>BPTQ01000006.1:35802608-36359824 GCA_019973895.1 Chrysanthemum seticuspe
GAAACTACAACTGTTAAAGGAATAAACTACCAAGTAGAAGGAACAATAATAATTAAACTGAAAGATGATAAACTGAAAGTTGATTCAGTAGTAGATGGTTTCCACTACAGAATCTCCCTCCACCTGAAAGCAGTTTACAATACAAGTTGCTAAGGAGCTGATAGTAACAAAGAAATAATTCCTGTTACATTCGAAATGATCAAACTCTTATTGGTTCTTTATGTGGAAGTATTCTGAAACCCAGTTTGAACCACTCTATTAGGAATCATAATTCTTATTTTGTAAATGTTGGTTTCTGAAATTTTATAGGAACATTCTATATTGAAAAGTGTATGTGTAGTTTGGTATTGTGTTCCACCGCATATTCTACCTTAAGATCTCTCTCTTTCAATCTCCAAATCCCTTGAATCACTCTCTTTCACTTTCTATAATAATACTCGAGGTTGAGAGATGGAACCTTCCATCTCTCATAAATATCTGATCCACAGCCCATAGTGTGGCGATTTGTGTAAGACTATAAATACTCTCTACCTTCCAAGGTAGAGAGTTGGAGCTCATAATAATATCTTTCACTTTCTCTCACTAAGTTCCCTAAACCTCTAACTTTCTCTCTCTAGAATTCCATCTTATACGCCACCTTGTGTTATGGTTTGATGTGTATGTGAAAAGTTATATCTTACAAGGATATTTTAAAGTCTTTGGTTGTAAATGTTTTATTCTTAATACTAAGGATTATCTCACCAAGTTTGACCCAAAGTCTTATGAAGGTGTATTTCTTGGTTATTCTCAAACTAGTAAAGCTTACATTGTCCTTAATAAAGAAACAATGATAGTCGAGGAATCGTTGAACATAACATTTGACGAAAGTCCACCTCCCTCTAAGACATCACCTTTGGTAGATGATGACTTAGTTGAAAGTCAAATAGTAGAAAGTCAAATTAATAATAACAAGGAAGATGAACCATCAAATAAGGAAATTGTCAACATCAAAGAATCTAAAAGTCATCCATTAGAAAAGGTCATAGGAAAACTTAATCAAAGAACCTTAAGGTCACAAGCTCAAAATCAAAGTAATCATTTTTGTTTTGTATCCACCATTGAACCAAAAACCATAAATGAAGCTATAAAAGATGAATCATGGGTAATGGCCATGCAAGAAGAATTAAACCAATTCGTTAGAAATGATGTTTGGAAACTAGTTCCAAAACCCAAAGATCAAACTATTATTGGAACAAAATGGGTCTTTCGAAACAAAATGGAAAAAATGGTATAGTATCTAGAAACAAAGCTAGGCTTGTTGCACAAGGTTATAATCAACAAGAAGGAATCGACTATGATGAAACTTATGCACCGGTAGCTAGACTTGAATCCATTAGAATATTACTTGCTTATGCATGTGCTTATGACTTTAAATTATTTCAAATGGATGTTAAAAGTGCTTTTCTTAATGGGTTTATTAACGAAGAAGTGTATGTTGCTCAACCTCCCGGTTTTACCGACTTTGAGAAACCACATCATGTCTTCAAACTCAAGAAAGCATTATATGGCCTTAAACAAGCACCTAAAGCTTGGTACGACCGTCTTAAGACTTTTCTTATTGATAACAAATATACTATGGGATTAGTAGATAATACTCTTTTTACTAAGAAAAAGGAATCGCAAATTATTATTGTTCAAATATATGTTGATGACATTATATTCGGATCAACTTGTCAAGAACTATGTAATGATTTCTCTAAAATCATGCATGACGAGTTTGAAATGAGTATGATGGGTGAGTTAAACTTCTTTCTAGGACTCCAAATTAAACAACTAGAAGATGGTATTTTCTTTAACCAATCTAAATATATAAAAGACATGCTTAAGAAATTTGGTCTTGAAGATTCCAAACCAACTAAAACACCCATGTCCTCGGACACTAAACTCACCAAGGACGAAGAAGGTGAATCCGTAGATAACACTAAATATAGAGGAATGATTGGTAGCCTAATCTACCTTACGGCTAGTAGACCCGACATTATGTTTAGTGTTTGTCTATGTGCTTGCTTTCAAGAAAACCCAAAGGCATCACACTTAGAAGCATTAAAAAGGATTTTTAGATACATTAAGGGAACAACGTGTTTAGGATTATGGTATCCCAAAGGAATGGGTATAGAAACCATAGTGTATGCCGACTCAGATCATGCCGGTGATTATGTCGATAGAAAAAGTACAAGTGGTATTTGCACTTTTGTTGGACATTGTCTCACCTCATGGTTTGCAAAGAAGCAAACGGCTTTAGCCATCTCTACTACTGAAACTGAATACGTCTCAGCCGGAAAAGCATGTCAACAAGCTCTTTGGATGAAGCAAGCTCTCGTAGACTACGGAATTCATCTCAACGACATTGTGATACTTTGCGACAACAAAGGAGCCATCGATCTCAGCAAGAATCCCGTTCAACATACTCGTACAAAACATATTGAAATTCGTCATCACTTTCTTCGCGACAATGTTCAAAAAGGTAACATTTCAATCGAGAAAGTATCCTCCGAAGACAACATTGCCGACATCTTAACTAAACCTCTTAAACGAGAACCTTTTAATCTTCTTAGACTTGGTTTAGGGTTAATGGAACCAAAAATGTAAGATAAACATAGCCTAAAACATTAGAATAGTCAAACCAAAACAATTGTGCCTTATATCTGCTACTGTAGCCACGGCACCAAACGACAACATGGACGGAACCAAATATTTGGTGCCGTCTGGTCCGTGGTGTCTACAGAAGCAAAACTGCTATATACATAACATCCTCTTCCTCACAACCCACTTTACCAAAACGTGTAAAACTTAAACCAAGCTCATTATTGTCATCTTCCCACTTAATAATCACTGAAGATAACATCATTGTAAGTATCCTAACTACATTTCATCTCTTAATTCTGAGTCTAGGATTCTTATTTATGCACAAAACTATCACAAATCATTACATGGGGTTTTATGTATGCTTTTATACCAAATATGAATTCAATTGGCAAATTGCATAACTAGTCATTCAAATTAGGTACTACATTATCATATTGCATAAACAAATCATGTTTCTCACTAATTGATAGATAATAAATATAAGGCCTTATTCAAACAACCAAACACCCCATGTCAAAAGTTTTGAAAAGCTTCTCACTTGTAGGAAAACATTTTTCATTGCTAACACAAAAGAAACGTTAGAATTTTCATCACTTGCATGCTCTTGAATACTAAAGGTATTGCATAACTAATATGCAATCCCGGGTATATTCAAATGTAGCCACATTGAATTAGGAGCATTTGGGTTATCTCATGGTATTTGCCAAACACCCCACTAAAACCATTTTGTGCATAAAATGAGTCGAGATAACCGCAACTCCAAATTGTTTTCATATAGGCACACACTAGAATCAAAAAACGTTAAAATTTATTTTCATTATTTTTTTTAACATATTAATTCTTATCCTTAGGAATAACCATGGTAGCCGCAAGATTCTATGATCATAAAGACACCCTTAATTACATTCCCAAACACCACAAAACCAAAGGACTCACCAAGGAACAAGTATAAATATTTAGAGGTCTAGAATCAAGGTATTTCCATGAGGGTAGAACCATTCACCCATCCTTCCTTGAGTATACTAATCTTCGTGAAGAACTAGCCGCCATTCAATTTGATTGTCTTCTTGACATTGATGAACCAATTTCTCCTAGGTTTGTGTTAGAATTCTATGCTAGTGTGACCGGTTTTAGTGATGAAGATGATGATGAATTTTGTCTTAGCTTTAGAATCAACCAAAATGACTACACCATCACCTTAAGCGAATTTGCTAGAGTACTAGGAATTCCCAACCGAGGAACTTGTGTCTACACGGATAAGTGGTCACTAACCGCCCTTGATGCAATCAACGACCGCACTTCTCCCTATCTAACCCGTTTGGCCGATAAGGATGTCATCCGTGAACACCTTTTTAACCCAAAAACTGATACAACCCGAGTAACCCGAAAGGGAAAAGAGGTAGACCGAGATCCATATGGAATGGAGCTAAATGAACTTAAGCATGAATTTAAGAAATGGGAGGAGTTACTTAGATCAAACGTCATTAGCACCATAGGGAATAGGGATCACATAAACGCTTGTCTTTGCCACATGCTTTACAACTTGACCACCCGACAACCATTCAACTTAGCCTACTACATAGCTAGGAGAA
The DNA here is from genome assembly GCA_019973895.1 of Chrysanthemum seticuspe. NCBI lineage: Eukaryota > Viridiplantae > Streptophyta > Magnoliopsida > Asterales > Asteraceae > Chrysanthemum > Chrysanthemum seticuspe. The sequence goes on from BPTQ01000006.1 coordinate 35,806,826, forward strand.
TGATTGATATTCCCACTCAAGGATCCGTTGCTCTTCCATACGGGATGCTTCTCACCCGTCTCTATAGAAACTTCGCTCCAATTCCACCAACCCCAAAAGGGATGCATCTACACTATGAGCTCATCCCTCACATCTTTGTACCTTTGAGTGATGCAAGAGTTGCTAAGACAAAAGGCAAAAGAGCAAAACCTCCAACTCCATCATCATCATCATTAAATAGCTCCGAAGATGGTCTTCGAAGCTCTCGGCTTCCGCCTCATGAGTATTATGCGTCTCTTCCAGAAATAGAGAATGAATCAGCAAAATTCAAGCAAACTAAGGGAATGTTCAAGTGTCTTGGTAGGATGATGAGCAAGATTTACAAGAAATTGGACAATAAGGGTACTTTGAGGAGTGTTTGGAACAATGCATTATCGTTAATGTGTGATACTATTTAATTGTTTTTAGTTTGTAGGATGATAATATAACTTGAAACAATGGTGTATACTAACAATCTCATGCAGCGGGATAGCATAAGTATGCTATCAAATTTTACCCATTTTCACTTTATTGTGAAAATCAATAAGCCTTGCTCAAAATCTATGCTCCACATTGTTTACATATGTGTTATTTACTTTTCCTAACTAGAAATGTTTAGTATAACAGCTTTTGAGAAAAATTTCAGGTTTCGGAAATTTCCCCGACACCTAAAAACGAACTCTGTCCAAATATCTGCACTCCACAGATCAGACGGCACCATATTTTTGGTACCGTCCTTTATGTATTTTGGTACCGCCGTATCTGTACAGGCGGACCAGACGGCACCTTTTTTAGGGTACCGTCCGTATATGATTTTGGTGCCGTGGATCCTCCAGGTAATTTTCTGAATTTCGATTCTTTCGTGATTCCAATTTATCTTCCATCACTTATAAATCAATCTTAACTAGTTTATATTGTTATTAGAACTAGCATTATTTACTAAGACACATAAGAAATCCATTTCCCACCAAAATTAAAAAATTTGAAAAATCCACCCAAGGAGCCCTTTGGCATAAAGGAAGGAACCAAATTTTTGGTACCTTCAAATCCGTGGGTAATCTGAATATTAGGAAATTCCACTCACTAGAACACATTTATTGCATATCTTTTCTTCTTCACTCCATCTTCTTTGTATGGATTGACTTGGGTGATATGACTAGCATTCAACCCACTTCCAAATCATTAGGAACCTCATCTCTTCAATGGTTCAACATCAAATCAAACACATTTCTCAACATTTTTTACCCTCTATAAATTGAAAGGCTTTACCATGATCATCCTCACACCTTCCTCATTCTCATTACTATCTAGCAAATCAAAACCCAAGTTAAAAATGACTAAATCATCACCAAAACCTTGCAAGAAAACCGCTAGAATTAGCGTAAGGCCTTGTTGTTTTGCTCATCTTAGCTCATCATCTGAATCTTCACCACTTACAATCTCATCTCCCATTAGAGATGATACACATCTTACCTTAGCTACACCCACTTCATCACACATTGTGATCACCACTCCACCACCAACAAAACCACCTACTTCACCTCCACCGGCACCCATCCAAACATCCAAAACCCCCTCACCACCTTCACCAAGGTCTCCCACTCTCACTCCCATGGAGTTATTTTCAACTCCACCAACATCACCAAATCCTTTTCTAGAGGACTTGGAAGACTTGCCTCCTAGGCCAAGTCATCCACCACCATTGCCATCTTTTGGCACAATTGAGCGAATCGCTCATGAGTCACCTCGGTCATCTATTGACCCAAACGCCCCATTAGGGCCAAGACCTCTCCTTTTCCACCCCATTCACAAGGACATTCATGGTCCTTTATACAGGGATCATCCACTTCCATCATCAATGTCCCCTCATATTGAGGACATTCCGGAGTGCATGTGGGATGACAATCCCACTCGAGAGGAGATTCAAGCCGAACTCCACAACCTCCACCAATTCAAAAGCATGGTGGATTCTCACTTAAGTGAGACAATGCAAATGCAAAATGCTTTGCTTGCATCCATCATGACCACTCCAAACATTCCCAACACCACCAACACATCCACCATTCCACCACCACAACCTACCTAAACTTTCTACCCTCCAAGGCATGGTTGCTCAACTTGTGAGCAAACGGGTCAAACCGTGGAACGGACCCGGGTTATGGTCCATGACTTCCACGAAGAAATGAGGTTCATCCTCAACCACATTCTTGAGCGTCTCAACGCTCTTTCCCATCCACCATCACTTTAGGATGGTTTTAGAATAGTCTTTCTTTTATTTGTTTGCTTTCTTAGGATAATTTTTATTTCTTGTACTAGAAACACATCATTGTGTTCTCTTTTCATGATCTTTATTCATGAAAAATTTTAACTAATGAATGTTGTTTATCATATTGTTGGTGTCATTACATAGTGCTTGGAAATGCTTGTGAATGATCATTATTACTGATAAGGTTTTAAAAGGTACCATTTTGAGGGGTCGTTTAAGTCCTTATTTGATCACTTTTGTATCCGTTATTGCTTAATATCGTTCCTTTTCACTTTTTAGGTCTCGTGAAGGCAAAATGCTGGAATGGCACTTATTTGGACGAAAAGGCGCGAATATATGAAGAAAATGGTCAAAGTCGAAATCGAGACACTCACAGTTGCTGAAAGTAGAAGGCGACGGCGTCAGGTGCTATTGGCGACGCCGTCCCAAAATTATTGTGACGGGACAGAACCCAAAACTCGTGTTTTCAAGAGACAGCGTCTAGTTGTGAAAGAGTAGGCCGTCGCTACTCAGACGGCCTAGATGCAATCCAGACGACGTCAGAAGCTGAAGAGGACGGCGTCACGGACATAAGGTGACGCCGTCGGAAGGTTAACGTGGCCAAGACGAAACCCTAATGGCGGCGACACGACGGCGTCACTAAACATAAGGTGACGCCGTCACAATTGTAATCTTATATATAGAATTCAAATTTTTCAGTCTTTGTGTGGAGAGTCTTTGGAGTAAAAACCTAAAACCGAACCTAAGGTGTCTTGTACAGTATTTTAGGGTTTTAAACCCTATCTTACACCAAGATAAGTCTTTACTTCATTAATTCAATTATGTCTTTGATTATTTGTGTGTATGCTTGCATGTTCTCCATGTCCGGCTAATTTATTTGTGTGTTTTCTTAGGAAGTATGAAACTTAATTATTAAATATTGATTGGTTGTTTCTTATCTTAGTTGATTAATGATCTAGTAATGCGATAGGTCATTCGTTGTGTACTTAATGCTTGATTCATCTTTGTGAACCTTAGAGTATAATTACCTGAGTGATTGTAGGCTAAACCATCCGAAGAGCGCCTTAGAGTAGGAGTCTATAATCTCTAGTGGGTTTGTAGACAAGACCCTTTGGTAAGTTCAAAGAGTTAGGGAGAAACGCATACCCTACAACTTTAGACACACAACGCAACTAGGAATAAGACGTGACACTCAACCATCAATAGGAGATAATTAAGGAGTAATACAAACTAAGTAAACACATCTTTAAACTATCATACGAGCACACATTAATTAGACATAGACTCCCACAACCTTAGTTTAGATAATTAGATAATAGTAGAGTAATCGGTAGAAATACCAACCCCCCAAATCCAATACCCGAGATTCGTACCTTTCCATTTTTCATAAAATATAAAAAGATAAAAAAATAATCTTCTTCAACCTTAACCTTAGCGTAGTAACTCCCTACTAGCATTCCTATTCCCCTAGAGAACGATATCAATACCCGTGGCTTACCCTAATTACTACACTACAACGATTAGGTATACTGCCTAGGGTGTTATAAAACTTGCTCGAAGAAAAGGAAGTTTCCTTGACCCCGAACGACGCGTGTAGCGTTATCAAGTTTTTGGCGCCGCTGCCGGGGAATAGAATAGATAGTTAGTAGTCCACCTCGTTTAGGTTTCTTTGCTTGATTCCTATCAAGTAAACTTTTTTCTTATTTTTAGATTTCTCTTAGTCTATCCCCCTTCTTCATAACCTTTGTTCGTAACCTCATCACTTTTCATCATGGAAGGTGATAATCAACAACCACGTCCCCATACAAACCCCCTTAAGCAACTTAGAACCCGCAGTTCCACCAAAACTCTTCTTGAACCATTTGCAGAACCTGAAAGAGAGCTCAATAGGCGAAGAAAAGCTCTCCATGATTCAGAACTTCATGGCACTTCCATCAATTTTGATGACGTTACATCTGATGAAGAATCTCCTCATTCCCCACAATCTCCTGAAACCATCATCATTGACAATCTGAGTCAAAATGGCGAGGAAGTCCTTGCCACTCCAGCCAATAGCCCCATAAATCCTCCTAAAGCGAAAACTCTTGGGGAACACTCCTACCCTTCTGCGTCTGGATTCACCAATGCCATTGTCTATCCCTCGGAACAGATCAATGAGGTATTGCATGCATCCAATATTTGGCTAATCCAAAAGGCATGTCAATTCCATGGATCCCACAGTGAAAACCCAATTCACCACATCAAACAGTTTCTAAAAATTGTTGATGCTATCTATGCCGACGAAGCATCTAAGGAGACATCTAGACTCCGGTTTTTCCCATTTTCTCTTCAAGGGCGAGCCAAGGAGTGGCTCGATAAGCTCCCTCCAAGGTCCATTTTCACATGGGAACAACTTACAACTAAGTTCACCAGAAAGTTCTTTCCTCCTGGAAGAACTGCAGCAGTTAGGAGCAAAATTCTGCACTTTCATCAACCCGATGGAGAATCTATCACCAACTCCTAGAGTCGTTACAAAGATCTTATTCAACAAGCTCCACACCACGGTATTAACCTTTGGTTTCTTGTTCAAATCTTTTACGACAATGTCTCCCGAAAGGATCAAAAAGGGATTGATTTCTCAACTGGCCAGAGAATTGCGAACCTCACCGCGGAAGAAGGGTGGAACCGAATAGAGGAATACATCCAATATCAAGACAGCCATTGGAATGAGCAGGAAAACGCGTCAAGCATTTCCACTTTCTCAAGTGAAGAGTTATCCTTAGATTATCGGATTGAGAAAGCACAAAAGAAACTAGCTTACCTCATAAAATCACCAGAACCAAAAAGGCTGACTAACCCATATCTCATATGCGACATATGTGGAGGATCGCACGAGAGCAATGAGTGCGATGACACACATCGAGAAAGCGTCTTCCTCTCTAGTCATGATATTTATGATGACCCTTCACTCCTCGCATTTTATCAAACCGATGAATGTGATCCTTGGGGCAATCTGAAATGGAGAATAGAAGGAAAGGACGGACCTGAGTACATCATCCGTGATCCTTTTGAAGAAAAACTCAGGCAGTTTACCATGGAAGGGGCTGCAATCTTGAAAGGCCTTGAGGAGTTTATCCGAGAGCAACAAGCTGAATTAGAAAGTCAGTTCACCAATCTCCACGGAAGAATGAGTGGACCTGGCATAGCACTTCACGATCCAACTTGCGCCATCACTACTCGATCTCGAACTACTACCAAGGATCCCCCACATCCCAACCGGGACCCCATCACAAGGGAACCCGAGTTAGGAAATGAGGCGATTCCCACACCTCTTCCAACTCCTCACGATCCTCCCCCACAAACACCAGCACCAGCCCAGCGACCAACTTTCTCACGGATTCCCTATCCCTCTCGTTTAAAAAATCAAAAGGCTGAAGAAGACAATGAAAAAATATTGTCTTACTTGAAACAAACATCCGTCAACATACCACTCCTTGATGTATTCTATCATATCCCTAAATATAGTAGATACTTCAAGAGGTTGATATCTAATCGGAAAAAGCTTGAAGGATTGATATTATTAGGGGAAGAATGTTCAGCTATCATCCAAAAGAGCATACCCAAGAAGAAGGAAGATCCGGGCAGTTTTACTATTCCTTGCTCTATAGGGGCGCTTTCTATGAAAAATGCCTTGGCAGATCTTGGGGCAAGCATTAACCTGATGCCTCACTCCCTGTTTCTTAAGCTCGGATATTCAGGGCTTAAACCAACTAGGATGAGTATCCAATTAGCTGATCGATCAATAAAATATCCCATTGGAGTTTGTGAGAACGTTCTTGTAAGGGTGGGGGAATTCAATTTCCAGTCGATTTCATAATTTTAGAGATGGAGGAAGATAATTCCGTCCCAATAATCCTTGGAAGACCCTTCTTGGCTACAGCTCGTGCCATCATTGATGTTCATGACGGTAAGCTCACTTTATGAGTAGGATCCGAGAGCTTGACCTTCGACATTAAGGATTCTATGAGACATTCTTCTTCCTGCGGTGGCCCCGTGTATTTAGTTGAAGAAGTTGATGAATTTGTTGACGACATAGACGGCTGCATTGACGAGTATCTATTAAACGAATTCATGAATAATGATAACAACGTAATATACGACGACCATGAAATTGAGATGGTTGGAGCTGTGTCCTTTTATCCTCGTCAGGATGAAATTGAACCTATTGAGCTTCAGAGGCCGGGAAACCAGCTAAAACCATCGATCAAAGAGCCTCCTACCTTAGAACTGAAAGATCTCCCGAGTCACTTGGAATACGCCTTCCTTCAAGGAGAGGATCAACTCCCTGTCATCATAAGCTCCTCGCTAACCACTATTCAGAAAGAGAAGCTCTTAGAAGTTTTAAAAGAATATAAAGGGGTGATTGCGTGGAGTGTTGCCGACATTAAGGGAATCGATTCTACATTCTGTACTCACAAAATCCTCATGGAGGAAGATTACAAACCAACTGTTCAACCGCAAAGGCGGGTTAACCCTAACATCAAAGAGGTAGTGAAAAAAGAGGTCATTAAGCTTCTGGATGCAGGTCTCATCTACCCTATATCAGATAGCCCATGGGTCAGCCCAGTCCAAGTGGTTCCAAAAAAGGGAGGGATGACGGTTGTAAAAAATGAGAAGGGTGAGTTGGTGCCACAAAGAACAGTTACTGGGTGGCGTGTATGTATTGACTACAGAAAATTGAATGATGCCACCCGGATAGATCATTTTCCTCTACCGTTTATTGACCAAATGCTTGAAAGATTAGCAGGGCACGAATACTACTGTTTCCTTGATGGCTTTTCAGGTTACTTTCAAATTCCAATTGCTCCTGAAGATCAGGAGAAAACTACATTTACATGTCCTTACGGAACATTCGCCTACAAGCGAATGCCTTTCGGGTTATGTAACGCACCCGCAACCTTTCAACGATGTATGATGGCCATATTCCACGAGTTAATTGAGGACAGCATGGAAGTTTTCATGGATGATTTCTCGGTGTTTGGAAATTCTTTCGACCTTTGTCTTTCCAACCTTAGGAAGATGTTGAAGCGATGCGAGGAAACTAATTTGGTTTTAAATTGGGAAAAATGCCATTTCATGGTAAAAGAAGGAATTGTCTTAGGGCATAAAGTCTCGGGGAATGGAATTGAGGTCGATAGAGCAAAAATCGAAGCAATTTCCAAACTCCCCTATCCTACTACCGTTAAAGCCATTTGCAGCTTTCTTGGTCATGCCGGTTTTTATCGAAGGTTTATTAAAGATTTTTCGAAAATTGCCCGGCCTATGACACAGCTTCTTGTTAAGGATGCCCCTTTTGATTTTTCTGGAGAATGCAAGGAAGCATTTAACCGACTAAAGAAAGATCTCACTCAAGCACCTATAATGGTCACCCCTGATTGGTCTTAGCCGTTCGAAATCATGTGTGATGCTAGTGATTATGCTGTCGGCGCAGTGCTCGGCCAAAGGAAGGAAAAACATTTTCAACCAATCTACTATGCTAGCAAAACCATGAATGTAGCACAAGAGAACTATACAACCACTGAGAAAGAACTTTTAGCCGTTGTTTTTGCCTTCGACAAATTCAGGCAATATCTCGTTCTCTCTAAAACTGTCGTCTTCACAGATCACTCAGCCTTACGCTATTTGTTTTCAAAACAAGATGCTAAACCTCGCCTAATTAGATGGATCCTATTACTTCAAGAATTCGACATTGAAATTCGAGATAAAAAGGGGGCTGAAAATCTCGCCGCTGATCATCTATCACGCTTGGAGAACCCCGATCTTGAGAAGTCAGATCACACCGATATTCGTGACTCTTTTCCCGAGGAACGGCTAATGGCGATTAAAGAAAGTGAGCCATGGTATGCTGATTATGCTAACTACCTGTCCAGTAGAGTTTTGCCAAATTACATGACCAGACAAGATAAAAAGAAGTTCTTCACTGCGCTAAAACATTACTTCTGGGATAAACCCTTCCTTTTCCGTATATGTCCCGATCAAATCATTCGACGTTGCGTGGCCGGTAGAGAGATTGATCGAGTTCTGAAAGAATGTCATGCGGGACCATCTGGAGGACATCACGGTGTAAATATCACGGCACGAAAGGTTTTCGATGCCGGATTCTATTGGCCTACTATTTTTCGAGACGTTAAGAGATTAGTTCAAATGTGTGATGCATGCCAACGATCAGGAAATATTTCACGACGGGATGAGTCACCTCAGAACTATATCCAAGTCTGCGAAATATTTGACGTTTGGGGAATAGACTTCATGGGACCCTTTCCATCTTCCGGAGGAAATGAATACATTCTCGTAGCTATCGACTATGTATCCAAATGGGTAGAAGCTCAAGCCCTTAGAACTAATGATTCAAGGGTAGTTATTCACTTTCTTAAAAAGCTCTTCGCACGATTTGGGATTCCCAAAGCATTAATCAGTGATAGAGGGACTCACTTTTGCAATGCTCAAATGGAAAAGGTGATGAAGAAGTATGGCGTCCCACATAGATTTTCTACTGCATATCATCCTTAGACAAATGGACAAGTAGAAAACACAAACAGGGCATTAAAGCGGATACTTGAAAAAATGGTCCACCAAAATAGGAAAGATTGGGCATTCAAACTGGACGAAGCACTTTGGGCATTTAGAACTGCTTACAAAACACCTATTGGGACAACCCCTTTTCGCCTGGTATACGGAAAGGCTTGCCACCTCCCTATCGAACTTGAGCAGAAAGCATATTGGGCCCTTAAGGCCTGTAATATGGATTATTCTGAAGCAGGGTCAAATCGGTTCTTACAACTTCAAGAATTGGATGAGCTGAGGCTGGAAGCATACGAATCATCAATCACTTACAAAGAAAGGGCAAAAAGATGGCACGATCAACGAATAAAGAATCCTAAAGAGTTTTTGGAAGGGGATAAAGTGCTCTTGTATAATTCGAGACTAAGATTATTCCTAGGAAAACTCAAATCTAGGTGGTATGGACCCTTTTCAGTAAAAAAACAGATGAGCAATGGGGCGGTAGTACTTCTAGACCATGATGGAAGAGAATTCACAGTTAATGGGCAACGGGTGAAACATTATCAATTGGATAATATTGAAATGGTGAACGATGAGGATATTGTTTTAGAAGAAAAGGGCGGTGGTGAGGAAACGTAGGAGCACGACTACGAGTCTAGCTACAAGACTCTTTAATAAAGAAAAACGCTTCGTGGGAGGCAACCCATGCTTAATTGTTTGCTTGTTAGTGTCATATATCTTTTATTGATTGTTTATCCTCATGTTTAAATTTGTAAAAATGCTTTATTTTGTTTTTAACTTCGTCTTAATTGCATATAAAGGTATTTTACATAAGTGATAAGTGTAGGGAGGATTACACACGTTTTCAAAAGAAACGTAAACATGAGAATAACAATTAATTAAAAGATATTTATGTTTGTTTTTTCGAGTCAAATGCTTGTATCGAGTCATAATGGATGTTTTGCAGAAATTTTTCCAGATTCTAAAGATGTAAATTTTCTAGAATTTTTTCAAGAAAATCGCAGACCAGTTTTTGTCAGGATAACCTGACGGCGTCAGGATTGCAACCTGACGGCATCAGGAAGGAGTAAAAACATCAGATTACTTTTTCTCGTTTTCTGAGCTACTTATAAATATTTGGAATTTTCCAGGTCTTAATTTTCTTAGAAATTCTGTAAACATCCATTCCACAAGCATTATATCCTAGTTTAAATCGAGTCTTATATATATTATTACCGCCGATTTTACGCGAAGGTTTCGTTTGTTTTCTTCAAGTGTGCAGGTTTAGTTTTTCAAGAAGAAGTTACATAAGATTGGAAGGAGCTTTTCACGCAATAATTCTTCTTGAAAAGAATTTAACCACCACTTTACACGGATCCTACCGAGCTAATCAGGGGAGTATTAGTTTCTTTCGTTTTTAATTACCTTCTATTATCATAACTTTGATACTTTCGGGGAACATTGGGGACAATGTTCAGTTTAAGTGTAGGGAGGGAAAATAAAACGGGAACTTTAAAACTATGCTTATCCTTGACTATTTGCTTTGTCCAATTGTGATTGTGTAATAAACCATGAGAAAATATCGGTTAGGGTAATTTTGGCACCAAATTTAAAAATTTTCATGACATATAGGAGTGGGCCATTAGTCTTAACAAAAGCGTCTCACGGATAGGAAGTTGCATGACTAGCACAAAAACCCTTACCACCCAAATTCCACCCAAAATGTGAGGATCGCCCTTAGATTAGTAGAAATTAAAAGCATTCATCTTTAATGCTTAGAGTGTGAACCGGTAGTATATTAGATTCTAGAACTTGTTTTGTGATGCATTCCGAGATCGCAAGTGAGGCTACACTTGTGTAGTTAGGAATAACTAAATGATAAGAGGCATTAGGATAACCCTTGTTTGATACCTGTAATATAATTACTTCTTCCACATTGGTTGAGTAATTCCCCCACACCCTTTGCGTTGTACTCATCTTTAGTACACGATACCCCTAGTTAACCCCTCAGAGCCTATCCTTTTCGCGGTTCTCGTGATGTTTCGGTTTTTCCGGAATATCAATGAAGAGCATTGTTTACACCCCACCCCCAAATATACACCCAAATCGCCTTAGCCTACCCCTTATGCACTCACTTTTAGTGTAAATGTTTGTTATCACCCTAAACCCTTAGTTCAATTATCTAGTTGCTTGCATAAGTTGCTAAGTCGAGTCATATCCTTTGTATACAGTTTTGGGATGATTGGGATTCATGGGAAAAGTTAAAGTTTATGAAATGACGGGAAGGGAACAAATTCCCTTTGTTTGCGTAATAATGTACCCCAAGTGTTTTGATCTTTTCAATTCGGGTCAATTTAGTGTTAGAGTAATAAAAAATCAAGTGTAGGGATGTGCCTATAAATCCCTAGTATTTTGATGTTATCGTAGAAGATGGTAGAGTAAAAGTGTATAAAAAAAAAAAAAAAAATCGAAAAAAAAATAGAAAAAGAGAAAAAAAAATAGAGTGATAAAAAAAAGAACGGGCTACCATCCTACATCTATCTTTAAATTTATGTTTATTTATTTCAGTTATCTAGAGTTTAGAGTGTCGAGTCTTGGCTTAGCAACGTCATTCTTCATATGCATTTAACATAGAGATTTTTTACTTACCACCACTATATAGCCTATCCCACCAAACCCTTTGTTTCCCTACCGTAAGCCTAACGTTACAACCCTTTACAAGACCTCTTTGATAGTCTTTCCTAGGTGCTTACGCCAAAGCGATGGAGGTTTGATCTATTCTCAAGCCTATGGTAATCTATGTACTAGGACCGGTTAATGAGTGTTTATCTTCCATTTCCAATTTGTTATATTCCATATACACCCGAGAGAGATGTGAGTATCCAAACACCCCATGTGAGGTGCTAGTATGTAATTTCCGTGCTTGTTATGACTTTTGCGGGGCTTATATGTGTTGTGGACCGTTTTGAATTAATGCTTCATGACCCCTAACTTATAAATTAATTGGCTAAAAGCACATTTGCTTGAGGACAAGCAAATAACAAGTGTAGGGATATTTGATAAGGTTTTAAAAGGTACCATTTTGAGGGGTCGTTTAAGTCCTTATTTAATCACTTTTGTATCCGTTATTGCTTAATATCGTTCTTTTTCACTTTTTAGGTCTCGTGAAGGCAAAATGCTGGAATGGCACTTATTTGGACGAAAAGGCGCGAATATATGAAGAAAATGGTCAAAGTCGAAATCGAGACACTCACAGTTGCTGAAAGTAGAAGGCGACGGCGTCATCTGCTATTGGCGACGCCGTCCCAAAATTATTGTGACGGGACAGAACCCAAAACTCGTGTTTTCAAGAGACGGCGTCTAGTTGTGAAAGAGTAGGCCGTCGCTACTCAGACGGCCTAGATGCAATCCAGACGACGTCAGAAGCTGAAGAGGACGGCGTCACGGACATAAGGTGACACCGTCGAAAGGTTAACGTGGCTAAGACGAAACCCTAATGGCGGCGACACGACGGCGTCACTAAACATAAGGTGACGCCGTCGCAATTGTAATCTTATATATAGAATCCGAATTTTTCAGTCTTTGTGTGGAGAGTCTTTGGAGTAAAAACCTAAAACCGAACCTAAGGTGTCTTGTACAGTATTTTAGGGTTTTAAACCCTATCTTACACCAAGATAAGTCTTTACTTCATTAATTCAATTATGTATTTGATTATTTGTGTGTATGCTTGCATGTTCTCCATGTCCGGCTAATTTATTTGTGTGTTTGCTTAGGAAGTATGAAACTTAATTATTAAATATTGATTGGTTGTTTCTTATCTTAGTTGATTAATGATCTAGTAATGCGATAGGTCATTCGTTGTGTACTTAATGCTTGATTCATCTTTGTGAACCTTAGAGTATAATTACCTGAGTGATTGTAGGCTAAACCATCCGAAGAGCGCCTTAGAGTAGGAGTCTATAATCTCTAGTGGGTTTGTAGACAAGACCCTTTGGTAAGTTCAAAGAGTTAGGGAGAAACGCATACCCTACAACTTTAGACACACAACGCAACTAGGAATAAGACGTGACACTCAACCATCAATAGGAGATAATTAAGGAGTAATACAAACTAAGTAAACACATCTTTAAACTATCATACGAGCACACATTAATTAGACATAGACTCCCACAACCTTAGTTTAGATAATTAGATAATAGTAGAGTAATCGGTAGAAATACCAACCCCCCAAATCCAATACCCGAGATTCGTACCTTTCCATTTTTCATAAAATATAAAAAGATAAAAAAATAATCTTCTTCAACCTTAACCTTAGCGTAGTAACTCCCTACTAGCATTCCTATTCCCCTAGAGAACGATATCAATACCCGTGGCTTACCCTAATTACTACACTACAACGATTAGGTTCACTGCTTAGGGTGTTATAAAACTTGCTCGAAGAAAAGGAAGTTTCCTTGACCCCGAACGACGCGTGTAGCGTTATCAATTACTAACAATTTTTTTTTGTAGCTTTATTTTCACAATCCATGTATCTTCCCATTAAAGCACCTAATTTAGGGGGAGCTTTGAACAAGGGGGAGATAATAGCTCGGGCTCATTACATTCCGCATAGCCTCTTCTTTTTGTTGAGACAAAAAGGGGGAGAAAATATAGAACTTTGAAATTATTTATATTTGACTTTTCTGAAAAAGTCAAACTGCATACTTTGACTTTCTGAAAAAGTCAACATCATGCATCAACTAATGAATTCTTTGACTTTCATAAAAAGTCAAATTTCATACACTTGCATTATCATTTCCTTTTCATGTTCTAAAACTAATATTTTTATAACTCTTGTACAAACTTTGTTTCTTTTATAAAAATAAAATTTATATTTTGTTCTCAACAAAAAGGGGGAGATTGTTAATACAAATATCGTCATTAAACGTTATTTATATTTTTTATCTTTGCCTAAGTTTTGTTAACGACAAAAGTAAATTTAATTTATAAAAGCTTAAAGCTTGTCAAGTTTATTAGATATTAAAACAAGCTTTCTCAAACAATATATTCATCATTCAAGCATTTACATTTATGATTAGTAACATCTTGATATGTCTCTAATCATTATGTATGATAGTAGTTTGTAGAATGTGTTAGGTTCTTAAAACCAAACACTACTTAAGCATTTGCATATTTCTATAAATAGTAATACAACATTTGACATCATGTATTACATCATGGATATCATTAGAAGATTCCATTAGATATTTTGTGAAGATTTGTACTCTTCATATCTTGCACAATCTCACTTAGATAGAGTTGACTTTAGGCAAGATTTGATATCTTGGCTGTCAGACCGGCGGTACCAAAATGGTACACGGGCGGAACCCTTTTAAGGGGTCCGCCGTCCGTGGACGCTCCTGTCCAATTTGGCTATAAATAGCAATGCCAAGCCAAGTAGTTTCTCATCCCTTTCTAACATACTCTCATACATATCTTCTCTCTAACCTTTCTAACTCAGTTTCATATCATATTAGTGATCTCTTTTGTATCAAAGAAGATCAAGTCATATTCAAGCTTCAACGAGAAGTTGGAAGTCTTGTTTGTTTAGTGTTGTATGATCTAGTGTTGATCCATACTTCATTGTTGTATCAAACCATCATAATCTTGTGAGTGTGAGTGGTTAGTATTTTAGTCCTCAAAATACATTGTGTGTGGGAGTAATTGTACCCTTGGAAAGAACTCGACATCTAGCTTAGTGTCGGAAATAGTGTAAGCGAAGTGTAAAGGTTTTCTCCGCCGGTGAAAGGAGCTTGTTGACTAGTGAAGTTAAACTCTCGAGTGTGAGACTCGGGGAGTGGAGTAGGGCAAGGAAAAAGAGTCCTTGTAGGCCAAACCACTATAAACAACTTGGTGTGGTTTGATCATTTCTTTCCTTATTTACTTATTACATATTGCTTGCATATTTCATTAACATACTAAAGATCAATATCAATTGATCTTTCAATAAGTTTCAAAACAAAGTTTTTAATCGGTAAACTATTCAACTCCCCTTCTAGTTTTCTACATTCTGTAAGTCCACCCTCATCTTTAGTTGCTTTCAGTCTTTTGGGTGTAGATGAAGAACCTCCTTTTTCAGATGGTCTTTTAAAACTTGCAATGGGATCAGCAACTTGTGACTCTCTAGTAAAATCTGCATCTGACATAGGTGTAAATCCAGAATTCTTCTTTGGGTTCTCTCAGCAAGCTTTTGAAGAGTCTCCCAGGGCAGTTGATTAAGCTGCTTCAATGTTCTCTTATCTTCACCTTGATACTTAATGTATTTGCACATCTACATCTTTTGTTGACTATTGTTGGGAGGTTTCGAAGCCTTTTCCACTTCCCTTTGCTATTTGAATTGGCTCTGTCTTCTAGCCAATATTTCACTGAACATCAGAGCTGCTTCATTAGCACTTTTTCCTTGATCCTGTTGCAGCTTCTGGTGCACCTCTTGAGCAGCTTCAACTCTAGCTCTCATTTCATCCCAAGTCTGCCAATCTTCTTCAGTTTTATCCATTTTTTTCTTCTCTTTTTCTGCAGCTTCTTTCTGTAGTTCTTCCTCATCCCAATCTGCTTTAATTTTCCGTGCTACCTCTTCATTCATCCTTTCAAGTTCCTTCTTCTTCTTTGGTACCTCAAACAAGATGCCTTTGCCCTTGTCTTTAGGATCAATCTTTGGAGCAGAGGAGGTTGGAGATGGTGGAGCACTTCCTTCTTTGATGGTGACTCCTTTTTCTTTAGGTTTGGATGCTGTTGGTTTTGTCTTCTTTCTGAGATACAAGACAGGAGGCTTGTTGTAAGTTGGAGAGATAGGAACTGACTTCTTCAAGCTTTGAAGTCCCAGAACTGCATGTTTTTTCCTATTCTCTTCATCAGTGTCTTCTTGTGGTGTAGTGGTGATGATAGTAGCCTCTGTTGTTGTTTTTGTTTGTTGTATTTCAGCAGCAACTTGAAGGATAGGAGATAGTTCTGATTGCAGAACACCAGGAGTACTAATTATAGTGCTATCAGTACTAACTACAACACTATAAGTATTAATTGGGATAGTACTTATAGTACATGTAGGAGTACTGAGCACTTCTTCTACATGTTTGGTTGTCTGAACATCTTCTTCATCATCAAGGAATGGACTTTGAAAGTCTTGACCACCCTGCTATTGACCAAATTCCCTTCTACTCTGAATATCATAACTCCTCCCCTGTTTGGAAGAATTCTCTGAAGATGTACTGGAGATAATGAACTTAGCCTTCCTTGTGATTGAAGTAGTGGCTTGAGAAGCTTCTGCAGTTGGCTTGGAAAGAAGTTTAACTTGATGTTCTAGCCTTTTCATCTTTAGTAACATTCTGGTATGAACTTTTGATGCAGCTTTCTTGTGTTCATCCAGTGCCAGCTCCAGTGTGTTCACTTTTCTGCATAAGAACTTGTACAAAGTCGTCATATTCTCAAGTGTCAAACTGCCCTCACCACTTCCAGTTGTGTGACCTGTTGAGAGAGGTGGGTCATTGGGCATTTGAGATGCACTCCCAGGCATAGCCTGAGCAGATACACCCCCCTTTTTTGGCCTTTGCCTGGGTCAACCCTGTGATTGCTCACTAGGTGTTGGCATGGATTGGGTCTTATTTATGTTACCACTTTCCTCACCAGATGCTAAGCCTGTGTGAGTAGTGGCAGCCCTCACCATTCTATCCCCTTCATCACTTGGGATAGGCTCATCTGATACAAGGTTAGGAGAAGAATGGGGCTGAGCTATCCCACCCTCCTGTGTGGTGTGCCTAGTGGTTGATGAAGTTTGTTGAGATGGTGAATGTTCAGAACCTGTGGGTGTGTGTTGGGATCCACCTGTGCTTGATGGTCCTTCACCCTCTGCAATGAGCATGTTAGGAAATAATGGCACTACAACCCCACTATACCCTACCACAGCCTTTAACATATTAGAAAACACTTTGGCTGTGAGTACTTTTGATGGATAAATGTTTTTATGATGTTGTAGGTTTTATTTCTGAATATCCAAAAACATTTGAATAAACCTGGGATACATCAGAAACTTGGTTTTACTAACAGCATTTTTAAGCATACCCTCAAAGATATAATTTGAAAAATTGAACACTCTGCCTGTTGCAAGGCAAATCAAGGCTGTGGCTATGCTGGTAGGAAAAGCATCCCAGCCAGTCCTTTTGTGACTCAAGCAGTGTAAGAGGGTATGAATAAGAAACCTCCATTGTGGGGAAAACTGGATTTTGTGAAAAATTTATAGTATTGTCATTCCTGTACCCCATCAATGAGAGTTGTTGAATGATTTCAGTGACTGGCAAAGTGCTAATACCTTCAGCATCTCTAAGATGAAGATGTTCTCTTAGAGATGCTTCAGTAATAACAATTCTAGTGCCATCCACTATACCAGTTAACTGTTGTACCCCTTCCTCAGTTGTTGAGGCAATAGCAGTTTGCCAAAACTTCCTGACAGGGGTACATAAGATTATAGGGTTTAAAAGAAGAGCAAACCTGATGGTGCTATGGTTTAGGAAAGCTACAATCTCTGCAAATTCATCATGTCCTTCTGGCAATACCAAGCATGCCACCATATTATGTTTGTCGACAAAATCAAGAGGAGCCATGGATGAATATAGTTAGGGTTATAAAGGTGGGATTTAGTCGCAAAAGCCTGTATTGTTATGTGGTGAAAACAATTAGAATGTTATGCAATTTATAGAGATTTAGAGAATATGTGTTGAACCACCTTATAAAGATTTATGGTAATAAGTGAAGAGAAACCAATTAGGAAACCCTTTTATAAGGAAACAGGCAGTAACAATGCTATTTGCAAAAGTAATCATTGCATAACAGACTTTTGGAATAAGTACGAACGGCTAGTTCATCAGTACTAACAATGATTATCAGTACTAACTTATAACCATCAGTATTAACTTATACCCATCAGTATTATCTCATAATTTGGAAAATATAATACTGAACCCCAATTTTGAATGGATTAAATGTGATGATAGACATTTAATCAAGGTCAGCCTAACATGGCCTTTGGTTTGATGAAAACCAATGATTTCAATGCATAGCACTGCCTATGATGGATAGACCCATTAAAAGGGCCGTCCTGACAGGGTTTCCAGCTCGTGGCAGGTGTTACCTCTAACACAAGTGTTGGAATCACGGTTGCTCGATGTTCTCTAAGCCAGATGCCCTTAGGCTTGTCCCACTATATGTAAACAGATAGAATGGCAAAGAGTGAGTTAGTACAAAATGAATCTGACTAACTGAAACCATCAATTCATGATCTTTTATACCACAGGATGCCACATATTGCTTTGGCATCAAAGAATCCAGTGTTACAGAAAGTTTCAACATGTGATTGCATTAGAATGAGCATAATAGAGGAAATCACACTTACTATAACAGTCAGTCACCAAATCATATCCATACTGCTTGTGTAATACCTGAAAAGTCAGTCCAAAACCAAGAAAACACAATCCAAGACATTTTCTTGCCAATCCGTATTAACTTTACACAATCGGTATTAACTTGATAACAATCAGTACTAACCACCAGTTTACAAAACTTTACAAAATGGAGAGAGATAAAACATATTTATGGATGAAGCATTCTAATACTTGTCACCAAGTACTAAAATCTTCCCAAATCAAAAGCTTTTGTTAAAAGATCTGCAACATTAAACTCAGTATCAATCCTTTCGACCTGAATTAATTTCTTTTCATTACAGTCTCTTATAAAGTGATGTCTTATCTCAATGTGTTTAGTTTTAGATTGAAAAACTGGATTTTTTATAATGCATATAGTATTTTTGTTATCAACATAGATGACAGTGGTCATGAAATTATACCCATAATCAAGCATCTGATTCTGAATCCAGAGAACTTGATCACAGCAACTTGCAGCTGCTACATACTCAGCCTCAGTTGTAGAGTTTGCCATAATACTCTACTTCTTGCACTGCCATGAAATCAACTTATCACCAAGGAACTGACATCCTTCAGTGGTTGACTTCCTATCAAGACTTACCCCAGCATAGTCACTATCTGAGTAAGCTACCAGATCAAAGGGTTAGGATACCAAAGACCTAATTGAGCATGGCCTTTCAGATATCTAAAGATTCTTTTAACTGCATGCAAGTGAGAAAGCTTTGGAGAGACTTAAAACCTTGCACATGCACACACAACAAACATAATATCTGGTCTGGAGGCAGTCAAATACATCAAAGATCCAATCATGGACCTATAGAGATGTTGATCAACTTCTTCACCATCACCATCTGAAAGTAATGGCTTGTTGTGCTCCATAGGAGTACTTGCAATCTTTGTATGTTCATAGCCAAACTTCACCAAAATCTCCTTAACATATTTATCCTGACTAATAAATATGCCATCTGACTTCTGCTTGACCTGTAGCCCAAGAAAGAAGGTGAGTTCACCCATGGAACTCATTTGAAACCTATCATGCATCAATTTTTCAAACTCTCTGCACAAATCCTGCTTGGTCGAGCCAAAAATAATGTCATCAACATAAATATGCACCAATAGGATATCATTCTTCACATTCTTAATGAATAGAGTCTGATCAATCTTCCCTCTTCTGAAGCCATTGCCCAAAAGATACTTGGCTATGGTTTCATACCAAGCTCTTGAGGCCTGATGCAGACCATAGAGTGCCTTTTGAACTTTGTAAACTTTGTCAAGAAAGTTGGAATCTTCAAAGCCAGGAGGTTGACAGACATATACCTCCTCTTCAATCTTTCCATAAATGAAGGCACCCTTCACATCCATCTGGTATACTGTGAAGTCTTTATATGATGCATAGGCCAGGAATAGTCAGATAGCTTCAATCCTTGCTACTGGAGCAAAGACCTCATCATAGTCAATTCCTTCTTGTTGTGTATACCCTTGAGCCACCAGTCTAGCCTTGTTCTTTATTACCACACCCCTTTCATCCTTTTTGCTTCTAAAAACCCATTTAGTGCCAATTGCTCTCTTGCCATCAGGAAGATCCACCAGAACCCATACATTTTGAAGCTTGAACTGAAGAAGCTCCTCTTGCATTGCTTCTACCCAGGATTCATCTTCAAGAGCTTTGTAGACTTTCTTTGGTTCTTCTTGAGAAACAAAGCAGGCAAAGAGACATGACTGTAAGGCACCATGATTTCTTTCTTCATAGATGGCACTGAAGAATCCAGTTTGACTATACTGAACTTTAGATCGCGTAGCTCTTTCAGCATTGACATCCCCAATGACATTTTCCAAGGGATGATCCTGATTGACTTTTCTGTGTGGTGTAGAAGGAACAGCATAAGATGAAACTATATTTGTCAAATCAATCTCATCAGCTTCACCATGGGGATCAGGAACCTCTGTATTGACTGATGGAATGGAATGGGAACCATCAGTACTAAATTCTGGCTCATAAGTACTAACTTGTGGCTTGTCAGTATTAACCACATTTGTACTGATTACTTGAGGTTCTATCACTGTATCATCTTTGTTACCCCTCCTTCAGTGGTCTTTAATGGCTGATCAACTTCTTTGTTTGCATCCCCTGAAGAAGTGCTTCCAGCAAAACTATCTTTCAAAATGGGCAACAGGTTACAGTCATCTTCATCATCAGAATCTGCATCAGGACCTTGCTTTTCTCCTGCAACATTGTTAGAATCCATAGAAACAGGCACAAATTCATATATTTTTTTAGCATATCAATATCAAAAAGCCATTTTGGTCCTTGCCCCTCTTCACTAGGTTTATCCTCAAGAAACTCTATATGCAGATTCTCCTCTATCCTTCTGGTTCTAGAGTTATAAACCCTAAAGGCTTTACTATTCAATGAGTAGCCAACCAGATATCCACTATCAGATTTTCCATCAAACTTACCTAACTGGTCAATGGTATTGAGAATAGATACATGACACCCAAAAGGTTTAAGAAAGTCAAGTGTGGGCTTTCTACCTAAAAATAGCTCATAGGGTCTTGCCATGAGGCTTTACAATCAGTACCCTGTTCTGAACATAGCAAGAAATATTAACTGCCTCAGCCCAAAATGTTGTGGGTGGCTTGGAATACGCTAACATGGTCCTAGCAGCCTCAATCAATGTCCTATTTCTCCTTTCAGCAACCCCATTTTGCTGAGGAGTTCTAGCTACATTGTATTCTCTTTTAATACCCTTAAGTTGACAGAACTTATTCATCACTTGGTTTTTAAACTTTGTACCATTATCATAACTAATGATTTTAACTTTCTTACCAGCTAGGTTTTCTACTGCAATAATGTATGTCTTAAGGATCTCACTGGTCTCATTCTTAGTGTTAAAAAAGAAAACCCAAGTAAATCTGCTAAAATCATCAGTCACAACCAAATAATACTTCTTAAATTTCAGGCTGCTAACATTAGTGAGGCCAAATAAGTCCATATGCAGCATGTGAAGTGGTTGGGTGATAGAGTTAAAAACCTTGGGCTTACAAGAGGCTCTATGCTGCTTCCCTTTGAGGCAGGCACTACAGGTCTGTTTATTTTCAAATCTTTTTGATGGTAAACCTCTTACAAGGTTGTTTTTAGTTAAAAGATTTATAACCTTAAAGTTCACATGACCTAGCCTTCTATGCCATAACATAGATTCATCCAAAGAAGCTGTAGCAACTAAACATGTAAGATTATCTTTGGGCACTATGTTTTTCATATTGACACAGTAAAGATTGCTTTTCCTAGGAAACTTAAGTAAAACCTGATCATCACTGGGCAACTTAAACTTAGGAGATAAAACAAAGCAATCAGTATCTGTGAACAGAACAAAATTCTTCTCGTCACACATTTGTGACACACTGAACAGATTGTATTTGAGTTCTTTCACATATTACACATCTTCAAAGTCCAAATTACCAGTCTTGATTGTGCCTTTACCAGTAATTCTTCCACCAATACCACCTCCAAAAGAAACATATCCTACATTCAAATCAGTGAAGTCTGAAAGGTAAGATAGATTTCCAGTCATGTGCCTGGAACACCCACTGTCTGAATAGCCAAGATCATCATTTTTATTTTTGGAATGTTCCTGCACACAAAATAAAGGAAATTAGTTCCTTTTGGGGACCCAAGCCATTACTGACTTGGATCTGCCTCGTGCATCAATGTAGTTATATTTTTTAAGAGTAACTGATGCACTATTAGGTTGAGTGGCCTTTCTCACCCAACAAGCTGAGGGCTTAACAGCATGACTCTTGTTTCCCACAGCAGCATTCACCTTTGAACCATTATTTTTCATTTTAGGCTTATAAGTATTAACTTTTGGCCTATCAGTATTAACTTTTGGTACAAAAGTATTAACCTTTGAAGGTTTGTGCTGCTTTATCTGTTCATCGTAGGATTTGAAGGTTTGTGTTGATTTAGCATTAAAGGGCCTTGGTGAAGTAGATGGTGACTTTGAAAAGTTTCTTTTGGGTCTTTCACCAAATACTTTGGGTTGTGGTCTAGCAGTATTAACTGACTTTGAATTATTTAAAGGTTTATGCCAGTTTTAAGAAGAACTGCTCTTGGGGTCATGAAGGGTTGGGTTCTGCATTTATCCTGCAGATGAGAAAAACTTCCACACACAAAGCAAGACTTATTATACATGACAAATTCATCTCCTAGTTGCTCAGATTTTAACTTATTCCAGTTTATTTGATTACCTCTAGGAGTGGATGGCCTGTTTCTATATAACTCAGCATATTTTATAGGCTTCCTTACTGGTTTGTCAATTGGTCTTACAGGTTTAGAGGCTTGTTCTTGCTTTTGTTCACTAGACCCTACATTTACCTTTGTATTTTCAGATATAGATACCTTAGGTAAGGAGGTGTCACTGGCACTTTCAAACAATTCATCAGAATTTTCAGAAAACATACTTTTGATTATGGGGCATGGGACAAATGTGGGTTCTTGAAACTCTTTTAATCCAGTGTGTGCAAGGTCTAAACCAGGTGGTGAAGGAATACCCCTGAATGGTGGTTCGGCTTTCTTATAATTAGGTGGTGAAGACTTATAACCCATACCAGATGTGGCTTTACCAATAATAGCTTTTTCAAGAAATTTGTCAACTCTTTCAGAGTTATAGTGATGTGTGTCTTGAAGTTGCTCAACACTTAGTTCAATATTGTCTTTGATTTGAGTGACTTTCTCTAATTCCGCTTTTAACACACTTATGGTAGTATTTTTAAAAGAGATTCCCCTATTAAGCACATCGGTTGCATCATTATACAAAGACTCATTTTCCTTATAGTGCTTAACTTGTTTTTCTAATACTGCTAAACCTCTCTTATGATTTGCTAAGTTATAGTTGGTTTCAGCAAGTTCTTTACACACATTATCAAACCTGTCTTTTAGCTCTAAATATTTGCTTAAAGGAATACATGTATCTGAGCAATTTGTTTCAGTAAGTACCTCAGATACCAAAGCCGTGTTTATAGGGCTTTCTTCTTCATCAGCCATGAAGCTCCAATCATATCCAGCACCATCAACAGCCACCATTGCTTTTGAGGATGAGTGGTCAGCATCACCATTCTTCATGTTGTTCCTAGGGATCCTGCATTCCCTGGCAAAATGCCTAAGTTTGGCACAGTTGTAGCATTCAACCTTTCCTTTATCAAACCCAGCAACATCTGCATCATTGATCTTAATCTGCCTTCCCGTTTTCTTCATGAACCTTTTTGCCCTCATGTTGATCAGGGCAATGTTCCATTTGATGTCCATCTCTTCCTTGTCATCTTCATGGATTTGTCTCAGATCATCATGAGTGATCTAGGATCCATGACTCTGTTCAGCTATGAAGGCATAGATTGTGCCTTCATTAATGCCTGCTACAGTGGTTACAGGACCATCAGTACTGACATTAGTACTAGGAGTACTAAAGTTAAAACTATCAGAATCATTGCTAGTGACAGGATGAGCCACAAAAGCAATGTTATGAGACCCATAACTGGAAGATGCAGCTGCTCTTCTTTTCATGTCTTGTTCAATCACCTTAAAGCTATTGAACAGATTTTCCAACTTCATGGTTTCAAAATCTGGCTTGTTCTTCCACACAATGACATGAGTATCCCATTTAGGTGATGGAAGACTTCTAACAAACCTGAGGTTCACATCTTCCTTGGAGTACTCCACATCCAATACTGCCAGTTGACTAACAAGTTTTTGAAGCCTATTATAAACTGAGTCAATGGACTCAGTTGCACCAGCAGTGAAGTTTTCGAATTCTTGCTTCAAAAGAGTTTTCTGAGTTTTCTTGGTGACAGAATCTCCACCAAATTTGGTTTTAATGGCTTTTAACAAACTCTGAGCATCCTTGTGTTTGTTGAAGGTGAGTTGATGATCATCAGGTATTGCCATAAGTAAAAGACTTCTGGCTTTGAGATCATTGCCTACCAGAGCCAATTCTTCATTACTGATCGGATCACCTTTTACTGTAGTAACCAGCAACTTCCTCAGTGACAGTACGTTTGTAAGAGTCTCCATAGAACACAATGTTCCACAGCTTGAAATCAAGTACCAAGAAGTACTGCTCTATGCGCATTCTCCAGAGTTCATATTCTCGATAGTTCTTCGTGCTTCAGTTCCCTGTCCCTGATTGAACAGAGCTTCTTGCTACATAGAAATGCCCTACAATCCCTACAAAACAGAGTAATGGGAAATGTTAATGCGAACTCAAAGAATGGAGAGGGGAGATCTTGAACAACAAGCAAGGGCTTACCTTAGAAGCTCTTTTTCAGTTTCCTTTTCACTAAAAAGAAAGGGCCTTCTAGCGATAGAGACTAAGAAGGGAACTTACCAATACTAAACGCGGATTGATCAGGCTGAAGCTATTGTAGCATCTCAAGCTTATCTCCTGCAACTGAGGAACTCTGTTAATAGCATTGGAATTCATTGATTCGAAATCCATTTCTTCAGATTTGTCAACACAGGATCTTCTAAAAACAAAGCTTCATGACACAAGCTCTGATACCACTTGTGAAGTCCCAAACCTTGAATCTAGAACACTTAGCTTGTATACGTGTTGGTTACCTTGGATGGATCCAAAGTAACAATGAGAAACTTTGTTATGAATACACACAAGTATGCGGAATCTACTTGAATGTATTTTAGAAGAATAATGCAAAACAGTATAACACCAAACGCTTCAATACTATTGATGAATAATAAGAGTACTCTCCTAGTACTAGGGTTTACAACCTTAAAGCTCTACTTTTAGACGGCTAGAATGTATATGTATTTAACCTAGCTGAGATCTCCTTTTATACACTAAGGAGATCTCTTACAGAGATAACTATAGACTAAGTATATCATATCTTCTATTAGAATAGAAGATATGCTGTTACAACTCATACACGACATTCCATACTTACATCAGTACAAACTTAACGCCATCAGTACTAACTTTCTCACTATCAGTACTAACTAGTTAGTACTTATTATTTAACACTATCAGTACTAACTTCTTACTTAAATAGGTATTAACTCCAATAAGCTTATTTCCCAACAAACCCCTTTTCGCTTAGTGTACAGAAAAGCATGTCATCTCCCTATTGAGCTTGAGCAAAAGGCATATTAGGCACTTAAGGCCTGTAACATGGATTATTCTGAGGCGGGGTCAAATAGGTTCTTGCAGCTTCAAGAGCTAGACGAACTAAGACTCGAGGCCTATGAGTCCTCAATCATGTACAAAGTAAGAGCGAAACGATGGCATGATCAACGAATAAAGAGTCCTAAGGAGTTTGTGGAGGGAGATAAGGTACTCTTATATAATTCAAGGTTAAGATTATTCCCGGGAAAACTCAAATCAAGGTGGTATGGACCCTTTTCGGTAAAGAGGACAATGAGTGGTGGAGCTGTTGTGTTGATAGACAATGATGGGAGAGAATTTACCGTCAATGGACAACATGTAAAACATTACCAAATAAACAATAACGAATTAATCAACGATGAAGATATTTTTTTGGAAAATGAGACAACGTAGGAGCACGACTTTGGGTCTAGCTACAAGACTCATAAATAAAGAAAAGCACTTCGTGGGAGGCAACCCATGCTTAATTGTTTGCTTGTTTTATTTTTCAATTTGTATGTTTATATCATTTTCATTATTGTTTATTCTCATGTTAGACTTTGTGAAAATGCTTTATTTTGTTTTTAACCTCGTCTTAATTACATATAAAGGTATTTTATAAAAAGATAAGTGTAGGGAAGATCATATATGTTTTTTTAGAACATGAACATGAGATTAACAATAATTGGAATTGATGTATATGTGTGTTTGATAGAGTCAAATGCTTGTATCGAGTCATAATAGATGTTTTTAAAAAAAAATTCAGGTTTTAATGAGGTAATTTTTCCAGAAAAACGCAGCAGACCAATTTTTGTCAGGATAACCTGACGGTGTCAGGATCAACACTATACGACGTCAGGAAATGTAGAAACAAAATATTAGTTTCGTTTTCTGTGTAATTTGTGATTTTTGAAAATTCCCAATTCTTAATTTTCCAGAAAAATGCAAACATCCATTCCACAAGCATTATATCTTACTTGCTTTCTAGTGTAGTTGTGTGCCATATATAGTTTTACCGCCGATTTTACGTGCAGGTTTCATTTGTTTTCTTATAAGTATGCAGGTTATATTGGACAAGAAGAAGAAACACACATTGGATGAAGCTTATTACTTATGCATTCTTCTTGGAAGAGGATTTAACCGCAACTTCACATATATCTTACCGAGCTAATCAGGGGAGTATTAGTTTCTTTCCCTTACTTACCTTTCTTTTATCATAACTTTGATACTTTCGGGGAACATTGGGGACAATGTTCAGTTTAAGTGTAGGGAGGGAGAATAAAACAAGAACTTAGAAACTATTGACTCACTTGATTATTTATCTTGTCCTAGGTAATTAGCACCAAATTTAAATAATTTTATGACATTTACGAGCTAAACTTTAGTATTAATAAAGCGTCTCATGGATAGGAATTATATGACTAGCACAAAAACCGTTTACCACTCAAATTCCACCCCAAAAATGTGAGGTTCGCCCCTAGATCTTTAGGAATAAAAGCATTCACCTTTAATGCTTAGTGAGTGTACCGGTAGTATAATAGATTCTAGAACTTGTTTTGTGATGCATTTTGAGATCGCTAGTGAGACTACACTTGTGTAGTTAGGAGTAACTAAATGATAAGAGGCATTAGGATAACCCTTGTTTGAAACATGTATTATAATTACATCTTCCACATTGTTTGAGTAATTACCCCACACCCTTGCGATGTACTCATCTTTAGTACACGATACCCCTTGCTAACTCCTCAGAGCCTATCATTTTTTTGTTTCTCGTGATGTTTCAGTTTTCCAGAATATCAATGAAGAACATTGTTTAAAATCCACCCCCAAATGTAATCGCCTTAGCCTACCTTGTACGCACTCATCTTTAGTGCATTATTGTTATCACTACTAAACCCTTAGTTCAATTATCTAGTTACTTGCATGGTTGCCAAGTCGAGTCATATCTTTTGTATAAAGTTTTGGGACGATTGGGACTCATGGGTTAAATTAATATTTTATGGAGTAACTAGAAAGAACGATAAATTCAAATTCTCTTTGTCTACGTAATTAAATACTCCAAGTTTTTTGATCTTTTCAAATCGGGTCAATTAGTTTAGTTAAAGAAAAACTCAAGTGTAGGGATGCTCCTATAAATCCCTTATATTTTGATGTTATCATAGAGGATGGTAGAGTAAAAATGTATGATAAAAAAGAGAGAGAGAAAAACATACGGGCTACCATCCTACATCTATCTTTATGTTTATGTTTTTTTTTTTAATTTATGTTTTTGTTTTGTTTCAAGTTATCTAGTGTTAGTGAGTCGAGTCTTGGCTTAGCAACGGCACGCTTTACATGCTTGTAACTTAAGATTTTTGACTCGCCACCACTAAATATCCCATATCCAACAAAATCCTTTACTTCCCTACCCTAAGCCTAAAGTTACAACCCTTGTAAAGACATCTTAGATAGTTATTCCTAGGTGCTTACGCCATAGCGGTGGAGGTTTGATCTATTCTCAAGCTTATGGTAATCTATGTACTATGTCAGGTAATGAGTGTTTATCTTTCATTTCCATTCATATTATATTTCATATAAACCTGAGAGATGAGAGAATCCAAACCCCAATTGTGAGGTGCTAGTATATAATTTTCGTGCTTGTTATGACTATTGTAGCGCTTGTACTTATTGTAAACTATCTTAAACTAATGCTTCATGCCCCCAACTTACAAATTGATTGGCCAAAAGCGCATTTTTTTAGGATAAGCAAATTCCAAGTGTAGGGATATTTGATAAGGATTTAAAACATACATTTTTAGGGGGTCATTTAAGCCTTAAATCGACACATTTTATATTTGTTACTGCTTAAAATCGTTCCTTTTCACATTTTAGGTCTTTTGGAAGCAAAATGTTGGAATGAAGCATAATTGGACGAAAAGGAGCGGAAACATGAAGAAAATGGCAAAGTCAAGTTCAAAGGCACTCCAGCACACCTGACGGAGTCCCAACCAAAGGGCGACGCCGTCCCTCTATAAAAGACTTGATCAAAAGTTCACGCGACGGTTCAGAGGAATTTCTGGTCTTAAAGCCTGACGGCGTCACGCCTAAACTATGGAAGGCGTCACTCACAACTTTCACACCAGACGCCCAAGATCCAAGATTCAGACGACGTCGCTACTAAAAAATGACGGCGTCACACATCTCAGCTGACGCCATTCCAAAGATGACTTGGCCCAAACGAAACCCTAATGACGGCGACCTGACGGCGTCACTAGCAAAAGGTGACGCCGTCGTGATTGTAAATCTATATATAGAATTTGATTTTTCTGTATTTTAGAAGGTAGAATTTTGGACAGCAAACCCTAACTCAGTTGTAGTTCGACTTAGACAGTATTCTAGGGTCCCTACCCTATTTTACATCACAAGATTAGTTTGTTTATTCAATTTATCATTATATCTACTGATGAGTGTCTAAATACTCATCATTTTTGTACAAAATAAACTGCAAAATCATC
Source organism: Chrysanthemum seticuspe (assembly GCA_019973895.1). Classification (NCBI taxonomy): domain Eukaryota; kingdom Viridiplantae; phylum Streptophyta; class Magnoliopsida; order Asterales; family Asteraceae; genus Chrysanthemum; species Chrysanthemum seticuspe. Next base: position 35,835,744 of record BPTQ01000006.1, read on the forward strand.
TGAAAACACTCAGAAACACATCAAAATGATCAAAATATCACAAATCAGTGTTTTATGTGTTTTAAATGCAAAAATATCAAAATCAGATGAAAAACATATCAAATTTGCAAAAATTGCAGTTTTAGTCCTCCAAGTTTCTAAAATTGTCAAAAATAGTCCCTGAGCCAAAATTTCAAAAGAAAAGTCACCAAAGGTCTTTTTAAAATCACAAATTTTCATATTTAGTCCTTTGGTGGAAAATCTAAAAGTTTTGAGAAAATTACAGTTTAGTCCCTGAAAATCCAAAATTGGTCAAATTTAGTCCTTGGAAATTTTCAAAAATGTCAAACTAGACCTTGGTCTATTTAAGGTTGGCAACACTAGTCCTTGGATTACATCTTCATAATTTTCATGTTTGGTCCCTGGGAATTAAAGTTTTACACATTTGGTCCCTATGTTAATATTTCTACAATTCAAACCGGACCCTTATGTTATTTAAACCCAAGCCCAATCACAAACACCCTGGCCCAATCATGTTTACCCGGTCCAATACCATGACCCGACCAACCCACCCAGTGATTTAAATAAACAAAACCCGCCCCCCTAAAACCTGTCATCCCCGACAATTCTGTCTGTCTCCCCCCTCCTCCAGCCACCTAAAACAACCCTACACCACCATATTGTCTCCCCCACCTCACCTACCCATCCCACCTCATTAAATGCTCCCTCTTTCATGTCCCTGATATCAAAACAGAATTTGGCGCCAAAACAAGATAAACGACCAAGATTGCTCAAGAGGCATCCAAGGGCTCATATTCATGCTGGGATTTGACCAGAAGAGAGAGAGAAGCACTTTTGAGCTTATAAGAAGCCAAGAAGAAGCAAGAAGAGTTAGCTAGTTTTCATAAATTTCTTTTAATGTCGTTTTTTCTTTAAAATGTATTAGTTTTAATCAAATGTTGTAGTTTAAGTTCATTAGTATCCTATTCAAGTTTAAACATCTTTGTATTGTATTTTTAACTATCAATCTAAGTTTTCATTTAAGTCTTCCAAGTTAATGATCACTGTTGCATTTTTCAGTTTCAAAATTCTCATGTACAAGTGTTAGTGGCTTATTTTCAAGCTCATACAAGCTTATTTAAGTTCCTTGTAACTTTCAATAAGCTGGTCAATCAGTTTTGAACAATATTGGATGATGGTCAACGAAAGTCAACTGGGACTCAATTTGGCAATGGTGCAGAAATGGGAAAGGGTTGATGCAGGTATGGACATGGGTTGAGATCTGAGTTGGATTGGAATAGGTTAGAGGTTGTTAGGTTAGAGTTCATTTGTTTCATCTTTGGCAAGCCATAGTGGCTATGGAATTTTGTAAGTACCAAATCTGTTATTGATCATTATATCTGTGATTGTATCTGTTCATTAGTGATATTTGGTACTGTTTGATCTGTGATTGGTGTTTGTTTAGCTTGTTATAGTTATAATCTGTTAGTTACTTCATTATTAGCAGCTTAAGTAGTGTTTGGATAAGCTGATAAAACTGTGTTAGAGGTTAGCAGTATAGATAGGAATAGTTGATACTTGCTTATAGAGGTAATTGTAAGTCATTTGAGGTCTTTGATATAGTAGTTTCATTCAAAAAGTCAAACTCACTTGAATCTAGTTTTGAATCTGTTTCTGTTAAAAATCAGTAGGAGTAATTAGTAGCAAATTGGTTTGAATCTAGTAGATCTAGCCTTTGGTAATCATAATTAGTGTTAAAACATCTTAATCAGTTCATTGTTTTGGATCAAAATTCAGTTTGGTCAAAATTGCAAGTCTGTTCTTCAAATAGTCAAAACCGTCAATTGTGTTTTTCAAAAAACTTTGTGCATCAATTTCTAATTCATCTTTGAGATTCAGTGTTTCAAACCTTGGATACTTGATTTTCACTTGGTCTAGATCTGATAATCACTTTTTGCCAAATCTGAGCTTATCATTTTGAGCTTCAAATAAGCTCCTCAATTAGCTACTATCTGCCCTGTTCACACTTGAGTGTGAATCAGGCAATATTGCATCTGTTGCATAGGCTTCAAATCAGAGAATTAGAACTTGTAATTTTGGTTAGTTGTAGCTGGTCAGGTGGTGTAATAGACTGCACTGCTTGATTTTGGTTTAGCTTATTCTATAAGCTTGTGCATAGGCTTTAACAGTGGTCCTGAACCACTGTTTGGCTTATATAAGCAGTTGATTTAGATCTTCAATCTGAGCTTAGGACTTGATAGGAGTAGATGTAATTTGCTGCAATTAGCTTATTCTAGTATAAGTTAGCTTTGTTCACTGTTTGGTTGCCTTATTAGCCTATTTGCTTTTCTTTAGTAGCTTATTTCCTAATCAGTTTCACTACATCTTTTAATTTCTACACATAACCTGCTTGTTTTTCATTTTTCATAGATTAATAATTTCATTTTAGAATTTTCCTGAAGATTTCATAATTTTTGGTCTTTATTTGCTATTTTTCTCAATTTAAATAGATTTTAATCAATTTTTAATTAGCTTTTATTGAAAATAATTGAGAAAAAGTTCCAAAAAATAATTTTTTAATTTTATTAGTTTAAGAAAAATATAAAAAGTAAAAAAAGTAATTTTCCAGATTTTTCATAGTTTATTTGGTAATTTTTAATAATTTAATTAGTTTTTAACAGTTTAAAATTCCTAGAAAATAGAAAAATAATCAGAAAATTACAAAAATAGTTTTGAAAATTCTATTTTGATATTTTAGACTTTTCCATTTCATAATTTTATTTTTCTAGCCTAATTTCCTATTTTCTTGTATTTTAGGTAATTGTTAAATAGTTAAAAATAGTTTTTAATTAGATAATTCGTTTTAAAAATAATTTTCTTTTTCTAATAATTTTCTTTTATCATTAGGATTGTAAAAACTTCATTTTCATATTTTTAGGATTAATCTTGTGTAAGTTTCACGTTTTTAGTTGTACGTCGCGTAGTTTTTAAGTTCAGTTTCGTAAAACATAAAAACAAAAACATCATTTTAATTGTAGTGATAGCGTTTATTTAATAGATTTTATCTTTTTAATTTCTTTTTAATTTGCATTTAAGTCTTTGTATTTGTGTGATATCTCTGTAGTTATAATAATCTCATATTCCCTTTTTCGTTCAAATTTCTCGATCACTATTCGTTGATTGATCCATTGCATAGCTCGCTGGGACATAACGACCCGGGGAGACCCTATACTCCTCAGATCCTCATTGATTTCGTGCTTAAGCAGTTTTCAGCTGGTTACGGTCTGCCATTCACAAGTGGCGGGCTTGTGTGATTTAGCTTGACGGTTTGGCGCGCATCAAATTTTTGGCGCCGCTGCCGGGGAGCTGTGCTGATAATCTTACGTCTAGAAGATTAGTGATTTGGATATTCACTCTTTGTTCATACCATCCATCTGTATATGTTTATATTTTCTTATCCAAAAATACCAAAAACACTCTTCTCATTCCTCTTATTCGTTGATTCTACTTCTCTTACCCTCTTTTGCCGTTTAATTCTATTCTTCGTATCCTCTCATCCATTTGATTCTCTTCTTAATCCTCTATATGTTTAATTCTTATGTCGACATTCGTCAACTTCATCGTCAAAAATGTGTGTGAGCGGTGTGGAGGGCCTAGTTCAAGCGAATTTTGCAATTCGTGCGAATTATCCATCAAAAATTCTTTTCAAAGTTATTTCGACCACCCGCCACAACCTGAAATACATTCTAATCTTGACAAACCAGTTCAAACGTCGGAGCTACCCCAAGCACCCACCGAGGATTACGAGGACACTTTCTTTGAAGATAGAGCCCGTAATCTAATCGAACAAATTCAAACCGATGAAAAAAGGTCGAGAATTAGAATTGATTACGATGAACCCGTTCAAACACCGGTGACTAGCAAGAATGACTTGCCTAATCTTCACGTTTCTCAAGAACCAAAACCGGAGACCATAACGGAAGTGGTGGAAATTGCTAGCTCTCAGAGCACACCACTTGTCCCACCTCCGGATCTTTCTGAATGTTCTTCGAGACTTAATAGTCATTCATATCACCATGTTGGTTTTGTTGATCCTTTGAATAAACTGATTCCTCTTCATAACTATCAAATGCAATCGTTTATTCCTTGTGTCGGTTGTGGTGAGCCTCTTTATGGTTCACCCTGTCGTTGGTGTATGTGTGTACAATGTGGTAATGATATTCATAACGGGAGTTGTTTGTTTTGTGGTTCGAGGAACTCATTTGATTATGATCCTAATCAGAATTCATTTAACGACTCCTCAAACTTTTCCAATTACCCACCACAGCCCGACTATTCTTCATATAATCAACATACCTGCTGTGAATTTTGTGGAGGTCCTCACCAAGGATTTGAGTGTCAATCCGGAAACACGTTTTTCTATGAACAGTTTTCCAGTGATGCTCAGAGTTTTGGTTATGACCAAAATCCATATGATTCACCATTCCAGACTCAACAGTTTTACTGTTGTGACTACTGTGGAGGTCCCCATTTCAGCTCTGATTGTCAAATAGGGAACCCAGTTCCTTGTAACAATCATGACTCTCACATATTTGAAAATTTCCAACCTCCACAGCATTATACGGTTCAAACTCCACCTGAGCCGTTGTCTCATGAAATCTCCCAAGATCTTGAAACCGCAATGAAAACACTTGAGGATATGATGAGTAATTTTAAGAATCAAGTGAGTGGTGAAAAGACCATAGGAGAATTGCTGGCCGAAGAACGAGAAGCTCGCAAATCTAGGGAAGAATTATTTATCCTAGAGCAAGCAGCTCTAAGGCGTTCCTAATTTCTCAAGGCAGCACTTTATGACGATGACGAGGAGGGTTTTTATCCTTTTAAAAGTAATATTTCTCAACCCCCTCAGTCAGTTGATATTCCAGCAGTTGAGATTCCATCTCAAACAACTGCTATCACACCCGAGATTCACACTCACTCTCTTATTATGGGGGATGAGCATCTCGACACTGTTCCTGAAAAGGAATCGGACGAATTCATAAAGTCTAGTGTTGAGAACCTTGTCCCAATCCCAAGAGAGTCACAGGGAATTCTTGATCATGTGTGTGATATCCCTCCTCCTCTTGTCTTCCAAACAGATCATGTTGAGATGTTCTCCGATTCTGATGATGATTCGTTATCTTGTGGAGACATCGTTTATGTGGAAGATTCTCCTTCTGAGCTTGTTAGCTTAGAAGAAGAGAATGATGAAGTTACTGACACTGAAATCAAAGATAAAGCTCTTCGAGCAACATTATTGAATGTCAGTCTTCTCATTTCTAAAATCGAGGCTTTCAAAGAGAAACCTATTTCATCTCCTATCCCCATTAAGGATAGTGACATTCTTTCCGATGATTCTATTCCAGAAATGAAAGCCCCCTGTTTTGATAGTATGGGAGAGAAGATTAGTGGCAGTACCACTTCTCATTCTCATAATTCTTTCCCCGATCATGAATCATTTACTTTTGAGGGGTTCACCAGTGAACCCACTCATATCAATTCTGAATATGATTCATTCACCTTCATGGAGTTCTCAGATGAACTCACTCATATCATATCTCCGACGGAGTATGATAACTTCTACTTTGATCTAGACACACCCGAGATATGTCTAGACCAATTGAGCTTAACTGAGGAGATTCATGAAACTATGAATTCTCCTATTGAGGATGAAGAGTTAGTCATGATTTCTATCATGATTTTCTTTCTTTTCTTCATATATTCTGTCACTTCTCCTGTTCTTCACCCCTTTGGGAATGAAGACATTATCTTTGATCCCGGCATTTTCATGTATCATTTTTGAGCCGGTTTTATGAATATCTCATCGGTGTGGAACTTTCAGGTGCTTCAAATGTTTGTCCAAACATCTTGAATGAAAGTCCGATGGAGATTGTTTCTTCCACTTTGCTTCCCCATGAACCAATTAATTCGAGGTCGAGTCAAGCTAGCGACTCGGTAATCAAAAACAGTAGCACGCACCATATGGGTTTTCACCCATATTTCTGTCTTCTTACCCCCTTTCTACCACTTAAGTGTGGGGGTGATGCCCCACATAAAAATAAAAAAAAAATAAAAAAAAAAAAAAAAAAAAAAATCTTCTTTCTAAATAATGGCCGTAGTATTTCCCTTTTACGTTCTTTGTTTCGGCATAACCGCCGGTACTTTGAATATTGAGGGAAATATTCATTTCTAAGTGTGGGGGGAATTCTCACGAATTTTATCATATAATTATACCAATTCCCCCGTTTTTGGCCAAAATTTTTTTTTGGAGTAAGTGTTTTACACTTTCTCATTTGGTTATCAGTCCGCCATGTCTGTAAGACAAAAGGATTGGCTAATCCAGGAGCAAACGGCTCTTGGTAAAGATATCTCAAATCCGTTGACGGCTTGCAATTTGCCCAAAATTGTATGGTATTCAGCTCACCATATCCTAAAAAGTGAAGAGTTGGCTAGCCCGCAAGTTTATGGCTTGTGGTAAAGGCAGTGGAAAATCCATAATTGGTAATCAGCTCACCAAAGATAATATTGATAATTTATCTAAGAGTTGGCTAGTCCAGAAGGGTACGGCTTCTGGTAAAGACAAAATCAAATCCGTTGGAAGCTGGTGGTTTGCTCAAAATCACATGGTTATCGGTGTACCATGGTTCTTACTTGAACTGAAACATTTGGCTACTCCAGAAGTAATGGCTTTTGGTAAAGAGATTAAAATCCATTATGTTTTCTCAAATCATTGCTAGGGACTAGCAATATCTCAGTGTGGGGGATTGATGAGTGTCTAAATACTCATCATTTTTGTACAAAATAAACTGCAAAATCATCTGAAAACACTCAGAAACACATCAAAATGATCAAAATATCACAAATCAGTGTTTTATGTGTTTTAAATGCAAAAATATCAAAATCAGATGAAAAACATATCAAATTTGCAAAAATTGCAGTTTTAGTCCTCCAAGTTTCTAAAATTGTCAAAAATAGTCCCTGAGCCAAAATTTCAAAAGAAAAGTCACCAAAGGTCTTTTTAAAATCACAAATTGTCATATTTAGTCCTTTGGTGGAAAATCTAAAAGTTTTGAGAAAATTACAGTTTAGTCCCTGAAAATCCAAAATTGGTCAAATTTAGTCCTTGGAAATTTTCAAAAATGTCAAACTAGACCTTGGTCTATTTAAGGTTGGCAACACTAGTCCTTGGATTACATCTTCATAATTTTCATGTTTGGTCCCTGGGAATTAAAGTTTTACACATTTGGTCCCTATGTTAATATTTCTACAATCCAAACCGGACCCTTATGTTATTTAAACCCAAGCCCAATCACAAACACCCTGGCCCAATCATGTTTACCCGGTCCAATACCATGACCCGACCAACCCACCCAGTGATTTAAATAAACAAAACCCGCCCCCCTAAAACCTGTCATCCCCGACAATTCTGTCTGTCTCCCCCCTCCTCCAGCCACCTAAAACAACCCTACACCACCATATTGTCTCCCCCACCTCACCTACCCATCCCACCTCATTAAATGCTCCCTCTTTCATGTCCCTGATATCAAAACAGAATTTGGCGCCAAAACAAGATAAACGACCAAGATTGCTCAAGAGGCATCCAAGGGCTCATATTCATGCTGGGATTTGACCAGAAGAGAGAGAGAAGCACTTTTGAGCTTATAAGAAGCCAAGAAGAAGCAAGAAGAGTTAGCTAGTTTTCATAAATTTCTTTTAATGTCGTTTTTTCTTTAAAATGTATTAGTTTTAATCAAATGTTGTAGTTTAAGTTCATTAGTATCCTATTCAAGTTTAAACATCTTTGTATTGTATTTTTAACTATCAATCTAAGTTTTCATTTAAGTCTTCCAAGTTAATGATCACTGTTGCATTTTTCAGTTTCAAAATTCTCATGTACAAGTGTTAGTGGCTTATTTTCAAGCTCATACAAGCTTATTTAAGTTCCTTGTAACTTTCAATAAGCTGGTCAATCAGTTTTGAACAATATTGGATGATGGTCAACGAAAGTCAACTGGGACTCAATTTGGCAATGGTGCAGAAATGGGAAAGTGTCACACCCCGCTAAGAGCGGAAACACGAGGTGCAACGAATTGTAACATCGCATAAGATAATAGAACAACACCATATCTGATTTAAGAAATGAGTTTACAATGTTACATAAAGATTTTTTTTATACAATACATATAATGAAAATATAGGTCTTAATCTTATCAAAGTTAAGTCTTTAGAAAAAGGTCTTGGCCAAGCCACTCGGTCTTTGATGTATGACTTTAATATGCATGCCTTCAATATATGACTATCGATAACCTGAAAATAATACTCGAAAATGTCAACATAATGTTGGTGAGCTCGCAGGTTTAAGGAAATATAAGTATAAAACAGTTTGTTGTGCATGGAAATTGTAAGTAGGACATGTGTATAAATAATAGCACAGAGCAAGTAGTAAATGAAATGTAATCCACATAATGAAATCCGACCACCACGTGGTCCCGTGCACAATAGGAATCCAATCAGTTATTATCGCAAACCAGCTGGAGCTAAACTGTAGGATGACTGAAATCAAACTGTAGGATGACTGAAATCATAGGTATCCAAACAGTCACAAAGACTGTAGGGATCATAGTAACCGTATTCATGAACCAAACACCACATTACTCAAACGCACAATTAAATACACATGCATGTCCAAAAGAAGTAAATATGACTTTAGCACAGCGAAATAAATAAAGTAACTGAAATAGTAGTTGAGTATTATTTTCCCCCAAGAAAATATCGGAAAATGGGGCCACGAGTACTCACCTTGAAGCGGATGAGATAAAGTGCACAAGCCCAAGAAAAATCAATCTTAAGAAATCAACGCACACTCGATAACCATGATCAACATATTGCTCCTTCGACCAAGCTACAATAATTTCGTAACCAATCAATATTACGTCCAACCATCTATTATCCAATTTATATTTTCTATTTTAAATAATGGTATACTTATTTTACTAACCACTCTTTATATAAATTTTTAAATGTATTGTTGTCATTAATTTTATAATGAATATGTATACCTTTAATAATAAAAGTTTCATTTGTGTTTATGCATGGCAATTCTTTAATAAAAAAATATTTATACTTTATGTATGTATGACAATCTTTGAGATAACATGATTAAAACAATAAAACGTTACTACACATGAAATCCCATCTTTAATCTGCTGTTGCACTTTGATACATAACCAATGCATAAGACTTGATTAAAAAAAAAACTCATTTAAATTTTTTATTTTGCTAGAACAAGTTGTTTTAGAATAGTACAATATTTAGACCCTCACGATTATCATTCATCTGTGAGGATCCACTTATGAACAATATAAGGACTCAAATTATAGTCTTCGCTTAATGCTTATATATATTAGATGGAATGTGTCCACACTTAGGTAGTTGCTTAAACATGATTTTGTGAACGTGAGCATGCAGGTTTCTTATAGTAATCATCTATATTCATTTACGTTGATAGTTTATGTCGATGTGTTTCATTTAGTTTATTACTTCAACATAGTTATAAACATAATAAGTTACTTTTCTAATGGCATTCGATCATATCTGGTTAACCGAGAATAGAGCTGACGTTTAGATTAACAACTAAACCGTGAATGCATGTCAAGAATATACCTCTAAGCCAAACGAGAATGAATTCATGTTGATATCGAATACAGGTGCGACGCCAACTTGAAAATGTATGTGAATCCAAGTAGGTCTGAACGAAACTCAATCCAACAGGATTGAAAGGAGCCCAATGATCGACTAGGGTAAGATCGAACCGTAATCCTAGGCGTGAACCGTAAGCCTAGGCATGAACGAAACTCAGCCACTCGCGAACCGTTAACGTAACCAAGTTCTAACCATACACACGAAGTGAAGCACAACTGCATACATGCAACACTCACACTCTGCCATCTCTATAAACGCCAATGTTTGCTCTGGTGATGTCTTGATTGGATACCTCATCGTCCATTCTTCACGCAACGCGCCCATCAGCCCATGAGAATGGTTCTCGATCAGTTCGTTTCCATCCTATCCAGTCAAGGTGGATCGAGTACGGTGCTGACTTAGCTAGAGCAGCAACCCACGTATGAAAATGTCGAACCGAGTCCAAGCACTAATAACAACATGAACCCGACTCGATAAGAATATACAAGCCCTCCCCATACTCTCGTATGGGGTGTAAAAGATCATGCAGATTCGAACATGAAGGGAAACTCAAGCAATGTTAGACATAACGTGAGATAAGGCTGGGTCATGAACTTTCTCGTTAGGTTTTAGGGCTGTGTTGTAAATGGGTGAGGGGCGATGGGTGTAAAATAAGGTTGGCTAATATTAGTTTCGAAGAAGTCGCTTACTGTTACCTATGATCAACAGGTTTACGAGTGAAAATATAGAAAATATGCCTACAAAATGCATGAGACAAAAATATATATATATAGAGTAGGAACTTGTTTAAGAAGAAGATGTGTGAGTATATTTGGCAACAAAGAGAGATTTTCGTTAATTGTAATATAATATTTATGAGTAAGTTTGGCAACAAGGAGAGAAAACGTGTGAGTAAGTTTTAGGAAGGTATTAATTGGATTGATATATTGAGCATGAATTGTGGGCGTGTAAGTTGAATGAGAAGAAAAGAAAAGTAAATCGTGTGTAGAAAATTATGGAAAGGAGCGTGAAGTATAAATGGCAGGCTTTAATTCTCTTTTAATTGTTTTTTATTGGATCGGTTAAGTGATTGAATGATTGATCACAGGACCGACATCTAAGGATTTGATTGGGTGAAGTTACAAGATTTGAAAGAAAGAGAAAAAAAATAGAACGTGTGATGTTAATTATATGTAACAAGAATATAATTAGGTATACTATCTAGGTTAGTTTTATTATTAGTTATAATATATAGTTTGCAAATGTTAATTGGCTTAAGTAAAGTTTTGAATTAATTAGGAATGCGCACTTTAGAACTTAGGGTTTTACGAGTTTCTATTTAGAGAATGAAAGTCGGGTTAAAGGTCACCGCTGACTAACCTGGTCGGATGGTAGTTCTCACAGAAAGGGTGGATGCAGGCATGGACATGGGTTGAGATCTGAGTTGGATTGGAATAGGTTAGAGGTTGTTAGGTTAGAGTTCATTTGTTTCATCTTTGGCAAGCCATAGTGGCTATGGAATTTTGTAAGTACCAAATCTGTTATTGATCATTATATCTGTGATTGTATCTGTTGATAACGCTACACGCGTCGTTCGGGGTCAAGGAAACTTCCTTTTCTTCGAGCAAGTTTTATAACACCCTAGGCAGTGAACCTAATCGTTGTAGTGTAGTAATTAGGGTAAGCCACGGGTATTGATATCGTTCTCTAGGGGAATAGGAATGCTAGTAGGGAGTTACTACGCTAAGGTTAAGGTTGAGGAAGATTATTTTTTATCTTTTTATATTTTATGAAAATGGAAAAGTACGAATCTCGGGTATTGGATTTGGGGGGTTGGTATTTCTACCGATTACTCTACTATTATCTAATTATCTAAACTAAGGTTGTGGGAGTCTATGTCTAATTAATGTGTGCTCGTATGATAGTTTAAAGATGTGTTTACTTAGTTTGTATTACTCCTTAATTATCTCCTATTGATGGTTGAGTGTCACGTCTTATTCCTAGTTGCGTTGTGTTTCTAAAGTTGTAGGGTATGCGTTTCTCCCTAACTCTTTGAAATTACCAAAGGGTCTTGTCTACAAATCCACATAGAGATTATAGACTCCTACTCTAAGGCACTCTTCGGATGTTTTAGCCTACAATCACTCAGGTAATCATACTCTAAGGTTCACAAAGATGAATCAAGCATTAAGTACACAACGAATGACCTATCGCATTACTAGATCATTAGTCAACTAAGATAAGAAACAACCAATCAATATTCAATAATTAAGTTTCATACTTCCTAAGCAAACACACAAATAAATTAGCCGGACATGGAGAACATGCAAGCATACACACAAATAATCAAAGACATAATTGAATTAATGAAGCAAAGACTTATCTTGGTGTAAGATAGGGTTAAAACCCCTAAAATACTGTACAAGACACCTTAGGTTCGGTTTTAGGTTTTTACTCCAAAGACTCTCCACACAAATACTGAAAAATTCGGATTCTATATATAAGATTACAATTGCGACGGCGTCACCTTATGTTTAGTGACGCCGTCGTGTCGCCGCCATTAGGGTTTCGTCTTGGCCACGTTAACCTTGCGACGGCGTCACCTTATGTCCGTGACGCCGTCCTCTTCAGCTTCTGACGTCGTCTGGATCGCATCTAGGCCGTCTGAGTAGCGACGGCCTACTCTTTCACAACTAGACGCCGTCTCTTGAAAACACGAGTTTTGCATTCTGACCCGTCACAATAATTCTCCGACGGCGTCGCAAATAGAACCTGACGCCGTCGCCTTCTACATTCAGCGACTGTGAGTGTCTGATTTCGACTTTGGCCATTTTCTTCATATATTCTCGCCTTTCTGTCCAAATAAGCGTCATTCCAGCATTTTGCCTTCACGAGACCTAAAAAGTGAAAAGGAACGATATTAAGCAATAACGGATACAAAAGTGGTCAAATAAGGACTTAAACGACCCCTCAAAATGGTACCTTTTAAAACCTTATCAAATATCCCTACACTTGTTATTTGCTTGTCCTCAAGCAAATGTGCTTTTAGCCAATTAATTTATAAGTTAGGGGTCATGAAGCATTAATTTAAAACGGTCCACAACACATATAAGCCCCGCAAAAGTCCTAACAAGCACGGAAATTACATACTAGCACCTCACATGGGGTGTTTGGATACTCACATCTCTCTCGGGTGTATATGGAATATAACAAATTGGAAATGGAAGATAAACACTCATTAACCGGTCCTAGTACATAGATTACCATAGGCTTGAGAATAGATCAAACCTCCATCGCTTTGGCGTAAGCACCTAGGAAAGACTATCAAAGAGGTCTTTTAAAGGGTTGTAACGTTAGGCTTACGGTAGGGAAATAAGGGTTTGGTGGGATAGGCTATATAGTGGTGGTAAGTCAAAAATCTTTATGTTAACTGCATATGAAGAATGGCGTTTCTAAGCCAAGACTCGACACTCTAAACTCTAGATAACTGAAATAAACAAACATAAATTTAAAGGATAGATGTAGGATGGTAGCCCGTATGTTTTTTTTTTTTTTTTTTTTTTTTTTTTTTTTTTTTATCACTCTTTTTTTTTCTTTTCTCTTTTTCTATCTTTTTTTTTCGATTTTTTTTTTTTTTTTTTTTTTTTTTTTTTTTTCATACACTTTTACTCTACCATCCTCTACGATAACATCAAAATACTAGGGATTTACAGGGACATCCCTACACTTGAGTTTTTATTATTCTAACACTAATTTGACCCGATTTGAAAAGATCAAAACACTTGGGGTACATTATTACGTAAACAAAGGGAATTTGAATTTAACGTTCCCTTCCCGTCATTTCATAAACTTTAACTTTTCCCATGAATCCCAATCATCCCAAAACTGTATACAAAGGATATGACTCGACTTAGCAACTTATGCAAGCAACTAGATAATTGAACTAAGGGTTTAGGGTAATAACAATAATGCACTAAAAGTGAGTGCATATAGGGTAGGCTAAGGCGATTTGGGTGTATATTTGGGGGTGGGGTGTAAACAATGCTCTTCATTGATATTCCGGAAAAACCGAAACATCACGAGAACCGCGAAAAGGATAGGCTCTGAGGGGTTAACTAGGGGTATCGTGTACTAAAGATGAGTACAACGCAAAGGGTGTGGGGGAATTACTCAACCGATATGGAAGAAGTAATTATATTACAGGTATCAAACAAGGGTTTATCCTAATGCCTCTTATCATTTAGTTATTCCTAACTACACAAGTGTAGCCTCACTTGCGATCTCGGAATGCATCACAAAACAAGTTCTAGAATCTAATATACTACCGGTTCACACTCTAAGCATTAAAGATGAATGCTTTTATTCCTACTAATCTAAGGGCGATCCTCACATTTTGGGTGGAATTTGGGTGGTAAGGGTTTTTGTGCTAGTCATGCAACTTCCTATCCGTGAGACGCTTTTGTTAAGACTAATGGCCCACTCCTATATGTCATAAAAAATTTTAAATTTGGTGCCAAAATTACCCTAACCGACATTTCTCATGGTTTATTACACAATCACAATTGGACAAAGCATATAATCAAGGATAAGCATAGTTTCAAAGTTCCCGTTTTATTTTCCCTCCCTACACTTAAACTGAACATTGTCCCCAATGTTCCCCGAAAGTATCAAAGTTATGATTAAAGAAGGTAATTAAAAACGAAAGAAACTAATACTCCCCTGATTAGCTCGGTAGGATCCGTGTGTGAAGTAGTGGTTAAATTCTTTTCAAGAAGAATTTTTGCGTGAAAAGCTCCTTCCAATCTTATGTAACTTCTTCTTGACAAACTAAACCTGCACACTTGAAGAAAACAAACGAAACCTTCGCGTAAAATCGGCGGTAATAATATATATAAGACTCGATTTAAACTAGGATATAATGCTTGTGGAATGAATGTTTACAGAATTTCTAAGAAAATTAAGACCTGGAAAATTCCAAAAATTTATAAGTAACTCAAAAAACGAGAAAAAGTAATCTGATGTTTTTACTCCTTCCTGACGCCGTCAGGTTGCAATCCTGACGCCGTCAGGTTATCCTGACAAAAACTGGTCTGCGATTTTCTGGAAAATTTACATCTTTAGAATCTGGAAAAATTTCTGCAAAACATTCATTATGACTCGATACAAGCATTTGACTCAAACAAACAAACATATATATCTTTTAATTAATTGTTATTCTCATGTTTACGTTTCTTTTGAAAACGTGTGTAATCCTCCCTACACTTATCCCTTATGTAAAATACCTTTATATGTAATTAAGACGAAGTTAAAAACAAAATAAAGCATTTTTACAAATTTAAACATGAGGATAAATAATTAATAAAAGATATATGACACTAACAAGCAAACAATTAAGCATGGGTTGCCTCCCACGAAGCGCTTTTCTTTATTTAAGAGTCTTGTAGCTAGACTCGTAGTCATGCTCCTACGTACCGATATACGTAAGTCTATCCTCAACAATGTCGTAAGGATCAAACTTATCATTCAAGTTCCTAGTAGTACGTTCGGTTAGATATGCCTTTTCAAACATCTCACCATCGGGATCATAGATTTGTATCCTAATGTGCCACCTTCCATTACCATCACTAGGCGGTCTATTCCAATTCCACATGTGTTCGGATTTCTCAACTATCCATTTATTCATGACAAGGTTAACGGGCAAGCTTCCTAGGAACTCGGTCATCTTCCTAAATACTAAGGCGTCCTCGAACGGGTTCACTTCTATATCCCTGGCCAATTCTTGTTCTTGGAAGGTTGCTGCACTAGCAAAGGCCTTATCTAGGTAAAAAGGTCTTTGGGGGCCTATGATGTTCTTCTCAATCCAAGGTCCATATCGAGAAGGCTCTCTATCTAACCCTATCTCTTGTGGGATTTCCTCATCCTTATAGTACGTATGTTTTTTAACATCGTACACGGACCTAGCACTCCCCTCTCCTACCACTATTTTGGACATCTTACAATCGATGATGGCACTAGCGGTAGCTAAAAATCCTCTTCCAACT
The DNA here is from genome assembly GCA_019973895.1 of Chrysanthemum seticuspe. Taxonomy (NCBI): domain Eukaryota; kingdom Viridiplantae; phylum Streptophyta; class Magnoliopsida; order Asterales; family Asteraceae; genus Chrysanthemum; species Chrysanthemum seticuspe. Next base: position 35,851,484 of record BPTQ01000006.1, read on the forward strand.
AGTAATGGGCATGTCGGGTCCTTATTCATGTCGAGTACATGAAATCGGCCAAAAGAGTCAACTCTCCTACATGTACTACCATGTCCTTTATTATTCCAACCGGACGTGCTATACTACCGTCCGCTAATCCTAAGATAGTTTCCGTTGGCTCAATTTTACCTAGGTTGAGGCTTCTATGAAGGGACAACGGAACGAGATTGATGCATGATCCTAAATCGGCTAAAGCATCGAGTGGCTTGGAAGTTCCAAGTCTACACGGAAGAGTGAATAACCCGGGATCATCTAACTTCTTAGGTAAGTTGTTTCGCACAAAGGCGGACCCATGTTTCCCAAGCCTAAGTTCTAACTCATATTTTTCTTTTAAAGCATTATAATAAGATGCATGAGCTAAGACTTCAAGAATTGGTTTTTCTTGATAGAGTTCCTTGTACTCCTCCTCTAAACTAGGTTTGGATTCTTGGCTAACAGGTTTCTCAGGAGTAGGCTTTACCAAAGGTGCCGGGCCTTGGTATCTTTTGGATGACTTGGAACCCTTTTTGATAGCATTTACCGAATGAACCGTTGGGTGAGAGGGACATGGATGTGCACTTTACCATGGTGAACTGGAATGTGAAGTCGATGCAATCGAATTCACTTTTGGGTTCTTAATGGTATCACTTGGCAGTGCTCCAACTTCCCGCTCATTGAAGGCTTTTAAGAGGGCATCAAGCTTGGTTGTCATCTCGCTCTGTTTTTGCTTAAAATCGGCTTCAAGCTTATTCAATCGAGTTTCTTGGGATGACAAAAATCTAGATGCAATTGCTTCAATATTAGTGGGGTCCCTGGTATTAGAAGAATTGAACCTATTGGGCGAACTAGATGAGCTTTGGGGTGTGCTTGAGTTTTGGTTCCACTTAAGATTAGGGTGATTTCTCCATGAGGGGTTGTATGAGTTTCCTAAGTTGTTTTGTTCGGGTTTGAAAGTGTACCACTTCTCTCCCGCTCCGTCGGTACGTATGGAGGCGTAGTCCGCAAAAGCTTGTTCGGAGAGCCTCGAGCAGTCACGAGTGTCATGGGGACCACTGCATAACTCACAAGGTAGAGTGATTTGATTCACTTGTCGTGAGGACTTAGGATTTTTATAGGAACTCATGAGGAATTTAACTTGATCTTCAAGTTCGATCATCCTACGGTCGGGAGGAGGCAAGGAGATTGCCTTGACGGTTTTGGGCAGCTCACGGGGGTCATCCCAACTTTCGTTGTCATAGAGGGCAAGGTCCTCTATTATTTCCCATGATTCTTCTGCGGTGAGATCACTAAGTTTTCCACCGGCCGCTTGGTCAATGGATCGCTTAGTGGGAAAGTTGACATGATCATAAAAGATTTGGACTTGGAGCCAAAGATCAATGCCGTGATGAGGGACTTTGTGAAGTAAGTCCTTGAATCGGGTCCATGCTTCGTAGAGAGATTCACCTTGACGTTGTTGGAACATCAAGATGTCATTCCTAAGCTTAGTGGTTCTCCCCGGTGGGAAAAATTGAGCAAGGAAGCGAGAAGTAAGATCATCCCAACTTGAGATGGAGCCGGCGGGAAGTCGCTCAAGCCAATTACTAGCTTGGTCCCGTAGAGAGAATTGGAAGAGACGCAGGCGCGTGGTCTCCCGAGTAGTAGCATCAAGGTCGATGGAATCGACGATTTTGAGGAAATCCCTCAGATGCTGATTTGGATCTTCGGAACGAAGTCCATGGAATGCACATCCGTTTTGCACCAACCGGATGGTGTCGGATCGCAGGGCCGTAGTTTGGGCTTGGTCGGGAAGCTCAATGGTGTTCCTATAGCCTAAGTGGCTTGGTCTCGAGTATTCACCAAGAGTACGGGCTCTTGGCGGGTCATTTGGTGGTGGGTTGATGAATGGTAGTGGGTTATCACCTTCCATGATGAAAAGTGATGGAATTACTAACAAAGGTTACGAAGAAGGGGGATAGACTAAGAGAAATCTAAAAATGAGAAAAAAAATTTACTTGATAGGAATCAAGCAAAGAAACCTAAACGAGGTGGACTACTAACTAGCTATTCTATTCCCCGGCAGCGGCGCCAAAAACTTGATAACGCTACACGCGTCGTTCGGGGTCAAGGAAACTTCCTTTTCTTCGAGCAAGTTTTATAACACCCTAGGCAGTGAACCTAATCGTTGTAGTGTAGTAATTAGGGTAAGCCACGGGTATTGATATCGTTCTCTAGGGGAATAGGAATGCTAGTAGGGAGTTACTACGCTAAGGTTAAGGTTGAGGAAGATTATTTTTTATCTTTTTATATTTTATGAAAATGGAAAAGTACGAATCTCGGGTATTGGATTTGGGGGGTTGGTATTTCTACCGATTACTCTACTATTATCTAATTATCTAAACTAAGGTTGTGGGAGTCTATGTCTAATTAATGTGTGCTCGTATGATAGTTTAAAGATGTGTTTACTTAGTTTGTATTACTCCTTAATTATCTCCTATTGATGGTTGAGTGTCACGTCTTATTCCTAGTTGCGTTGTGTTTCTAAAGTTGTAGGGTATGCGTTTCTCCCTAACTCTTTGAAATTACCAAAGGGTCTTGTCTACAAATCCACATAGAGATTATAGACTCCTACTCTAAGGCACTCTTCGGATGTTTTAGCCTACAATCACTCAGGTAATCATACTCTAAGGTTCACAAAGATGAATCAAGCATTAAGTACACAACGAATGACCTATCGCATTACTAGATCATTAGTCAACTAAGATAAGAAACAACCAATCAATATTCAATAATTAAGTTTCATACTTCCTAAGCAAACACACAAATAAATTAGCCGGACATGGAGAACATGCAAGCATACACACAAATAATCAAAGACATAATTGAATTAATGAAGCAAAGACTTATCTTGGTGTAAGATAGGGTTAAAAACCCTAAAATACTGTACAAGACACCTTAGGTTCGGTTTTAGGTTTTTACTCCAAAGACTCTCCACACAAATACTGAAAAATTCGGATTCTATATATAAGATTACAATTGCGACGGCGTCACCTTATGTTTAGTGACGCCGTCGTGTCGCCGCCATTAGGGTTTCGTCTTGGCCACGTTAACCTTGCGACGGCGTCACCTTATGTCCGTGACGCCGTCCTCTTCAGCTTCTGACGTCGTCTGGATCGCATCTAGGCCGTCTGAGTAGCGACGGCCTACTCTTTCACAACTAGACGCCGTCTCTTGAAAACACGAGTTTTGCGTTCTGACCCGTCACAATAATTCTCCGACGGCGTCGCAAATAGAACCTGACGCCGTCGCCTTCTACATTCAGCGACTGTGAGTGTCTGATTTCGACTTTGGCCATTTTCTTCATATATTCGCGCCTTTCTGTCCAAATAAGCGTCATTCCAGCATTTTGCCTTCACGAGACCTAAAAAGTGAAAAGGAACGATATTAAGCAATAACGGATACAAAAGTGGTCAAATAAGGACTTAAACGACCCCTCAAAATGGTACCTTTTAAAACCTTATCATCTGTTCATTAGTGATATTTGGTACTGTTTGATCTGTGATTGGTGTTTGTTTAGCTTGTTATAGTTATAATCTGTTAGTTACTTCATTATTAGCAGCTTAAGTAGTGTTTGGATAAGCTGATAAAACTGTGTTAGAGGTTAGCAGTATAGATAGGAATAGTTGATACTTGCTTATAGAGGTAATTGTAAGTCATTTGAGGTCTTTGATATAGTAGTTTCATTCAAAAAGTCAAACTCACTTGAATCTAGTTTTGAATCTGTTTCTGTTAAAAATCAGTAGGAGTAATTAGTAGCAAATTGGTTTGAATCTAGTAGATCTAGCCTTTGGTAATCATAATTAGTGTTAAAACATCTTAATCAGTTCATTGTTTTGGATCAAAATTCAGTTTGGTCAAAATTGCAAGTCTGTTCTTCAAATAGTCATAACTGTCATTTGTGTTTTTCACAAAACTTTGTGCATCAATTTCTAATTCATCTTTGAGATTCAGTGTTTCAAACCTTGGATACTTGATTTTCACTTGGTCTAGATCTGATAATCACTTTTTGCCAAATCTGAGCTTATCATTTTGAGCTTCAAATAAGCTCCTCAATTAGCTACTATCTGCCCTGTTCACACTTGAGTGTGAATCAGGCAATATTGCATCTGTTGCATAGGCTTCAAATCAGAGAATTAGAACTTGTAATTTTGGTTAGTTGTAGCTGGTCAGGTGGTGTAATAGACTGCACTGCTTGATTTTGGTTTAGCTTATTCTATAAGCTTGTGCATAGGCTTTAACAGTGGTCCTGAACCACTGTTTGGCTTATATAAGCAGTTGATTTAGATCTTCAATCTGAGCTTAGGACTTGATAGGAGTAGATGTAATTTGCTGCAATTAGCTTATTCTAGTATAAGTTAGCTTTGTTCACTGTTTGGTTGCCTTATTAGCCTATTTGCTTTTCTTTAGTAGCTTATTTCCTAATCAGTTTCACTACATCTTTTAATTTCTACACATAACCTGCTTGTTTTTCATTTTTCATAGATTAATAATTTCATTTTAGAATTTTCTTGAAGATTTCATAATTTTTTGTCTTTATTTGCTATTTTTCTCAATTTAAATAGATTTTAATCAATTTTTAATTAGCTTTTATTGAAAATAATTGAGAAAAAGTTCCAAAAAATAATTTTTCAATTTTATTAGTTTAAGAAAAATATAAAAAGTAAAAAAAAGTAATTTTCCAGATTTTTCATAGTTTATTTGGTAATTTTTAATAATTTAATTAGTTTTTAATAGTTTAAAATTCCTAGAAAATAGAAAAATAATCAGAAAATTACAAAAATAGTTTTGAAAATTCTATTTTGATATTTTAGACTTTTACATTTCATAATTTTATTTTTCTAGCCTAATTTCCTATTTTCTTGTATTTTAGGTAATTGTTAAATAGTTAAAAATAGTTTTTAATTAGATAATTAGTTTTAAAAATAATTTTCTTTTTCTAATAATTTTCTTTTATCATTAGGATTGTAAAAACTTCATTTTCATATTTTTAGGATTAATCTTGTGTAAGTTTCACGTTTTTAGTTGTACGTCGCGTAGTTTTTAAGTTCAGTTTCGTAAAACATAAAAACAAAAACATCATTTTAATTGTAGTGATAGCGTTTATTTAATAGATTTTATCTTTTTAATTTCTTTTTAATTTGCATTTAAGTCTTTGTATTTGTGTGATATCTCTGTAGTTATAATAATCTCATAATCCCTTTTTCGTTCAAATTTCTCGATCACTATTCGTTGATTGATCCATTGCATAGCTCGCTGGGACATAACGACCCGGGGAGACCCTATACTCCTCAGATCCTCATTGATTTCGTGCTTAAGCAGTTTTCAGCTGGTTACGGTCTGCCATTCACAAGTGGCGGGCTTGTGTGATTTAGCTTGACTGTTTGGCGCGCATCATCTACCCCATGTGTCAATTGATTGTGTGTATGCTTGCTTGTTTAACATGTCTAGCTAAATTATTCTTGTGTTTGTTTAGAGCTTTGAAACCTAGTTATTGATTGTTGTTAGGTTGTCTCTTGTCTTAATTAGTAGATGCTAGATTAAGTAAAACTGGCTTCTTCTTTCATTGTTGCGAGCTTAAACGTCCTAAATAGCAAAAAGCCTTTGAGTGCACATTAGGCCATTCGATGTGTTTATTGCGTGAATTGTAGCTTCAGGATAGTAGTGTATTCGGGGGAGATGGTATTGCACTTGCCGATCCCGGGTATTCTAAAGGAGAGTTGCAATTCATAGAACTAGGGAATTAGGCACCACCCTACGACCAAAAGAAATACAACACACCAATTAAGATAAAGGAAGTGACAATTCAACCGACCAATTAAAGATAACTAGGGAGTAATAGCATCTAAGTGAACACATCTTTAATCATCATACGAGCACACCTCAATTAAACATAATCTATCCGTAGTTAATTAGATAGTTAGTTAAAGTAGAAAAATCGGTAGAAGTACCACTCCCCAATCATATACCCCGAGATTTTTACCCTTGCTTTCTAAAAAACATAAAAAAAAAAGACTAAAAAGAATCTTCCTCAACCCACCTTCTCGTCATATACCTCTTTCTAGCATTTCTATTCTCTTAGAGAACGAAATCAATCCCTGAGGCTTACCCCATACTACACTACAACGATTAGGTTCACTGCCTAGAGGGTTGAAAAGCTTGCTCATAGAAAAGGAGTTTTTCTCGACCCCGAACCCACGCATCAGTTATGTTATCTTCAAGGCTTACTGTTGAAGAAGATAGTGAAATGGCAAGAGATTTGATAACTAGAATCCTCATACAAGCTCAAAGACCAAGTAAGTAGATGTATGTACAATAAGTCTAAAACCGGAAGTGTTAAATTGCTTTTGACAATACCGATCTTGATAAAAGTAACATAAATTGTAAAAATGATTCGAATTGGCTATAACTCACTTTATATCATAAAAATAATATAACATGCTTAGAAATTTGTAGAGTGGTTATTTCTCACGTTTGGTTCAAGTTTAACGCACGCACGCGAGTGAGCTTAACTGGTTATTCGTAAAAAGAAATATACTTGAAATGGAAATATTAAATGGCGTAAATAATCAATTAGTGACGTCATAATTTGAGAAAGGTTAACAACTCATTAATTAAATTATGATTGATATAATTATCTTATCTAATTGTCAAGTTTTGAGTATGGGCACAAAATCAGGCTCATTATTTGCCTAGTTAAAAGATAATATCAAATCATAACTCAAATCTATGATCAAAGATGTCATTTTGAATCTACATACTCAATCTCACTCGGTTGGTATGAGAATAATGATATCCTTTTCCAAGACTAAAAGGATATACATCAGATCACAACTCACACTTATGTTGATGATATAATATCGAGTCTACTTGTCCATGATTGTGTTCTAAACATTAAACCAACATATTTAAAAAAATATACACAATGAAGTAGCCTTTGACAATTTGAAATACTTATCCGAGTTCTCAAGTATTTATCTTGCGATGCAATTGGTAAATTGTCATAATCGAAAAACTAAATACAAAATAATGCACCGCTTATGTAACTTTGCTCGTTTAACTCAAAAACCACAAATTCACTCAAAACGAGAACGAACCAAAACACCCAACGAATCTTTTAAAAGATTTGACGCATCTAATCGGACATAATCTCTCTCCTTTACCAAATTTATTGGATCTTCACACAACTCACAAGCACGACCGAAAACACAAAATCACATTCATCTATTTCCATTTCTCACTTTACCAAACGAGCATGATACTCATATTCATTTTTACCAATTTCCATTTAACATAATTAGTGTTGAGGATTACATACACATGTTAGTAGAGTGTCATAAATGAAAAATAATACAATATCTTACTGATGTTCATGCATGTCATAAACACTTCTGAATTTATTTACTTTTTATTTATTTATTTTTATTATCTTTTGTTTTTTTTTTTGGTAAAGAGTTAACCATGGTAAGATATTATTACTCAAAAAAAAAAAAAAAAATTAAGTACAGCCGGGTGTAACTCAGTCGAAAACGATAAACCAAACACACATACAGTGCTTAAAACCTAAACTAAAATAAGAAAGAAAACCAATCGTATGAGCAACTACTATAAAGACAATAAATAAAACTAACGTTTAAACTGACCACGAACCTCTTGAAAATCTTTTGCATATATAAGCACGTTTTGAAATTATCATAACATACATTTCAATTACTGATTCCGTTTAAGAAAACATGATGTTTAAGAAAATATTATGCTTAGGAAATCATGTATTAATTAATCCTTCTTGTTAAAAGGTTGATAGAAAATAATGTATATCTTCTGCATACTCTCTTTTTAGTAATATACGTATATTAATTAAGTTTTTTTGTAGTTACAATGATAGGTTAACATGATAGCTTTTTTCAAAGAGGTCAATACCAAATATTAATATAGAGATGAGATCCTCGTAGATCAAGAAAGCTCTAAAGATCAAAGGAGCCAATCATGGCCCTTGATTTAATTTCGATCCAGTGGCTAACAACAAAACACCCAATTACATATGAAGGGTATATTTGTCTATTATGTAAGTTAAAAATATGTAATTTACTTTCATTTTAACAAAACAAAAATAGGATTCTCTCTCTACAAAAAAACACACACAAACCAGTGAAAACACACGCAAACCACCAAACACACACACAAAAACACGCACAAACCACTGGTAAACCACCATCTTCATCGAACCCCCTTCCTCCATCGTCAATCCGTCGTCAATCAGTAGTCGATCCGTCGTCGAGCTGTTGTTCTGTCGCCGATCTATTGAATAGCCGTCGATCTGCCGTCATGTTGGTGCTTTAAAGCTCTTGCTACTCCGTATCGTGTTGCTTCTGATTAAAGGTTGAATAATTGTATTCATTTGTTTTATATGATTGTTGTTATGACTATTTTTAGTTAGTCAGCTTTATGAAGCAAAATGACAAGTAGCAAAATGACAAGTACTGATTGTTAGATTCATTAATAATTAGTTATTAATTAATTAATTTCTTTTTTTATTACCACTCTTTCTAGATTCAACTAAGTTCAGATTCAACTTTCACTCTTTGTTATTATAAGCTGAATTACGTGTAATCCTATTTTGATCTAGAAAGGAGTAAATCATTTGTGATTTTGTTATGTTGTGTTTTGTTATGAAAAAATGCAAATCACTTGTGATTTACTCTTTGTTGTTATAAGCTAAATCATTCGTGATTCTGTTACACATAAATCTGTTTTGAAGATAACTGAATTATTTTATTGAATTATTTCCAGATCCATCAGTGGACAGAAGGCACTTCAAAGTTAAGGTAGAGCTGGAAAAAGAAACGTGGAAATAGCGGAGAGAAGACTAAGACACATGCAAAATAAATTTTGATTTGAATTCATTTTTTATTTTCTTTTTACGCAATGTTTTATACGTGTTGTGAATTGAATTTATGGAATTCTCATTTACTTAATTACAAAACTTTTGACCGAATGCTCATCTTTGGTATGTGTATTATGTTTGAATGTAAGACATAAGAGAGTACTCAACATTTTATAAACTATACAAAAAAAGAAAAACAAAACATGTGATTTGTAAGAAACATGTTATCAAATCAAGTATAAATCGCATGCAAATCACATGTGATTCGTGTATAAATCACATGTGATTCGTGTGTAAATCACATGTGATTCGTGTGTTAACCACATGTGATTCACCTTAAAAAATAATTCGAGGTCAAATCACATGTGATTTGAGGTAAATCACATGTGATTTGAGGCAAATCACATATGATTTGCATATCAATCAGCGTAAAAATACAACAAACAAAACAACAAAGAAGGCTTATGGCTTGAACTTGCCTATTTTTCATTTATGATTTTTTTTAAACAGAAGCACCTAAGATTAACACATTCATAGCAATCAATAATCATCACTCGTACGTACATAAAGTACCTAAAGCTTAATCATACAATAACATTCGGTGAGAACGAACTCACAAGTTGAATAACCTAACACATAAAGTACCTAAAACCTAATCATCTTCTTCTTGAACTTCTTTGACACCTTATTATGCTCATCACTTTCATAATCTACTTTGGAATCTAATAACTTCATTTTTCTCTGAATAGGCTTAGATTCGGCCTTCGGCTAGGCTTTTCTTCAACTTTTTAAGCAAGACCTGCAGTTAGTCACGTACAAAAATGTAGTTAGTAACATGTAATTGTAAGTGATTACTCAGAGTTATATTACAAAATCACATGTGATTCAGAACAAATCATATGTGATTCAAAACAAATCACATGTGATTTGTCAAAAACCTCATGCGAACTTCTACAAGGTACTCTGTGTGCGTGTGTGTGAATCTTCATAAGCTAGCTTAACAATACATTTACTATATACGTCGGTTAATTGGAATCGCATGGATTTATATTCAGTAAACATCACAATTTAAGATAGATCATTAAGCGTCATATTACTAATTAAGTTTACTCTAACCTTCAATAAGTGACAAGATCGAATTTCACCTCGAAGTTCTAGTTCCACAAGTTCTATCAACTCAGGATCATCAATTGCATCAACTTTATTCAAAAAGCACACTAATGATGGCACACCAACCTGCACAGTGGCATATGCATGATTCTAGTTTCATTGAACAACATTATGTTAATTCAAAAAAACTCTCAGTTCAGCCAGCTAAAAGGAGAAACAAACCTGTCGTGCAAGGAAGCTATGTTCCTTTGTTTGTGGCATGGGTCCATCAGTTGCAGATACAGCCAAAATCCCTCCATCCATTTGAGCAGCTCCAGTGATCATGTTCTAAAAATAAAGCCAAAGGAACACAGTAAAGTTTGCAAATTCAACTAATTAAGTGAAGCTTTTATATGCTTTGTTGTCTAGTTATAGCGCAGGTATATAGGTACATCTTGGATTTACCGTTCGGCTTTTGCACTGGTCTGGTTTAGTTGGTACCTTGTAGAAGTTCACATGAGGTTTTTGACAAATCACGTGTAATTTTTTCTAAATCACATGTGATTTGTTCTGAATCACATATGGTTTATTCTCATATAACATTTTTTTATAAATATTTTTACACTGTTAGATATGCATTGAAGGTGGATTATTATATCATAAAAGTTAGCCACCTTGAGTTGACCAGCTTGCTTTGCTTTGTTGGGGTCCATAATCAACAGATTTCTTTAATCAAACCAAGTGACCTGGATTGTTCAAAGTTATCTCAAAACAAATAGGGTGTAATATAGAGAAATCGTGATTCATTATTCGTGTCTGTAGAATATTCGTTCATGCTTATAAAGTTGTCAATTTAAATGAGCATTATTTAATTTCTTTTGTTATTAGATTGGTATTGCACACATACAAAATAAATTGAGCCAGAAAACATTAATTAACTCAAAGTATAGAGACATAAAAACAAGAAAAGCGACTCCAATTGTTTATTTAAAAATTAACAAATTTTATAAAGGAAGCTACAATTCCTCTATATATAAAGGACTGCTACTATTTATTCCTCTAAAGCCACTTAATCAGTAAACCATTTGTTTGTGATAAACCAACAGGCTATATCCTTCTCATTGTTTGCAGTACCTAGTACACTTTGTTGAATGTATACGGTAACAAGCCATTTTATTCTTCTGGAAATCTTTTAAAGGCTTAAAACATGGGTCAACTTGTTACACAACTAATTACTAATGCGAGCATGCAAAACACTTAATTTCAATTTGTAAAATATACTATCAGCCTTAACTAGCTCAAATGACTATCGACATTTCAATCACTATACAGCAGTAATTAAAGTAAATCGTATTACATTTATACTAGAACTTCATAACTCATATGATTTCACACTAACTACGTAGTTTCAAAATGCACCTAAATTTCTGATCTAAATAGCTCGAAAACTATTAACACCTAAATTTATGAAAATAACAACAATGCAAAAAGTAGCTACATATTCACTTCACACAAATTTAAATGGATTCAACAATCATTAAAAAAAAATAATAATAAAATAAAAAATGCCTCTACAGCTTATTAACTAAACCATACCTATAGCAACATGAACCAACTAATCCACTAATTAGAGTTAATCTAAAACTGCATTATCACATGTAAGAAACTGGAAAAACACTATCACCGTCTCATTTTCGAAACTAAAACCGCAACGAAATACTTATCATAAACCGCAACGAAATAAGTATCGAAAACCTAAACAACTTCTATGTGTGTGTGAATCTTCCACAACAACTTTAAGAATACATATAAAATTAACTACAAACTTCACGAACATATATACCAAACAGATTCACAATATACTACTTGAATTCAAATTCAACAACTAACACTATAAGAATCAAAATAGCAATTAAATGAATAACATAAACAATAAATTGAATTATACTCAATTTTTTATTTTACCAAATATCAATATTTTGATGTTCATTTTGATCCGCGAGTTGCAATGAAGACGATTCAGGCAATGGTTGACCTTTAGATAGTGCTACTTCATCCCGTAGGTCCATTATTTAGAAGATTTTAGGTTAATTTTGCATTTAATTTTGATAGAAAAAAGTTAGGGCTTGAATTGGGGGAATGGGGATTGGGGAAAGTTGTTGGTGAGAAAGAGATGCAAGTGAAAAAGTGAAGGAGATGCAACTGACTTCGTATTATTTTTTGAGTATGCACTTACAAAAATGCCCCTCCGCTAGTTAATTAATTTAAAAAATGATTAAATCAAAACAATTAGATGAAAGATAATGGACGGTTGAGATTAAAGCATTGGTTCTATAAACAAAATGCGTTCTATAAAGAACTTTTGTCTATTAATATATACATTGAACCAGTAAAGTTTACCGCACTTTGAATGTTGTTTTAATTTATAATGTTGATTCAATCAAGTCTTTTGAGAAAAATAAATGGAATCATATAAACTTAGCTTGCCAAGTTGTATATCTGTTTGATTTGCTACAACTGTTCTCAAAAGGTTTAAATTGGGGGTTGAGATATACGGAGTTCAGATTTACGTATTTTACGATTTTTGTTTTACGATGACAACGAACTATTTTTTTTTTTTTTTAGGTGAGTCACTGGACTTGAACAAAATGACGTTTAGATCACTATTTGATAATCTTAGTGTTAACATGAGAGACACAAACAAATAATTTTCAATTAAATGTAGTGTTCTATAAATTAAGTGGAATGTACGTATACTTTTTAGAAATTCAACGTCCTAAATATTGTGTTTCATAAGGTTAGTTATGTAAGTGAAAAAAAACGCAATACTCAGTAACTTCCATGTATATGTGAGAAAACATTGGTTCCGTGCAGGGGCGGTACTACAATGGAGGCAGTGTGGGCAACTGCCATCGCAAAGTTTACTCGAGTAATGTTGATTTTGTGAAGATGATATGTGATTTTCATATTGCCTCTATAAATGAGTAAATAGTATAATGGTGAAAATTTATCCAATAGATACATCATAGTCAAGCAGATAAGGACATTTGCACTTTTGTTGAGATATAATGTTCGATTTTTCACTACTCTATAGATTTTTATGAAGTTTTGTTGAGTCAATACTACTTCAACTACTTTGTGTTAATATCGATTAAAAAAGTACGTATGTGCTAACTATCGTGCATATCATTACCAATTCATAGTTGTGGTTCTCGCATGCAAACAAATACCAACAAAATTCACTTTCATGCAAAGTAAAATCTATTTCATCATAGCAACAAAGATCGAGTTACTAACATGACCCAACTTGTTACCCAGTTCTAACTTTTGCCTCCTCTTAAAAAAAATTCGGGTACCGCCCCTTGTTCCGTGCATCGTTGTTTGGTGTCGACTAACGCTTCGCAAACAATTGAATTTTTCTGCAAGTGTAGTTAGAATTATAACATCAAGCGGCATTACTTTCAAACAACTAGTTGTAAACATAATGGCAATCGAAGAAGTTAGTGACTGACCAAAGTGACAGAGAATAGTTTGTCAATGAATTAAAGAGTATAAAATTTCTTTTATAACCTTCTGAACGTACTATTGACTTAAACTGTGAAATAGCGCCGATAATATTTAAGAATCTATGCATTGTAAAAGTATCGATCTAACACTACTATACAATGTTTTTTTATTGAAACAATAGTGACTCGTTTTTTTTATTGAAACAATAGATGCAATTGGAAAACAGGTTAAAAGTTTTGGACCTTTACTGACAACTATTGTGGCATTGACATTTAAGTAGCGACTGTCTATTGAGCCAGTTTTTCTGCTGTATAAAATAGATATAGATACGATAATTGATGCCAATATCAATCAACAACAAAGATTAATACCCAAAATAGAGTTACTTGATAAGTTTATTGAAATACAAAAGCAAGCATGAGAATCATGCATACTTGATAAGTTTAGATTAACAGAGTTGCGAAAACCCACATTAACCAGATACAGACAGACTTACCAAACCCCATGGATTAGTCGGCCAAAAAGTCGGAACCATGGTTAACAACAACAACAACAACAAAAAAAAAAAAAAAAAAAAAAAAAGATCAGAGTGACACTCCAACGAACTACATCATTTTCTTGGGAAAAGGCCAATCTTGATACCGGAAATGCTGACATTATCGGCGCCTTCAACTGGCACCAAGGATACCAAAATGTACTCGTCATCTTCAGCTTTAAGGTCCTCCAATAGCCTTGTGATTCCAAACTGGGCCCCACTTTTCATTTTCATGGCTCTTCCGAGACCATGCTGCAACGATTCAAATGTACCAGCAAACTCACTATCAGCCGGAGTGATATTTGATCCATCATCCACGTCATTGACAAGCACATTGAACTTGAATGTCGTTGTGCCGTCATATTCGATTCCACTTAAGATCAACACCTCAGCTTCTCTACTCTTCTCCTTCTTGGTTCTGTTTATAGCGGGTCTCTTCACCAGAAGCTTGACTGTCTTGTTTAATGTCACCGGGAATTTCACGTCTTCGGCCTTGTCCACTTTTCCAATGGATTCTGTGGCAATGTGCGACTCAGGAGCATGTGCAGTCGGCGTATAAGATTTCCAGTCAGTTGGGGAATCTTCATAACAATACCCCATCTTGGTAGTGTCTAGACAATCCCTGTTGTAGACACGCACAAGATTTCTGCCCTCATCGTAAAACACATATGATGCATCTCTCCAGTCACTGGAGTCTGGATCTTTGTTATTCACAGGATCTATTTCTTTCCATAGACTCCACATCCGATCGACGTTGGCATGATGGCAGTAAAATACAGGGTCATACCCGGCCGAGTAGAAGTTCCCCATGTCCTCATTGTTCCCCATTCTACCGTTTCCGACCCATGCGTGCACATAAGTGTGAACCCCGGCCTCTATCGAGCCACCCTCATTCATGCCATAATTCCCAGCCGACATTTCCCCACCAAAGAAGCCATTTGGATTAGCGTTAGTCATCATTTGGTTATACATGGTGTATAGATTTTGTTCAGTTACCACAACTGGATCAGCACTATCATACCTTGCAAAATTAACAATACCCGGTGGGAGGTTAAAGTTCAAGGGATTCCTGTAAGCATCAAACAGAGAATTAAATTTGGCATTACGATCGCCGGGATTGTTGGGATCTGGAGGGTTAGGGTTGAACACAGCCTCTTCGAACATTGGAGGAATTGCCATACCCTCGGAATAGTCCCAGTTCCAGTACGGCAAAGCGAAAGTATCATCACCAATCAAACTTCCCAATATCCTCTCATAGAAATAGAGGTACCATCGGTGAAAAGGAAAGAAGAGCCAGTTGTTGTGAATCTGAAGGTTTAAATTTTCGTAGCCACTCTTTTCTTGAGTGAAAGCACCATTACAGTAAGCGCAGTGGATCTTACCTTGGTTCTTCCAGCTGCAGGGGTCGTCATCTGGGAGCGCCCTCATTGCCGCGATAGCAGCACGATACTTCTCGAGATAAGCAGTATTAGCCGATGCTTCTTGCCCTGTTAGTCGAGTACGCATAGGTTGGTTCTCAGGGAAGACATAAGGAGGTACTGGGTACGTTTGTGGTGACATTAGTGGAGGGCAACAAGCAACGCCCCTTACAGCTTCACCCATGTTAGGTATTCCATCACCTGCAGCAACGCAAAGTGCAATATTATCTGGGGATTGGATGGGAACAGCAGAGGCCGATTTAATAGCCGTCAAGTTAGCCGCTCCATAGAGGCCTCCTAGCCCTAGGAGCACGTTTCTTCGGTCGATATATTGTCTGTCGAGTGACGTTTTGGGTAGAATGAGTTTTGAGGTTTCAGAGGTTTTGTTATTATCATCCTTAGGAGTGTTGCATGAAACTTGGAAGCGACGGGATGAAGTTCTGGAAAATAAAGGAGAACGAGAGGAGTTGTTAGTTTTTTTGGGAGGAGTAGTAGGAAGAGTGGACAAGCCAAAAGAAGCCATGAGACTGGATTGGTGCTCTACTTGTTATCTAAAGGCCCCCTTAAATAAGGAAATTTCCGGTTATTGTGAGATAGTAATAACGAAGCAAAAACGTGGATTTCCAAAAAAATGATATTGCTTGTTACATAAAATAACAAAACTAAATAATCGCAACAAATGAAGTCGTTGAAATTTAAATAAATACTTTAGTTACTAAGGGCATCTACCATGATTAATCTTTACAAATGTCTATAATATTGCAAAAACATTTTATATCATTAATTCATAAACTTTTTTTTTTTTTTTTTTTGTTATAAACATTTCTCTACTATGTATAAATTTCTTAAAGCTTTATAAAAATCTCACTAAACACCAATTCATTAATTTAGAAGAAGTTATGCTAAACCTTTTTATTTCATATAAGCATGGAATATACTTTTACTATGGGGGAGGGAGTCGTTGAGGGGCATGATGCCATCTTTCACTTCTTCTCTCCTCCACATCACTATTTTTTCATCTATCTTTCAAACTCATCTTTAAAATGAGTCGTCATCTTTTAAACCATTCTCATCTTTCACTTTCTCTCTCCTCCAAACCACCATTTAATTTTTTTTTCCAATTAACTTCAATATTTTATTAAAAACATAAATATTTAAAAACATAAACATTTCATTTGAAACAAATAAACTTAAAATTAAAACGACAATAAAAAAAAATTACAACTAAAAATAAAAATAAAATTATAACGACAATAAAAAAAAAGATACAACTAAAAATAAAAATAAAACTACAACGATAAATAAATTTATAACACCCATCCCCAACGTGCATCGATTTCTTTTTTTCGACTCACCACCATTGTCAACAAAGGTTCTGTGTAGTGGTCATGTGGCTTCAAGATGAACTCCAAATCGCTTTATTTTTGTTGTTCTTCCATTTGTTTTTGTTGTTGAAGAGCCAAAGTTTGGACTTGTTGATCACGAGCAATCCTAGCTCGTATTTTCGCTTCCTTCATGTGAAGCTTCTCCGCTCGAATAAGCCTTTTGTCCTCAATTTCCTCTTTGTTGTACACATTAAACTCGGAGACCAACTTTATGAGTGGGTTGCCGAATTTGAGAATTCGGTTGGACACGGTTCGGGGTTTGGTTTGGGTTTGGTTGGGACGAAGATGAGCCGGGGGCGCGGTTTTTGCCACGGATTGGCTTAGGTTAGGATCGGTTTTTCCTTTGATCCATATAGATTTTTTGGGATGTAATTGTTTTTTGAATGTGTATATATAGGTGAGAAATAGGTAAAAAAAAAATTCTTCCTACTAGACGTTACCCCTTTTTTCTTTTCTTTTTTTTTTTTCCCCTCTAGCCATTGCAAAAACTAGCCGTTATTATTATTTTTTTTTTTAATTTTTTTCATTCAGATCTTTCAATCTTTCACGGGATGACATGTGGGATGCCAAGCCCGAATCGGGGTGAAATGTTGCAAAAAATAGCGGTACCGCAAGGGAGGGGGCGGTGCTCCCGAGCGGCACCGCAAAAAACTCTCGGCCCCGCTGCTATCTATCGTCGACTCCCTCCCCCTAATAGACCTATTCAAAATTTCTTAAACCTTTTTATAAACCACCATAATGGATGCACTAAGTGAAAGATGAAATATTTTATGATCATTATGATTTTGTAAACTATTAGAGCCTTAGGTTTGGTGAGTAGAATTTTCTACTCATTTGGGGCCCATGGATTCCACATCACTATAACACAACCCATCCAACAACCCCTCTTATCATAACAAAACACAACTTACTAATTTGGGTTTCACCACTTCTTTTTTTTATTTTTCAAACACACTAAATTCATTTTATTCAATTAAAAATACAAATTAGCACATACAAAACAGAATAAAAATACAAATTAACACATAAAAAAAACAAAAAAAAAAAACTTTAAATTGTAACCCAATTTATGTGTACTGCTGCATTTCACATCCAACCCATTTCCCCACGAAAATTAAAAAATAAAAAGGAAAGAAAAAAAAAAGCTCATGCACATCTTCTTCAATCAACAAAGCCACCACCAAACTTTTTTCTTCAAAAATGTAAATCAAACCCAAACACTACACACACAAACACAATTTATTTATACACACCAAAACACAATATGATGTATAGATAAAAAAATTCTACTTCGTACAACAATTCTTTCGTCGTCTGCACGAGGAACCAACAAATAACGAAGAGAGGCGAGGGATCTTGGTGTGGCGACGAGAAGATGGCGAGGGGTGATGAGAGCCACGTCGGAGTGGTGAGCTAGCTCTTGTCACCACACCTATCGCACTTAATTAAACACGTCTTGTTCAATATTTTGTCATCAGATGAATGGGACATTGGTAAGTTTAATATTATTAAACTACTTAATAAGTATGTTAGGGGTAAAGATGAAATAAAACAACAAATACAACCCCCTTATCATAATACTACACAACCTACTCATTTGAGTTCTGCCACTTTTTTTTTTCAACTTTCAAACACACTAAATTCATTTTATTCAATTAAAATTACAAATGAACACATACAAAACATAATAAAAATACAAATTAACACATAAAAAGAAGACAAAAAAACTTTAAATTGTAACCCACTTAATTTGTACTGCTACATTTCACATCCAGCCACTTTATAAAGCCTATGCCCCTACAAAAATTGATTAAAAAAAATTTAAAAAGAAAAAAAGAAAAAAAAGCACTTGCACATCATTTTCTTCAATCAACAAAGCCACCACCTAACTTTTTCTTCAAAAATGTAAATCAATCCCATACACTACACACACACTTTATTTACACACACAAAAACAAAAATTAATTTATAGATTAGAAAAAAAGAAATAAAAGAAAAAAAACATGCTACTCTGTACAACAATTCTTTCGTCGTCTGCACGACGAACCAACAAATAGCGAAGAGTGGCGAGGGATCTTGGTGTGGTGACGAGAAGATGGCGAGGGGTGGCGAGAGCCACGTCGGAGTGGCGAGCTAGCTCTCGTCACCCCACCTGTCGCTCTTAATTAAACACGTCTTGGTCAATATTTTGTCATTAGATGAATGGGAGATTAGTGAGTTTAAAATTATTAAACTACTTAATAAATAGGTTTGGGGTAAAGAACAAATAAAACGAAAAATACAACCTTCCTTATCATAACATAACATAACATAACATAACATATTTGGGTTCCACCACTATTTTTTTATTCATTTTTCAAATAAACTAAATTTATTTGATCTAATTAAATTTACAAATTAACACATACAAAACACAATAAAAATACTAAATAACACATAAAAAAAACAAAAACGAAAAAACTTTAAATTGTAACCACTTTATTTGTACTGCTGCATTTCACATCCGGCCCACATCAAAAAGCCCATTCACCCCCCCCCCAACAACAAAAAAAAATGATAACACTTGCACATCATCCTTTTTAATCAGCAAAGCCGCCACCTAACTTTTTCTTCAAATATGTAAATCAATTCCAAACACAACACACGCACAAAAACACAAATTCCTTTATAGATCGGAAAAAAAAGAAAAGAAAAGAAACCTGCTACTCCGTATAACAAATCTTTCGTTATCTGCATGACAAACCAACAAATTACGAAGAGTGGCGAGGGATCTTGGTGTGGCGACGAGAAGACGGAGAGGGGTGGCGAGAGCCACGTCGGAGTGGCTAGCTAGGTCTCGTCACCACTCCTATTGCTCATAATTAAACACGTCTTGGTCAATATTTTCTCATTATATGAAGGGGAGATTGGTGAGTTTAAAATTATTAAACTACTTAATAACTATGTTTGGGGTAAAGATGAAATAAAACAACAAATACAACTCCCCTTATCATAACTTTTCGGATTTAGAAAATCCATAGTGAAGTGTCGGTCATCCCAACTCTAGTCTAGCATATGTTAGCCCGTAGACATTACGTTATTTATTAGTTAGTTAGTTAGTTACTTAGAGTAAGACCGTGGAAAACGGATGGGTCTTTACCCACTGTATGCCTGATCCACAGCCCGACAGAGGGCGTATTATCTAAAACTATAAATACCCTCTACCTCCCAAGGTAGAGGATTGGACCTTTCATTCTTCTCAATCTAACATTCTCTTTGTTTTTCTTTCACTTTCTCTCTCTAGAAAGGATCCCATTCTACTTTCTGTCTCTAAGTTACTTCCATAGATTCGAACCATATTTGTGTGTTTGTGTGTTACACTAATCAATATCTTACAATTGGCATCAGAGCCTTGGTTGGATCATAAAGTTTGGTTATTGTTACTTTTAAGTGGTTCGAATACTATAAGCCAAAAATACACCAAGTTCGAATATTTGATGGTTAAAAGTGCTAAAGGTTTGTACTTTTATGTTTAGAATCATCATAAGTGTTTAGGTTTTGGATTGGAATGCCTTAATCATCTTGGTTGTAGTGTTTTGGATTGAAAAAGTTTAGTTTTTGAAGGTTTTCTAGGAAGCGGTTTGTCACTCGGTGTTAGTTTCTTTGAAGCGGTTTGATCTCATTTTTATGCGATTTGTCCTGTTTTGTGGAAGCGGTTTGTGTGTTGAGACAAAGAGACAAAAAAGGACGAAGTAGTGGAAGTACTTTTGTTCCCCTGCGGTTTGTCACTTAAGCGGTTTGTCACTTAAGCGGTTTGACAATTAAGCGGTTTGACACTTAAGCGGTTTGACACTTAAGCGATTTGACTTAAGCGGTTTGACTTAAGCGGTTTGACATAAGCAGTTTGACTTAAGCGGTTTGACTTAAGCGATTTGTCAGAGCCTTTTGTAAGTGCGTTTTGTCAAGGACTGAGATTTGTCAATTCCAGCGATTTGTTGATATATAAAGAATTAGGGAATATCACAAACTCAACCATAATACCAATTTATCTTCACTTCTGTATCCTCTTCTAGTTCCTTTACTACATTCTACTTCTCACTCTCTTACGGTTTGGTCTTGATTTTTGTAAAATCCCTCGAAAGATTCTATTTCTTAGTTTAAATCACAGACTTGTAAAATCCCGTGTATACAATAACATCATGTCTTACACTCCTGATTCAGTGATTTCGAAAGTACTCAAACTGTATGATGTTGTGGAAAACCATGAGAATATTAGCTATACTGAACGGTTACAGATGATGGTGAGATATCCGTGTTTAGAATCTAAAGAGAGAGAATTGCACCAGTCTAGGTTACAGAATGCCATGGAAAAGGAAAGTTGCATTGAACCTTACCAACAACTTCATTCACACCTCATGTTACTTCTACCTAATAGAATGGAACGGACATTTATTGCTCTTTTCCGTCAAGAATTATCAACGTTCACAGGAACATTACTATTGAACTTAGAACAATTGGAACAACAACTTGACAGAGGAAATGTTCAAGAAGATAGTTCTAGTGCTACACTTCAGGTGATTAACAAACAATTCCAGCCATTCATCAATAGGGAATACACATCAGATTATGATTATCACATGACTGAAATGTCTTTCAAAAAGCACACTGGAATGGAAATTAACATGTTCATTGAGACATTTATCCAACCCATGGATAATTTGGAGAATTATATTGAGGAAGTTACACAGAAAGATGAAAAAGTGGATGAGTGTCAGGTGCAGTTGAGAGATTATTGTGATAAGTCGGGTAATGTATTAGTTGAAAGATCGGGTATTGCTGAATGCAGAATATCAGATACAGCAAAGCATGATGTAACCAGCTGCTCAGTAACTTCTGTCACACAAGAAGTGGATACTGAAATTAGAAAGGTGAATGAATGTCGGGTGCAATCAAGAGATTGTAGTGTTGAGACGGGTAAAGCATCAAATGAAGGATCAGTTGACACTGAATACAGAGGCTTAGAGACAGATAAGCTTGACACAGCCAGTAGTTCAGTGACTTTTGTTACACATGATGTGAATGTAGATATCAGACCGATAAATGAACAAGTGTCATGTGATGAGATACCCTTAACTGTTCAACATAGTGCATCTGATAATGTACCTAAACCAACTGATCTAAATGCTGAACATGATTCTGATAAATGTTCATTGGTTGAGGCTGAGACTGATAATTTCAAAACAGATGTTATGGTTGATAAAAAGGATTTTGATGGACTTTCAAACAAATTCTCAAATCTTGAAAAACATTGCATTTCACTTGATATCGCAATACAAAGAAAGAAGGAACGTTTTCAAACTATGAAACCATGTAAATATCCGGAATTTCCTAAATTTCATGAATTATTTGAAATAAACGATTTAAAAGCTCAACTTCAAGCCAAAAACTCAACAATCTGCAATTTGAAGAAACATATTTTCTGATATGCATGTGAAAAGTAATTTGGTTACAAGTAATTTTGATATTAATGCTATTGATGATATTAAAACGAGAAATGATGAATTAGCAATTTGTGTGGCCAAATTACTAAAGGAAAATGAGACTTTGAGAAAGCATCAGATAGAACTAAGTGACTCTGTCAAAGAAGCTAGAACTAAGTCATTGGAACAAACAAACACTTTGATAGCCAAAATTGATGAACTCAAAGCTCAATTTCAGGATAAGAGTTTCACAATATTTGCCTTAAAGAATGAGCTCAGAAAAACAATAGGGAATAGTGTGAACACTAAGTTTGCAAAACCATCAATCTTGGGGAAACCAGTTATTAGACAACCGAATGCGTTTAGATCTGAACGACCAAAATTTTCAAAAACGCGATTTGCCTCGCAAGTAGATGTGAAACAAGTTTTGACAAAACCAGTCATTTCACCTTACTTGCCTAGGAAAAATACTATAAATGACTTGTATAAGAACTCGTATCTAGAAATGGCTAGAAAGAAGGCACAGATTCGAAAAGACGGAATTTTAGGTGCAAGACCTAGGGTGATGAATTCTTCGAGATTTCAAGGCACTGCTAGTAGTAGTAAACCATTACCTAGGAACACTAAACTGAAGACTAGGGATTGGCTTGGATCTAAGAGTAGTTGCGTTTCGATTAAAGCTATTCCCATAGTAGATCACTCTAAGAAATCTAGATCTATTTCTGAATCTAAATAAGCTGTTTGCTCGAATTATCTGAAATGTATCTTTAATGCAAATCATGATAATTGTTTTACAAAATCCCTGAAGAAAGTAAATGCTCATGCAAAGGTTCAACCTGTTAAGTCTAGGATTTACACTAAGTCATCTACAGTGCATATGAAGCAAAAATAAACCAAAAACTTCTCCTAGATGGTTACCAACTGCTAAATCTTTGGAAACTAGGAATAACGATAAGTCTTCCACTATGCATAAGAAGCTTAACAACCCTAGACCTTTCCATAAGTGGATACCGTCTGGTAGAATGTTTAAGGATGTTGGACTTAGGTGGATACCTACCAGAAAGCGGTTTACCGATGCCAAACTCAAGGTTGACCGTGATACCCCAAAGGGTTTGGATACTAATGTCACTAACCAAAATATATGCAATCAAGTTTGTAATGTTAGTGCAGGTAGTCCTTACTTAGTTGCAGGTACATCGATCATTCACTACATGGGAAGACTCAAAGCCTGGATGAATAAAGGACGCATATCTCCTGATTCAGGAGGTCAGGCTAGTCAAAGTTGATGTACATGCATAATGACGTTTGAACATAACAGTTCAAGCCTCGTTCCTTAAAGAAAAGAAAGGTGTACGCTTCAGTGCGCTTTATCTTTAGAAGAAGATAAATCTTCATGTTTATGACCACTCTCATTGACATTCTTCATCAACAAGCTTCATGTTTTTCCCATACTCATTCAATCATCAAGTGGATCTATGTTCATTGGTGTATATTCTTATTCACTTGCTCAATCAAAAATGGCAAACCTCATTTGCAATTTTTGAGGGAGAGAAGAGTGAAGAAACTAAATGTCAATCATCAAGGAATCTACTTACCGTTGATCGTATTCTTATTCACTTGTATAAATCAAAAATGGCAAACCTCATTTGCAATTTTTGAGGGGGGGGGGGAAGAGTGAATATACTTCATGTTGATGGATGTTTCAATAATGGTCATACAACTCTCCTCTAACGCCTAATGTTTCACTTACTTAGGATAACTGGTATTTACTGTTTGGGATTCATTGTTTCAAGATATGTTTGATGAGTATTTCCAACCGCTAACGAATGTTTATCATCTAAGAAGTACAACTTAGACTACTCAAGAAGCCTAATCTCTAGTTATTCCTCAAGGCATTGATAATGACTATCATTGCAGTAGCACTCATGAATAATGATCCGCTCTTTGGTATTCCTTTGCCAAATCTTCACGGATTATTGTTCTTCCCTAAGTGTGCTCTGTAAATCAACCACATGAATATTAAGGAAAATGACTACCTCATCCGCTCGAACACATTATTGGTGAATCTTCCAGATAAAGGAAGAAGGCATTGATGTTGAGGAATCATTTTCTTCGGTTCATTCAATGGATTGATGTACATCTGATTGAATGTTTATTCACATGTTGGGCATATGACACAAAGCGATTACTTCAAAGTTAATCATTTATGACTTATTTGAAATTGAAGTTGTCTTTCGCAAAGGTGTGTTCTTATTTTATCTTGAAGTCGGGGTTGGTTGGATGCATGACTTTCAATGATAACTTGCTCGTGTGTGGAAAACTAGAGGGGGGGGGGTTGAATAGTTTTGCCAATTTTAAATTACTTTCAAAAACTTTAGATTCGTTAATATGTGAGATCTTGTGGATGTAGAGAAAGTATAGATCTAATGATAAAGCAAGGAAATAAAGTAAAGCAAAGGGATAGAAATGACACAACCGATTTATAGTGGTTCGGCTACAAGGACACCTTCCTTGCCCTACTCCACTCCCCTACTCACCTACTCGAGAGTTCAAGCACTATGTCAACAAACTCCTTCACTTGGCGGAGAAGCCTTCACAACGTTGCATACACCTTTTTCCGGTACGAAGCTAAATATCAAGTCCGTAACACGGTGGACCAAACCAACACGACTATTACACAACAAATATGTGAAATATAAAATACAAGATCTTCGCTACAGAAATCTTGCGGAGGGACAAATCAATCAAGGACCCCTTGCTTGGATTACTTGTAGAATGCTCGTGATCTCGCCTTAGAGAAGGACCTATATGAGGATCACAATAGAAAGAAAGAAGAACAACTCTCTAGATCAAGTGATCTATATGTTAGAAGAGAATGAGAGTGTTTGAGAGATTTAGTAAGAAGAGGGGTGAGTTAGAATGAAGAAATGGCTCTCTATTTATAGGCAAATTCTACCACTGTTCTTCGGATCCCACGGATCCCTCCCACTTAGGATCCGGCTAGTGTAACCCTAGGGATCCGTGGGAGGCTCCTCTTTGCCGATGGGTTTTTTGGTTATGGGTCATGGGTTATGGGTTGGTCAATGGTTTTTCTTTAGATTCAATGTATCTAAGTATACATTGTATCTAGCCAACTTGGGTATGGGTTATGATCCATGGGTTATGGTTATGATCCATGGGTTGTGGTTTTTACCCATCCTAATAAACTATTACAACAAATGATTAATTACAACATTTTTGTATTTAAATGGCTATATGTAAATGCTTTAAAAAAATAACATGTATCCTTATAATTGTACTTAAGATAACATTATATTTGTTATCAACAAAACACAAAGAGATCGCAAAATATTAATAAACGTTTTTACGGTTCATTGGTATTAACAATCTTTTTGTTGATGTCAAAACATAATGTTATGATGAGTAAAACTTAAGAATAGATGTATGTTTTGAAAGCATCTAAGTTTTACTTCTTCTCCCCCTTTTTGTCGAAACAAAAAGTTAACCCTTGGAAGAAATAAAGTGTGGAAAAATTAGTCCACTTATTGCTTACTCCCCTTTGACGGTAGCTCTTCCTAGTTTGGGGCGTCAAGTGAAGAAAAAAAAATCCTACAAAGAGAAAGGTTAGTAACTTGCTTATATAATCTTGTGATAGACAATAATCAAGATTGGGAGCCAAGGTATGTAAATAAGGCCTTGTAATAAAACAACAAATTGTAGTGGTATTTATGCCACCTATAAGCATGTAAAAATAAGAACAAGACTTGTTCTTTATAAATGACTCAAATGAAAAAGTACTAAAAATAGAAAATAGTAGTAATGATTTCGTCCATGCTTGCATAAGGTTCATGGATGGATATTTTGATGAGTGATGGTATTGATGCGATCAAGGATGAGGTTGAGTATGAATCGCATTTCTTCCCTAACTTCTATTGCGATTTCCCTAGTGGATTGGCAATGTTCCCAATGTAAGTGATGTGGGTAATGAGTGCGGAAGTTTTTCGGGTTGTTTTGATTTGAGTTATGCGGAAGATGTGGTGGAAAAATAGAAAAATATGGATCAACATCCGGAATGTTTGTAAGTGGTGGTGGAAAAGAACCTAGATGTTCTTGTAGTGTTATGGGAGCTAATGGTGGTGATGTTTCTATATCTTGAAAAATAGTATTTGGAGATGTGGGGGTGTTGAAAAGACAACTTCTTTTTGTTTAGGTTGTTTAGATCTTGTTAGAGTCTTAAGGAGTTCCAAAAGAGTGACTTTAGGAGGTGATGAAGTTGGTGTACTTGTTGGTGATGAGGGAGGTGCTATAATGGAAGCATCTTGTGGTGAGTTATTTGATGAGGATGAACCA
This sequence comes from Chrysanthemum seticuspe, assembly GCA_019973895.1. Classification (NCBI taxonomy): domain Eukaryota; kingdom Viridiplantae; phylum Streptophyta; class Magnoliopsida; order Asterales; family Asteraceae; genus Chrysanthemum; species Chrysanthemum seticuspe. The sequence goes on from BPTQ01000006.1 coordinate 35,878,153, forward strand.
TTTGAAGTTGGTTTTGCTAAACAACAAGATCGGATACTAATCCGTGCGGATATCCTAGAGTTTGATTGTGGTATTTTGGATGGTGGAAGCACAAAGGTTTGGGTATCATGAAGATGATTGTTTGTACTAGGTGATTCATCTAAGGAGTTAGTGAATGAGATGGTGTTGTATGTTTGTGAAGGTGGAATGAGTATGCAAGCATTTTGGGAGTTCTATATATAGAAAAATAATGCATTATAATGAATGCTTGACCCAAAATGTGGATTAAAATATAGTGATTAGATATGAATTTAAGGCATATGATCATGAGAACATAAGCATTAAAGAGCATACTCCAAAAAATAAAACAAATGTGGATTTTTCATCCAAAGTGAGAAAATAGAAGGTAAAAATAGCTTCTATCTCACGGATCCCACGGATCCTTCCCTTGAGGGATCCGTCCAGCATGAAGGCTGGGATCCGTGGGTCTGGTAATTCAGGCAGCACAAAATTTTCCTTTTGGAAACATTTTTGCCTAGTGTGTGCCTATATGCAAACTATTTGCAGTTTTGGTTATCTCGACTCCTAAGAAGAAAAAGAAAAATAAACTAGAAGTGAAAATAATCCTATTGAGATAACCCAAGAACACATATTTAGTACTTTGAGTACGTAATTCAGTGTTATCGATGCTCCTAGTTCATTGTTGCTTAAGTGAATGTACCCAAAAATACATATTAGTTATGTATTCCCTTTAGCATTCACAAGACATGAGATGCAATGAAAACGGGTTTTTACTTTGTATTAACGATGAAAAAGTGATTTGTCCTAGACGTGAGAAATTGCTTTTGTGAAATTGATACGGGAAGGTATCATCTTTTTAGAAAACATTTTGAAAAGAGATTTTCTTTGAAAATGTGTATGTAGTTATGTGTTTGCAACCAAAGAGAAAAATAAGGAATCTATAAGTCAAAAACTTATCTTGGGTTTTGAAAATTCCCGTATTGTTTGTGAGTTGTGCGTGAAATAGAAATCCTAGACTCAGAAAGAGGAATGCTAGTGTTTACATACCTTGTAGAGTCAAATAAGTTACAACGTTTGTTCCATTAGACCAAGACCTAGACGAAATAGGTTGAATTGTTCCCGCATCAACGGTTTGGTGAGGACGTCGGCTATGTTGTCTTCGGATGCTACCTTCTCAATAGAGATGTTCCCCTTTTGAACATTGTCTCTTAAGAAGTGATGACGGATTTCTATATGCTTTGTGCGAGAATGGAATACTGGATTCTTGCTTAAGTCGATGGCACCTTTGTTGTCACATAGGATGGCTATTTCGCTTAGATGAATGTCGTAGTCGACTAACGCTTGTTTCATCCATAGTGCTTGTTGGCATGCTTTGCCGGCGGAGACGTACTCGGCTTCGGTTGTTGATATTGCTAGTACCGTTTGTTTCTTAGAAAACCAAGATGTTAAACAACATCCTATGAAAGTACATACACCACTTGTACTTTTTCTATCAACGTAATCACCTGCATGGTCAGAATCTGCATATACAATTGTTTCTACTCCCGTGCCCTTAGGATACCATAATCCTAATTGTGTTGTACCCTTAATCTTTCTAAAAATCCTTTTTACGACTTCTAGGTGTGATGTTTTAGGGTGATGTGTTTCACGAGGTTTTAAATTTATAAACATGAATTACCGGTTAACTAGGAACACATTCGGGCAAGTATACCCTAGTCAAGTTGTAGTATAGTATATGGTAAATCAAGGTCATCCCAAGAGACTTGGTTGCACTACAAGCGTCGTTTGTTTGTTTAAGCAAGTAACAAGTAACAAGTTGATGGTTATGATTGTCACGGATCAAACCAACAAGAAAAGCATCATAAGACAAGAACAAATCACAAGAATCACATAATCATCACAACCAAAGAACCAAACATAAATCATAGAATTCAACATCATAAAAGTAACAAGGTTTACCCAAAGTATGAATTACAATAGGCAAAGATGAAGGATTATAGCAACCTTCAAGCCTCCAATCAACTACAATAGTTCTACCAAGCCGGAAAATGATGTCCAAACGCCTTCAACAACCCTTGAGCACACTACATGAATTTGGTAGAGGTTTGTGGTCTTTTGGAGAAGATAAGTTGGTGGATAAGTAGTGGAAATTCGTCCTTAAGGGTGGAGGCTTGAATTTCACACAAGTTGGGATAGGATAGTTGGTGGAAACTCGTCCTTAAGGGTGGAGGCTTGAATTTCACACCTTTGGTGAAGGTATTCAGAGTGGTTGTGTTCTTTCAAGTTATGGTTTGCTCTCTAGGTGGAAATTCGTCCTTAAGGGTGGAGGCTTGAATTTCACACCTTTGGGGAAGGTAAGTTGAGATAGGGATGTTGTTTTAGGTGGAAATTCGTCCTTAAGGGTGGAGGCTTGAATTTCACACCTGGAGATGGAGTGGTGGATGAAAGGGATGAGAAAGATGGAGAAGAGATGATGAAATGAGGTGCCAAATGGGTTCTATTTATACTACTACCAAGGCCTAGGGTATTCAATGCATTTCTTGGAGGCCAAGGAGCTTGGAAGGGACTAGAAACCATGTAGGAAGGGACTAGAATCGTTTGGAACAAGTTTGGGATCTTAGTGATGGAAAAATGGCTGAAACAGGACCTCCAACCGGATCCGGTTGGGCTCCAACCGAATCGGTTGGTCTTCTTGACAGCTCTCCAACCAAATCGGTTACGGGGCTCAACCGATCGGTTGGAGCAAAATCACAAAAAGTCATAAAAGGCAAAGTTGTAGATCTTTCTCTTAGCTTTCCGTGGCCGCTTGAATCACCTAAATCGGAGTTTGTATGCAAAAGATATGGCCAAAATGGTGAAGGTGTGTCAGGAACAACGAGTGTTCCAATATGTCTTCGTTTAAGCTTCTTTTCTTCATTTCTTTCTTGTTTTCCTTCTTGAACTTTATTCTTGAGTCTTTGGACCACTAACTTTATGACTTTATCTTCTCGAGTACACTCCACAAGTCTTGCTTTTGTCGGGAATTCTTCATACATGGAGAAATCTTCGTATTTTACTTCTTTTTCCGTCTTTTCCTCCACTTTCCTGTACTTGGCTACAAATGAACTAGCAAATGCACTTTGATACGATTAAGCAACAAAAGCATATGATTATAGCGAAATAACACACATAAAAGCACGGATAACGCTACTAAAAACATGCACAATTTGAGCGTTATCATAGGGTCTTCTTGAAACCTAGCACATAAGCAAACACTAAACATGATATCCGGCCTACTTGCCGTGAGGTAGGGAAGACTACCTATCATGCCACGATATTTAGTATTATCTATGGTTTCGCCGTGTTCATCTTTTGTGAGTTTGGTGTCGGATGACATTGGTGTCCTAATTGGTTTCGACTCTTCTAGACCGAATTTCTTTAACATCTCCTTTATGTATTTAGATTGATTAAAGAAGATACCATCTTCTACTTGTTTTATTTGTAGACCAAGAAAGAAACTAAGTTCTCCCATCATACTCATCTCGAACTCGTCATGCATGATTTTAGAGTAATCATCACACATGTCTTGACAAGTGGATCCAAATATAATATCATCTACATATATTTGCACTATGATTATATGTGACTCTCTTTTCTTAGTAAAAAGTGTGTTGTCAACTAACCCCATGGTATAGTTGTGTTTAATTAAAAATGACTTGAGTCTATCATACCAAGCTTTTGGAGCTTGTTTAAGACCGTAAAGGGCTTTCTTTAATTTATACACATGTTTGGGTTTTTCAAAATCGATGAAGCCCGGAGGTTGAGCTACATATACTTCTTCATTAATGAAACCATTAAGAAAAGCGCTTTTCACATCCATTTGATAAAGCTTTAGATCATTAGCACAAGCATACGCAAGAAGTATTTTTATAGACTCTAATCTAGCCACAGGGGCATAGGTCTCATCAAAGTCCATTCCTTCTTGTTGGTTATACCCTTGGGTAAGGAGTCTAGCCTTGTTCCTAGACACTACTCCGTTTGCATCTAATTTGTTTTTATAAACCCATTTGGTTCCTATTATGGTTTGATTACTAGGTGGAGGGACAAGCGTCCAAACATCATTAGAAACGAATTGATTTAGTTCTTCTTGCATAGCCATTACCCGACTCTCATCTTTTATGGCTTCTTGTGTATTCTTAGGTTCTATGGTTGAGACGAAACAAAACAAGCTACTTTGGTTTTGAACTTGAGACCTTAATGTTCGTTCATTTAGCTTTCCTATGACTTTATCTACAGGGTGATCTTTGGACTCTTTAATTTTTATCTACTATAGCTTCACTTTCTATAATCTCATCATCGACAAGAGGTGGAGAGGGTTTGGGTGGACTTTCATCAAATTTTATATTTAATGACTCTTCTACCTTTATTGTTTCTTTATTTAATATGACGTAAGCTTTGCTATTTGGCGAGTAACCTAGAAAGATACCTTCGGTTGATTTAGGATCAAATTTTGTAAGGTAATCTTTAGTGTTAAGAATAAAACATTTGCTTCTAAAGTGATTTAAGGTAGGCTTTTTGCCTCGGAGTAACTCATATGGAGTTTTACCTAAGATTGGTCTAATTAAGACTCGATTGAGTATGTACGTTGAAGTATCAACTGCATTACACCAAAACTTTTGAGGTATGGATTGTTCATTAAGCATGGTTCGACTCATTTCTTATAGGGTTCTATTCTTTCTTTCTACTACCCCATTCGATTGTGGAGTGCGTGGAGCTGAGAAGTTGTGAGTAATACCATTAGCGTCACAAAAAGCTCCGAATTGCACTTCATTATCGAATTCCCTACCATGATCCGTCCTAATGGACACTGTGGGACTTCCTAGTTGTCTTTGGATCTTTTTGCTTAATATTTCAAAATAATTAAAGGTTTCCATTTTGTTCTTTAAGAATTTTGTCCATGTTTACCTAGAATAGTCATAACTTTGGATGGCGGATGGACCAAATAAATTCATATGTAGTAATTTTAGACACCTAGTTGTAGACACCATGTTTTTAGCTTTATGGCTAGAATGATCTTGTTTTCCTACATTACAAGCATCACAAAAATGATGTTCATATTTTAACTTAGGTAGATCTCTTACTAGATCTTTGGATGATAGCGATTGAAGAAGTCGCATATTGGCATGACCCAATCTTCGATGCCATAAGGTCGAAGTATCATCCATAGAGGTAAGACAAAGTTTGTCTTTAGGTTTATTACCAATTTTAATGACATAGACTCCATGTTTCCTAATTCCTCTTCCTATGGTTATGCCATTTTTTAGTATTTTACTACCGGTTTCAGTAAAAAGTACATTGTACTTTTTATCACATATTTGTCCTATACTTAAGAGGTTAAAGTTTAGGTTTTCTACGTGACACACATCGTTAATGGTTAGAGATTTGTTAAAAATCATACGTTTACCGATGATTCTACTTTTGCTATTTCCAAACACCACATTACCTCCATTGACGAATTCATATGTGGAGAATAGATCCCTATTGCCGGTCATGTGCCTCGTGCACCCGCTATCCTTGACCCATTCATCGGGGTCTAGGTCGACCTTTAATCACACCTAAAACAATAATAATCTCAAAAGTTTGGTCCCCATTTGTTCATGGGTCCATTAGTGTTAAACATTCCATTCATGTTAGACATGTATGGATAAGGTGAGTATGCATTCCATGGAGCAAAGTTTTGAAAAGAAAAACATTTTGCATATTTGGGTTCCATCCCATTTGATGATTACTTTTCGGGTAAACGTTATTAGGTCTCCTAAATGAATTAGGTTTTGAAAAGGATGGAATTTTGTTTCTTGCAAAAGTAGGATTATATTTTGGAGGTGGTTGTCTAGTGGTGACGTGAGTTGGTTTCTTCCTATTAACGATAACAAAGTCAGTTCTAGATGAAAAAGCTACGTTATTACCACTATTTGCTACAGTAGATCCACGGATCCCTGGCTGTACACTAATCGGTTCCCTTTTTAAGGGATCCGTGGGATCCGCCACAACAGTGGCTGGTTTTTCAAATGCCTTAACAAATTTTGTTCCTTTATTTTCACTAGTTGATGGATCAAGTTGTTGAACACCTAAACCTTTTTGGTTGTTTCTAGTTTTGACACTATCTAATATCGTATCTACTGTATTAGTACTCATTCTAGCAACTTTAGAATCTAAGTTATCAACTAGTGTTTGAAGTTGAACGCAAAGTTCACATTCACCACTTGCTATTTTACCTTTTTCTAGACATTTCAGTTTTGCTTTTAATTCTATGACATCTTTATCTAAGCGTTGGCTTTGACTCTTTAAAAGCTTGTTTTTGTCAATTAGTTTTAAGCTAATATTGCATAGTTTATCATATTCATTATGCAATAAGTCGTCATCAAGTGATGAGCTACTATAGTATTCGTGACATACCTCGTTATTTGCCATGAGACAAATTTCTTCGTCCTCCTCGTCTCTCATTCCCCAAGTGCCGCTTACGAACGCCTTTTGATCATCCCATTTGGGACACTTACTAATAAAGTGGTTTGGGTCCTCACATTTAAAGCAAGTACGATCATCCTTCGGCTTCTCGTCCTCTTTGCTTTTCCGAAAGCCTTTCTTATCGTCATATGGTTGTTTGACGTATCTTGCCTTTCTTCTAAAGAACTTTTTAAAGTTCCTTACCGCCATAGCGTACTCCTCATCATCACTATTTGAAGAGGAGTTCTCTTCATCGCTTGAAGCCTTTTTGGCTTTAAGGGCAAGATATTTTTGTTTCTCTTTCACTTTTGGGGCTTCGGAGTCTTTAGCAAGGACAAGCTCGTAGACTTTTAGGTTGCCTATGAGTTCATCGAGGGTGAGGGTTGTCAAATCTTTTGACTCTTCGATCGCCGTCACCTTAGATCTCCACTTTGATGGAAGTGCCCTTAGATATCTCCTAACATGGTTACGGCTAGAAGAAGATTCATCAAGTGCTTGTAAAGATGTAATAATGGTATTAAAGTTATCAAATGAATGATCTATACTTTTCTCATCTGATATTGAAAATTGTTCATATTGTTGAACAAATAAATCAATTTTATTATTTTTAACTTGTTCGTTGCCTTGATGAGTTACAACTAAAGAATTCCAAATTTCTTTAGAGGTTTTAAGCATAGAAATTCTTTCGAATTTCTTTTTCGGTAAAGCATTATATAAAACCATTTTTGATTCACTATTTTTAGAAAGTTTTTTCTTTAATTCATCATTTAGTTTATCATTAGGTATGTTAACTACATTCCCTTTATCATCTTTTGAGGTAGCCTCAAAATCGCCTTCAACAATAATGTACCAAAGATCAATATCTTTTGATTTCACATATGTTTCGAATATATTTTTCCGATATATAAAACCATTAGTTTCAAGTAGTGGTGGTCGTTGCATAAATTGCCCTTCCTTATAATTTTCAAAACCCATAGTGATCGAAAAGTTTTTAAAATACAATTTTACTTTAAAACTTTTATAAACTTATCTCTGATACCAATTGTGGAAAACTAGAAGGGGGGTTGATTAGTTTTGCCGATTTTAAGTTACTTTCAAAAACTTTAGTTTCGTTAATATGTGAGATATTGTGGATGTAGAGAAAGTATAGATCTAATGATAAAGCAAGGAAATAAAGTAAAGCAAAGGGATAGAAATGATACAACCGATTTATAGTGGTTCGGCTACAAGGACACTTTCCTTGTCCTACTCCACTCCCCGAGTCACCTACTCGAGAGTTCAAGCACTATGTCAACAAACTCCTTCACTTGGCGGAGAAGCCTTCACAACGTTTCTTACCCCTTTTTCTGGTACGAAGCTAAATACCGAGTCCGTAACACGGTGGACGAAACCAACACGACTATTACACAACAAATATGCGAAATATCAAATACAAGATCTTCGCTACGGAAATCTTGGGGAGTGACAAATCAATCAAGGACCCCTTGCTTGGATGACTTGTAGAATGCTCGTGATCTCGCCTTAGAGAAGGACCTATATGAGGATCACAATAGAAAGAAAGAAGAACAACTCTCTAGATCAAGTGATCTATATGTTAGAAGAGAATGAGAGTGTTTGAGAGATTTAGTAAGAAGAGGGGTGAGTTAGAATGAAGAAATGGCTCTCTATTTATAGGCAAATTCTGCCACTGTTCCCCAAATCCCATGGATCCCTCCCAGTTGGGATCCGACTAGTGTAATCCTAGGGATCCGTGGGACGCACCTCTTTGCCCATGGGTTTTTTGGTTATGGGTCATGGGTTATGGGTTGGTCCATGGTTTTTCATTAGATTCAATGTATCTAAGTATACATTGTATATAGCCAACTTGGGTATGGGTTATGATCCATGGGTTATGGTTATGATCCATGGGTTGTGGTTTTTACCCATCCTAATAAACTATTACACCAAATGATTAATTACAACATTTTTGAATTTAAATGGCTATATGTAAATGCTTAACAATAATAACATGTATCTGATTCGTGCTAAACCGTCAAGTTTTCTCACACAAGCTGGCCACTTGTGAATGGCCAACCGTAAGAAACTTAAAACAGTTCAAACACAGAATGCAATGAAGATCAAGAGAGTATAGGGTTTCCCCGGGTCGTTATGTCCCAGCGAGCTGTGCGAAGAATCACCAAACGAATAGTGATCGAGAGATTTGAATGGAAAAGAGTTTGAATTATTATAACTACAGATAAAGTCTATAAATTACAAAGGCTTAAATGCAAATTAAAAAGATAAAAAATATTAAATAAACGCTATCACTATTTGCAAAATGATGTTTTTGATTTTTTCTTTTATAAAATTTAAATTTAAAAAACTACGTTACGTACAGAAGAAAATGTGAAACTTACACAATACTAATCCTAAAAATATGAAAATGACATTTTTACCAACCTAATGATAAAAGAAAATTTTTAGAAAAAGAAAATTATTTTTATAACTATTTAACTAATTATTATTAATTAAAAACTATTTTTAACTATTAAATAATAGCCTAAAATACAAGAAAATAGGAAATAAGGCTAGAAAAATAAAATTTTGACTTGGAAAAATCTAAAATAACAAAAGAGAATTTTCAAAACTATTTTTGTATTTTTCTGATTATTTTTGTATTTTCTATGAATTAAAAACTATTTAAAACTACTTAAATTGTTTAAAAATACAAATTTAACTAAGAAAAATCTGGAAAAATATTTAATTTGACTTTTTATATTTATCTTAACTTAAAAAAAATGTAAAATTATTTTTTTCAAACTTTTCTGATTTATTTGTATTAAATGCTAATTAAAAAGGCTTAAAAATTGATTTAAATAAAGAAAAATAGCAAACTGACTTAGAAAAATCTGAAAAATTCAACATAAGTTTAAAATAATATTAAGAATCTAGGAAAAATATAAAAACAGAGGGTTATGTGGAGGAATATGAAACTGCATGCACAAGTGCTTATAAATAAGCACTTGGAATAAGCAAATGAGCACCAAAGTCCACCAACTGATCACAGAGACTATAAAATGCTAAAACTACTAGAAAGCAACTAATATCAACTATCTCAAACCTCTAAAACACAAGTTGCTATGATTATGATGATTTGAGTAAAATGCTAAAAACAGGTTTTGGGGTTACTTTGCAGCCTAATAATAAGTTACCAAATAAGCTGGAAATCAAAAACAAGAAATGGGAACCTACACTAGACCTGGCCAAGAGCTTGTAAACCAAAAATCAGACCAAAGTGAGCTAAGCTGAGCTCTGTGCAAGCCTTGCAAGACCCTGTGCAGACTCAGTGTTCACTGAGTCAGTGCACAGGGCACTTTAAGCCCTTTTGACAAGCTCATTTGGAGCTTATAAAAAATTTGAAAAAATTTACTAAAATGGTAATAAGAAAATAGACCAGTAGAAGTTTCTAAAACCACAATTTATTTTGATTTGGCTCAGAAATGAATCCAAGAAAAATCATCTTAGCTAGGCCCAAAATGACTTTTTCAAAATTTGACTTTTGAAACAGATTTGAAAAGTTGACTAAATTAAACTTTGAACCTAGATTTATGGACTGAAATAGATGTAATATGATGAAATGAAACTAATGCAAGCTAGTTCTATGATTTCTAAACACAAAACAAGATTTTGCTTTTTGAAAATTTTAACAGATAAGCAGTTAAGACAGTTGAGGTGTGATTTTGACTATTGTGGTATGCAGGTTCAATATGATGACTGAATTGAGTATCTATGAGCTAAACAAGCCTAAAACTACAAGTCTTAACCACTGAACTATCCTTAAACACATATTTGACAGCAAATCCAAACACAACTTAAAACACTGAATTGTAAACAAAACTGAGCTAACTGCTTAACTAGCTTGTTTTCTTGATCAAACTAAGTCCAACTGACCTAAATACAACTAAATAAACAAGTTTGAACAGTTTATGACTACAAATACATATACAAACACAATATGCTAAATGAAGTGGAAATGAAAATGAGACATCTACTCACAGGTGTCCAGCTTGTTTTGCAGGCTAAAACCAGAACCATAACTACCCTAATCTAGTCTAATCCAAACCCAAATCAAGCTGCATCAACCCCATTTCCAATTCTAAAACTGCTTGAACCACTTTCTCTTCACAGTTGACTTTTGTTGACCAAGATCCAAAATTGCTTAAAACTTGAATGCAAGCTTACAAAAAGCTATAAGAAGCTTATGTGAGCTTGTTTGAACTGAGAAATAAGCTATTAAGAGCTTGACTATGAGAATTTGAAATGGAACTTTGCAACAGTAAACATAAGAACATGAATTTTAACTAAACTTTGAAATTGATTCTTAAAAACAGTTTACAATGATAACATAACTTGAATTTAGATCATAGAAACAAAAGTTTACATTGTAAAACTTAAACTAAATTATTTATGCTAAAAACGACATACAAAGAAAATTAAAAACTAACTAACTACTCTCTCCTCCCCTCTTTCTTCTTTTTATATGCAAAAGGCCTTCCCCACTTGTTCTGAGCACATCCCACATGCATTTAGGGCCATTGGATCATTTGGTGAGATTTTGGCCATTGATTCTATTTTTGGCGGGAAAAGTATTTTGCCAGTGTGGGTTGAGTGTTAGGGGGGGGGGGGTGCATTTAATGCCTTTGGAAGGTTGTTGAGGTGGGGGGAACAAGGTGAGTGGAGGTTTGAGCTGGAATGATGGGAGGTGGAGTGTAGCAGGAGCAGGTTGGGAAGACAGTGAAAAAGGCGGGTAAGGGTGTGTTAGTTTGACCGTTTGACTGGTTTATTATATTGGAGGGGTCCAAAATTATAAATGACAGGGGGGTCACAATGGGTTTTGACAAGGTCCAAATGGTATAAAGGGTTTAATAAACAAGGACCTATTGTGTAAACTCTGAAAATCAAGGGACCAAGGCTGCCATATTTGCAAAGTTGCTCCAAGGGACTAAAAGTGACAAGATCCAATAGTATAAGGACCAAACTTGACATTTTCAAATTTCCAAGGACCATTTTTGCCAAATTTGAAACTTGAAGGACTAATTTTGTAATTTCTCAAAACTTTTAATATTTTTCACCAAAGGACTAATTTTGACAACTTATGATTTTAAAAGGACCTTTGGTGATTTTTCTTTTGAAATTAAGTGCTCAGGGACTATTTCTGACAATTTTTGAAACTTGGGGGACTGAAACTGCCAATTATGCAAACTTAGCTCATTTTTCATCTGATTTTAAATATTTTGCATCTGAAACACATAAAATGCAATTTTGAGATTTTTTCAGTATTTTGATGCATTTCTGAGCATTTTTAAACGTTTTGCAGTTAAGATTTAACCAAAAATGATGAGTATTTACACACTCATCAATCCCCCACACTAAACTATTGCTAGTCCCTAGCAATCTTTTGAGAAAAACTTAATAGATTTGAATCTCTTTACCAAAAGCTATTACTTCTGGAGTAGCCAAATGTTTCAGTTCAAGTAAGAACTATGGTACACTGATAACCATGTGATTTTGAGCAAACCACCAGCTTCCAATGGATTTGATTTGTCTTTACCAGAAGCCGTTTGCTTCTGGACTAGCCAACTCTTAGATAAATTATCAATATTATCTTTGGTGAGCTGATTACCAATTATGGTTTTTCCACTGCCTTTACCACAAGCCATAAACTTGCGGGCTAGCCAACTCTTCACTTTTTAAAGATATGGTGAGCTGAATACCATACAATTTTGGGCAAATTGGAAGCCGTCAACGGATTTGAGATATCTTTACCAAGAGCCATTTGCTCTTGGATTAGCCAATCCTTTTGTTTATTAGACATGGCGGACTGATAACCATAAGTTTGAGTAAGTGCAAAACACTTACTCCAAAAAAAAATTTTGGCCAAAAACGGGGGAAATAGGCGGTATAATTACATGATAAAATTCGTGAGAATTCCCCCCCACACTTAGAAATGAATATTGACCTCAATATTCAAAGTACCGGCGGTTATGCCGAAACTGAGAACGTGAAAGGGAAATACTACGGCTATTATTTTGAAAGATTTTTTTTTTTTTTTTTTTTTTTTTTTTTTTAGAAACTTATATACAACATGTGGGGCAAGTCCCCCACACTAGGGTGGTACACACGGGTGAAAACCCATGTTTAACTACTGTTTTTGATTACCGAGTCGCTAGCTTGACTCGACCCCGAATTAATTGGTTCATGGGGAAGTAAGTGGAAGAGACAATCTCCATCGGACTTTCATTCAAGATGTTTGGACAAACATTTGAAGCACGCGAAAGTTCCACACCGATGAGATATACATAGAACCGGCTTAAAAATGATAAATGAAAATGCCGGGGTCAAAGATAGTGTCTTCATTCCCGAAGGAGTGAAGATGAAGAGAAATCACAAGATATTTGAGGAAAGGAAGAAAGATTTTGATAACAATCAAGATCCATTCTTCATCCTCAAATGTAGACATAAAGGGAGGAAGGGTGAGGGTAGTATCATTAATAAGCACACTCATATGATAGAGTACACCTTCCTACGAGCCAATATCATCCTCAAGATCAAAATAGAAATGATCATGTTCCGGAGGAGATATGTCATGAGAGAGTTCACCGGAGAACTCTTCATGAAAAGAATCATTCACATGAAGTGAAATTGTGAACTCTTGTTCCATTGTAGGCTCATCACTATCCTCGGTCTGAGTATCAAAGAGTGGATTCTCAGAAATTAAAGTGAATTCAGAGTCGAATTCAAATAGAGGATTAGTGAAAGTAGCTTTGAATGTTTCGGGAACAAAGTGATTAATATTCTCTATTGGACTGTTGGGATAAGAAGTGAGTGAACGATCATTATCAAGGAGACTTTCAGTCTCTCCCAGATCGGCTTCGAAATCAAAGAGAACATCGTTACTTTCTGATGAAAGTGGATTGATGTGAGTGAGTTCATCGGTGAACTCCTCAAGAAGATGATCAGCATCAGATTGCGGAAGTGATGCCTCAACGTACTCGATGTCTCCATATGATGCACAATCTTCGCTATAATTGGAGAAAGTTTCAAAATGATCTGTTGAACACTCAAGAGGGGAAAGAGAATCACACATATGATCAGAAGTTCCCTGTGACTCTCTCGGGATTGGGACAAGGTTCTCAAGACTAGACTTTATGAATTCGTCCGATTCCTTTTCAGGAACAGTGTTAAGATGCTCGTCCCCCATGTTCAGAGAGTGAGTGGGAGCTTCGGGTGTGATAGCAGTTGTTTGAGATGGAATCTCAACTGCTGGGATATCAACTGACTGAGGGAGTTGAGAAATATTATCTTTAAAAGGATAAAAACTCTCCTCGTCATCGTCATATAGAGCTGCCTTAAGAAATTGGGAACGCCTTAGAGCTGCATGCTCTAGGATTAATAATTCTTCCCTAGATTTACGGGCCTCTCGTTCTTCGGCTAGCAATTCTCCCATGGTCTTTTCACCACTCACTTGATTCTTAAAGTTACTAATCATATCATCAAGTGTTGTCATTGCGGTTTCAAAATTTTGGGAGATTTCTTGAGACAACGGCTCAGGCGGAGTTTGAACCGTATAGTGCTGTGGAGGTTGGAAATTGTCAAACATGTGAGAGTCATGATTGTTACAAGGAACTGGGTTCCCTATTTGACAATCAGAGCTGAAATGGGGACCTCCACAGTTCTCACAACAGTAAAACTGTTGAGTCTGGACAGGTGAATTATATGGATATTGGTCATAACCAAAGTTCTGAGCATCACTGGAAAACTATTCATAGACAAACGTATTTCCGGATTGACACTCAAATCCTTGGTGAGGACCTCCACAAAATTCACAGTAGTTATGTTGATTATATGAAGATAAGTCGGGCTGTGGTGGGTAATTGGAAAAGTTTAAGGGGTCGTTAAATGAGTTCGGATTAGGATCATAATCAAATGAATTCCTCGAACCACAAAACAAACAACTCCCGTTATGAATGTCATTACCACATTGTACACACGTACACCAACGACAGGGTGAACCAAAAAGAGGCTCACCACAACCGACACAAGGAATAAACGATTTCATTTGAGAGTTATGAGAAGGAATCGGTTTATTCAAAGAATCAACAAAACCAACATGGTGATCCGAATGACTATCAAGTCTCGAAGAACATTTTGAAAAATCCGGAGGTGGGACAAGTGGTGTGCTCTGAGAGCTAGCAATTTCCACCACTTCCGTTATGGTCTCTGGTTCTGGTTCTTGAGAAACGTGAAGATTAGGCAAGTCATTCTTGCTAGTCACCGGTCTAAATTCTGCATGTTTGCTTTTAACCGTAAATCGCGAAAGTTTAGGATCAATTTTAGACGGCTTAGGAGCAATTGAGGGGTTAGATCTTTGGATAACCGTAGGTTGGACGTATTTAGCACTTCCATTATTAGAGGGAAGTACCTGGTCCTTTGTCACCCCGGTTTCTCGTTCCATTTCCCTACGCAGAATTAATGGATCATCACGAACAACACGAATTCTTGACATTTGTGATAAAGTCTGAAGTTTTTCAACTTCGTCCCAGAATTCGTCGCAGTCGAGAGATTCCATGAGAATAGAAGAAGTTGGAATCAAATGGATAGAGGGTAAAGGGATAAAGAATCAAAAAGGGTAAGAGGGTAAAGATGAATGTTTTTGGGTTTTTGGATAAGTATTTTGTAAAAATAGGAAAGAAGATCTTTTTGAGTTTTTGATTTTTAAGATGTTTTTGGATTTTTGGATTTTTATAAGAAAATATAAACATATACAGATGGTATTAACAAGGAGTGAATATTCAAATCACTAATCTGCTAAACGGAAGATAATCAGCACAGCTCCCCGGCAGCGACGCCAAAAATTTGATTCGTGCTAAACCGTCAAGTTTTCTCACACAAGCTGGCCACTTGTGAATGGCCAACCGTAAGTAACTTAAAACAGTTCAAACACAGAATGCAATGAAGACCAGGAGAGTATAGGGTTTCCCTGGGTCGTTATGTCCCAGCGAGCTGTGCGAAGAATCACCAAACGAATAGTGATCGAGAGATTTGAATGGAAAAGAGTTTGAATTATTATAACTACAGATAAAGTCTATAAATTACAAAGGCTTAAATGCAAATTAAAGAAAATTAAAAATATAAAAAATATTAAATAAACGCTATCACTATTTTCAAAATGATGTTTTTGATTTTTTCTTTTATAAAATTTAAATTTAAAAAACTACGTTACGTACAGAAGAAAATGTAAAACTTACACAATACTAATCCTAAAAATATGAAAATGACATTTTTACAAACCTAATGATAAAATAAAATTTTTAGAAAAATAAAATTATTTTTATAACTATTTAACTAATTATTATTAATTAAAAACTATTTTTAACTATTAAATAATAGCCTAAAATACAAGAAAATAGAAAATAAAGCTAGAAAAATAAAATTTTGACTTGGAAAAATCTAAAATAACAAAAGAGAATTTTCAAAACTATTTTTGTATTTTTCTGATTATTTTTGTATTTTCTATGAATTAAAAACTATTTAAAACTACTTAAATTGTTTAAAAATACAAATTTAACTAAGAAAAATCTGGAAAAATATTTTTTTGACTTTTTATATTTATCTTAACTTAAGAAAAATTAAAAATTATTTTTTTGAAACTTTTCTGATTTATTTGTATTAAATGCTATTTAAAAAGGCTTAAAAATTGATTTAAATAAAGAAAAATAGAAAACCGACTTAGAAAAATCTGAAAAATTCAAGATATGTCTAAAATAATATTAAGAATCTAGGAAAAATATAAAAACAGAGGGTTATGTGGAGGAATATGAAACTGCAGGCACAAGTGCTTATAAATAAGCATTTGGAATAAGCAAATGAGCACCAAAGTCCACCCACTGATCACAGAGACTATAAAAAGCTAAAACTACTAGAAAGCAACTAATATCAACTATATCAAACCTCTAAAACACAAGTTGCTATGATTATGATGATTTGAGTAAAATGCTAAAAACAGGTTTTGGGGTTACTTTGCAGCCTAATAATAGGTTACCAAATAAGCTGGAAATCAAAAACAAGAAATGGGAACCTACACTAGACCTGGCCAAGAGCTTGTAAACCACAAATCAGACCAAAGTGAGCTAAGCTGAGCTCTGTGCAAGCCTTGCAAGACCCTGTGCAGACTCAGTGTTCACCGAGTCAGTGCACATGGCACTTTAAGCCCTTTTGACAAGCTCATTTGGAGCTTATAAAAAATGTGCAAAAATTTACTAAAATGGTAATAAGAAAATAGACTAGTAGAAGTTTCTAAACCCACAATTTCTTTTGATTTGGCTCAGAAATGAATCCAAGAAAAATCATCTTAGCTAGGCCCAAAATGACTTTTTCAAAATTTGACTTTTGAAGCAGATTTGAAAAGTTGACTAAATTGAACTTTGAACCTAGATTTATGGACTGAAATAGATGTAATATGATGAAATGAAACTAATTCAAGCTAGTTCTATGATTTCTAAACACAAAACAAGATTTTGCTTTTTGAAAATTTTAACAGATAAGCAGTTAAGACAGTTGAGGTGTGATTTTGACTATTGTGGTATGCAGGTTCAATATGATGACTGAATTGAGTATCTATGAGCTAAACAAGCCTAAAACTACAAGTCTTAACCACTGAACTATCCTTAAACACATATTTGACAGCAAATCCAAACACAACTTAAAACACTGAATTGTAAACAAAACTGAGCTAACTGCTTAACTAGCTTGTTTTCTTGATCAAACTGAGTCCAACTGACCTAAATATAACTAAATAAACAAGTTTGAACAGTTTATGACTACAAATACAGATACAAACACAATATGCAAAATGAAGTGGAAATGAAAATGAGACATCTACTCACAGGTGTCCAGCTTGTTTTGCAGGCTAAAACCAGAACCATAACTACCCTAATCTAGTCTAATCCAACCCCAAATCAAGCTGAATCAACCCCATTTCCAATTCTAAAACTGCTTGAACCACTATCTCTTCACAGTTGACTTTTGTTGACCAAGATCCAAAATTGCTTAAAACTTGAATGCAAGCTTACAAAAAGCTATAAGAAGCTTATGTGAGCTTGTTTGAACTGAGAAATAAGCTATTAAGAGCTTGACTATGAGAATTTGAAATGGAACTTTGCAACAGTAAACATAAGAACATGAATTTTAACTAAACTTTGAAATTGATTCTTAAAAACAGTTTACAATGATAACATAACTTGAATTTAGATCATAGAAACAAAAGTTTACATTGTAAAACTTAAACTAAATTATTTATGCTAAAAACGACATACAAAGAAAATTAAAAACTAACTAACTACTCTCTCCTCTCCTCTTTCTTCTTTTTATATGCAAAAGGCCTTCCCCACTTGTTCTGAGCACATCCCACGTGCATTTAGGGCCATTGGATCATTTGGTGAGATTTTGGCCATTGATTCTATTTTTGGCGGGAAAAGTATTTTGCCAGTGTGGGTTGAGTGTTAGGGGGGGGGGTGCATTTAATGCCTTTGGAAGGTTGTTGAGGTGGGGGGAACAAGGTTAGTGGAGGTTTGAGCTGGAATGATGGGAGGTGGAGTGTAGCAGGAGCAGGTTGGGAAGACAGTGAAAAAGGCGGGTAAGGGTGTGTTAGTTTGACCGTTTGACTGGTTTATTATATTGGAGGGGTCCAAAATTATAAATGACAGGGGGGTCACAATGGGTTTTGACAAGGTCCAAATGGTATAAAGGGTTTAATAAACAAGGACCTATTGTGTAAATTCTGAAAATCAAGGGACCAAGGCTGCCATATTTTCAAAGTTGCTCCAAGGGACTAAAAGTGACAAGCTCCAATAGTATAAGGACCAAACTTGACATTTTCAAATTTCCAAGGACCATTTTTGCCAAATTTGAAACTTGAAGGACTAATTTTGTAATTTCTCAAAACTTTTAATATTTTTCACCAAAGGACTAATTTTGACAACTTATGATTTTAAAAGGACCTTTGGTGATTTTTCTTTTGAAATTAAGTACTCAGGGACTATTTCTGACAATTTTTGAAACTTGGGGGACTGAAACTGCCAATTATGTAAACTTAGCTCATTTTTCATCTGATTTCAAACATTTTGCATCTGAAACACATAAAATGCAATTTTGAGATATTTTCAGTATTTTGATGCATTTCTGAGCATTTTTAAACGTTTTGCAGTTCAGATTTAACCAAAAATGATGAGTATTTACACACTCATCAGTATCCTTATAATTGTACTTAAGATAACATTATATTTGTTATCAACAAAACACAAAGAGATCGCAAAATATTAATAAACGTTTTTACGGTTTATTTGTATTAACATCGTGGTTAAGAATTTAAGTTGAAGACTTAGTTTATCTAGTTACCAGCAGTCGGGGTGGATGTTTGAAGACCTGGTTAACTACCACTAAAAGGAGTTACGCTTAAGTACTTGGTGTCACACACAGATGTCGTTGTGGATAATCGCAAGAGGTGTTAATGTCTCATACTTTGGTTGAGTATCGAGCACTTAGAGATTTGCTTGGTGCATAAATTCTCAACACCGTTTTTCCAACATTAGTGCAAGCTTAAGATACAAATGTGGGGAATTCTACTTTAGTTTCAAGTTTGGTATATCGGGTTTCTTCATCAGTGGTCACTTCAAATTGTCTACATATGGGTTGATAAAGATAGTCAGAGAGATTTACAATAGCAGTTGGTTCTCACATGATATATTTGAGCTAATCGTGTTCTTCTCTATTTTCAAGTATATGAGTGTATTATGTTTTGCTGATTCTGAGGTATCAAAACCAGCAAGGGGGAAGGAGACATACATCTAAACGCACAATGAGTACACTTGATGAACTTAATACTTCTGCTTTATTGAAGTTATTTCGGGAAGAAAAGTGTCATAACCGCAGAGAAACTCAGTGTCTTAACTCGTAGTCTTTGGTGTATTATTCTAACTATTTGGGGGAAAGATGTATTATTCCAACTATTTGGGGGAAGGATGTATTATTCCAACTATTTGGAGGAAGGTGTATCATTCCAACTATTTGGGGGAAGGATGTCTCTTGACACTTTTGGTATGTGTTAACTCAGCCTTCAGTGGGAGGTAATATGAGAAGAATATTTGGAGCGTGAGATAATATTGCTTATCGACATCTTCTATATGATTTATGGTAGTTCTTCCCGCTATTGCTTTATGTACACAATTTTATGATGATTCCGATGAGATCGCAACCATTAGGGGAGAGAGTTGTGTACATCAAGGACGCATAACAGATTCACATGATCAAACGGGCTTAGTCAGTCATTCATGAGAAGATCAGTGATTAAATCTGTTACTCTGATGTCATCGCTTCAACATTGATTGGGTACATGTGTACATTATGGGCTGATTGGTTATATCTAAGATAACTGGAATGCATTAAGTAAAATGAAGATGTTGATATATTGTTCCCTCAATTTGGCAAAATGCTCAAAACCGCAGAGCAATGTGTACATCGGAGACGCACAACAGGTTCACATGATCAGGGCCTAATTAAATATTCCGGGTTTAAGTGCAGAGATGATCAGTGTTTTAACTTGTTACTCCGGTGTTATCGTCTTCTTCGGGTTCTTGAGCTTCATACACTGAGACTGTTTGCTTCACTTCTACTTCTTGGGGACATGGTCTTCATTTAAAGATTGTCGGTTTAGGGGGAAGCTACCAAAGTCTCACTTTCAGAAGGTTCAAGTACTAACGACTATTCAGGAACCTTGAAAGATTTGGTGGTGAAATTTTAAGAAATGATGGTCTCTATCTTCTACAAATTGTTGTTCTATATTCTTATCTCAATACTCGTATCATCATCCTTCTTATACTATAGCATCTTCTTTGTAAATATTTATCAAAAACCAAAATACAAAAATATAAAACCATCAAAAAGAAAATAGAAAAATATAAAACCAACAAAAAATCCATAAAAATTTGAAAAATCAGAAAATACCAAAATTATTGTTTTCCTCAAGACATGTCTTCTGGTATCGATAATATCTACGGTCTTAGAAATGTCATTCAATAATGTTACCCTAATACTACACTACAACGATTAGGTTCACTACCTAGGTGGTTGAAAAAGTTGCTCGACGAAAAGGAAGTTTCCTTTGACCCCAAACGCGCGTTGTACGCGTATCAGATGCTCAGAAAACTGCAAAAGATATGTGGGGCCACATTCATCTCCTAATGGAAGGCACTGAACTCAATCAAGAAGACATGGAATCAAAACTTTATCTATCTTATGAAAACTTCATGATTGAACAGGGGGAGTCATTAGGGTCATACTATCACAGATTTACCTACATCATCAATGACTTGGATAGACACAAAATCATTTTGCCAAAAATTGCAATCAACACAAAGTTCCTAAGCTGTCTGGGTCCTGATTGGGAAAAGTATGTTACATTCATCCGTCAAGCTAAGAACCTTCATAATGCAAAATACGGGATGTTGTATGATTATCTGAAGCACCATCAAAAGGAAGTGAAAAAGATAGAGCTCTTCGTGGAATTTATGCACCTTTACCTAATGCTAATTCACTTGCTTTGTTTGCTCAGTCTTGTTACCCACAATTTCCACAGTTGCAACAAGTCTTTACTAACCCACCACAATCCACCCAGATTACACCATATGATCCATCACAACAAACACATGATACTCAACTGGTTCCTTACAATAACAACTCCAATTGAGCACTATACAGTGATACACAGAATGATGATGAAGAAACCTTCAATACGTTGAACCAAGGATTTGTACTCATTGCTCGTGCCTTAGGGAGATTTGCAAACAAATCCAACAACCATATTCGAACCTCATCTAACACAAGGAATCAAGCAGTTGTTCATAATGGAAGGGTTGAAGTTCATAACAGAAATAATGGTTGTCAGATGGGAAGTGGTAACTACATGGGTAATGGACAATGTTTCAATGCTTCTGGAAGGAATAACATGGTTGTTCCTCATCAAAGGGTTCAGACTGTTGATCAGGGAAATGTTTAGAATGAGAATACTGGTCTTAGAAGCTATAACTGCAACGAGAAGGGTCATCTAGCTAATGCTTTTCTGAAACCGAGAACCAGAGGAAGTGCTTATCACAAGGAAGCTCTACTCTTGGCTCTTAAAGATGAAGTTGGTGGAAAACTTACCGACAAAGAACAAAGCTTCATGGCCAATGTAGAATCAGATGATGATATGGAATACTTGCAGGCTAATGTAGATGTAATGTTAATGGCAAACATGAAAGAACTCCACATGAGTGATACACGCCCAGTGTATGACACTGATGGCTTGTCTCAGGTACAGGATCCAAACATATGTCTCACACATGATCTGATATCTCAGTCTGCATCTGCATCCGAAAAGGAGCAAATTGTTCAATATAAGCCATCAACATCTCATCAAGACGATGATCAAGTTGACCCTGTAGTCATATTTTATGATATTACTGCTGAATATGTTCATACTCATGTTCAACAAGTTGAAACTTTGTCTAATCCAGATCCAGAACTCATGACCTTACTTATGACCATCCAATCTCAAGTGGAAAAGTGCAATGCAATTAATGTGAATCTAAAAGAAAAAGTTACACTATTGTCTAAGGATATTGAATGCTATAAGTTACAACTTACAAAGTTTTGAAACAAAAGAAAAACGTGAACATAGTTTTGAGGTCGCATTTCAAAAATCATATCAAAAAGAACAATCTTTAGAAAAACAGATACGAGATCTAGTCATTTCCTACAATAATTTAATTTCTCAAATAGAACAAGAAAAATTTGAACATAAACAACAAGTTAACACTCTTACTTCGGAACTTTAAAAAACCAAGCTTGAGTTGTCTTCTTGTCAAACTGATTTTTCTGAATTTAAAAAGACTTCAAGGAAACGAGTTGATCAGTATCTGGATGAATTTAAATGGTCCTTTACCAAGTGAAATCCAACCATTGCCAAAATGATGTCAAATTCTCAAATATTTTGATATTTTTATGTCTGACATTAAACTTTTGGAAAACGAAATTGAACGCAATTCTAAGATAAAACCTGATACTTTTCGATCAGCGTATGCCAAAGATCAAAGAAACATTTTTCAAAAACATCTTTTACCTCAGGTAAAAAATTTGCATCACTGTGCAATCTGTTGGGAATGGGATCTTCAGAAAGAAGTCTCACAAATGATAACAAACTTTCAACGCTACTAAAACATCGATTTCAAATACTAAAAAGAAAAAGAAAATTTTGAGAAATCATGTTGATCGACTCTTGGAAGATGTTATCTGTGCTGATACTATCTCAATTGTGTTGTATTATTCTGCTAAATCATCTTGTGAAAATATGAATTCTGTTGATATATCTGTTGTGGAAAATGATAATGTGTCTCAAATCGAATCTTTGAAAATTGAAAATGAGCAGCTGTCAAATGAACTTTCTAAAGTTAAACGTCGTCTTCAATGGTGTCAAAATGACAGTCTTGATCGTGAAACTGCTTTACAAACCAAAGTCAGCCGGTCGGGTGAAAAAACCTTTGAACCAAAATTTGAACGACTGGATGACGAGAACACGTCTTTGAAATGCCAACTTTTCAAATATGAACTAGAAATTGAAAAAGTTAAAAAGTAATACAGAACAATATTTGATTTGTTGAGAAAGTCACGTTCTAAATGGTCAAAAGATCTTGATCAGTACACTCAGTACTACTGTGAAACGGTGTATACAAATGGCAAGTTACATTCTGACAATCAGGATTTGAAACATACTATCATAGAGTTAAAAGGGAAACTGGTGAAATATGAGAAAGATAAAGCTAGTAACACAAATGTTCTTGCACCTGGAATGTTTAAATTGACACTAGGAAGCCCACTTACAAACAACAAGACACTAACGTGATTCCTTCCACTTCTACAGGAGAAGAGCAATCATAAGAAGAATAGAAAGTTGCAACGTAAGAAAAGATCAATTAAAGCCCCTGCAGTAGAAGACCACACTTGGACTTTGAATAAAACACATGTTGCACCCACTTTAGATATTGCGTTAGACAAATGTAATAGAAAAAGTGATGTAACGAATGTTGAACCTTTAAGTACTTTTGATGTTAAATTTGAAGCTTCTTGTATTGTTTGTCGTAAAAGTATGCTTTCTGTTTGTCATGATAAGTGTGTTTCTAAATCTCTCTTGCCTCGTTATAGAAAACACAAGAATTGCAGTACCTCTAGGCCCACTAATGCTTCTAAGTCTATGCTAGGAAAACCACCGCCTTTAGTTTCTACACTAATCATTGATGAACCCATAGTACCATTATCACCTCCTAAGAAGATAACATTACCTAGTGAATTCAGTAAGACAAAAGCACGTACTAGTTGGACGTGGCAGAGATGGTTACAAAGTACACCTAGCTTTAAATGGTTACCCAAAATTATTAATATGTATGCTTCAATTGTAACGGATCCCACTAACTCTTCGGGTTCCACCTCTACCTCTATTCCACCTATGTCGTCTATGTGTATTGTAGGTGATACAAATCATTCTCTGGATTATTGATAGCGGCTGTTCCCAGCACATGACAGGAAACCTCAAACTTTTATCAAACTTTGTTGAAAGTTCATATGCACTGTCAGGTTCGGGAATGATCACTTCGCGGCTATCATGGGCAATAAAGATTACATCAATGGGAACATCAAAATTAGTAGAGTTTTGATAACGCTACACGCGTCGTTCGGGGTCAAAGGAACTTCCTTTTCGTCGAGCAAGTTTTTCAACACCCTAGGCAGTGAACCTAATCATTGTAATGTAGTATTAGGGTAAGCCACGGGTATTGATATCCTTCTCTAGGGGAATAGGAATGCTATTAAGAAGTTACTACGCTAAGGTTGGGGTTGAGGAAGATTATTTTTTTTAATCTTTTTTATGTTTTTTAGGAAATTGAAAGGTACGAATCTCGAGGTATAGGATTTGGGTGGTTGGTATCGCTACCGATTAATCTACTTATCTAATTATCTAATCTAAGGTGTATGTAGTCTATGTCTAATTATTGTGTGCTCGTATGATAGTTTAAAGATGTGTTTACTCAGGTTTTACTACTCCTTAATTATCTCCTATTGGTGGTTGAATTGTCACGTCCTTATTCCTAGTTGTGTTGTGTGTCTAAGGTTGTAGGGTATGCATTTCTCCCTAACTCTTTGAACTTACCAAAGGGTCTCGTCTACAAAACCCACTAGGGATGATAAACTCTTACTCTAAGGCACTCTTTGGATGGTTTAGCTTACAACTACTCAAGGAGTCATATTATAAGGTTCGCAAAGATTTAATCAAGCATTAAGTACACAACGAATGACCTATCGCATTTCTAGATCATTAATCAACTAAGATAAGAGACAACCAATCAATATTCAATAATTAAGTTTCATATTCCCTAAGCAAACACACAAGTAAATTAGCCGGACATGGAGAATATGCAAGCATACACACAAATAATCAAAGATATAATTGTATTAATGAAGTAAACACTTATCTTGGTGTAAGATAGGGTTTGGAACCCTAAAATACTGTACAAGACAGCCTTGGTTCGGTTTAGGTTTTTACTCCAAAAGACTACACACTAAAAACAAAAAAATTCGGATTCTATATATAAGATTACACTTGCGACGGCGTCACCTTATGTTTTGTGACGCCGTCGTGTCGCCGTCATTAGGGTTTCGTCTTGGCCACGTTAGACTTGCGACGTCGTCACCTTATGCTTGTGACGCCGTCCTCTTCAGCCTCTGACCCCGTCTAGATTGCATCTAGGCCGTCTGAGTTGCGACAGCCTATTCTTTTATAACCTGACGTCGTCACTTGAAAATAGGAGTTTTGGCTTCTGAGCCGTCACAGAAACCTCCGACGGCGTCGCAATTTAACACCTGACGCCGTCACCTTATGTTTTCAGCAACTTTGAGTGTCTCGATTCTGACTTTGGCCATTTTCTTCGTATATTCGCGCCTTTTCGTACAAATAAGTGCCATTCCAGCATTTTGCCTTCAAGAGACCTAAAAAGTGAAAAGGAACGATATTAAGTAATAACGGATACAAAAGTGATCAAATAAGGGCTTAAACGACCCCTCAAAAAGGTACCTTTTAAAACCTTATCAAATATCCCTACACTTGGTATTTGCTTGTCCTCAAGCAAATGTGCTTTTAGCCAATTCATTTATAAGTTAGGGGTCATGAAGCATTGGTTTAAAATGGTCCACAACACATATAAACCCCGCAAAAGTCATAACAAGCTCGGGAATTACATACTAGCACCTCACATGGGGTGTTTGGATACTCACATCTCTCTCGGGTATATATGAAATATAACAAATTGGAAATGGAAGATAAACACTCATTTACCGGTCCTAGTACATATGTTAGGAATTAGAAATTCCAGGTATTAAAGAGTCGGTCACCTCAAGTATATGTAATCGTTAGAAAGCTCGTAGTCATAGTTCTTTTAAGCTAAGTAGTATTTAGTTAAGTAACACCGTGGAGGACGGACGGGTCTTTACCGACTGTATGCCTGATCCACAGCACGTTGTGTGGCGTTTTATTGTAAGACTATAAATACTCTCTACCTTCCAAGGTAGAGAGTTGGAGCTCATAATAAGATTTTTCTTTCTCTCACTAAAAGTTCCTAAACCTCTAACTTTCTCTCTCTAAAAACCTCTTGTACGCCTACTTTGTGTTATGGTTTGATGTGTATGTGAAATCCAATATCCTACAATTGGTATCAGAGTGCCATGGTTAGATCATCTCTTACATATCTTTGGATTTCTAGTAGTGTTTAGGTGGTTTTTGAGTTTGAAAAAGTTTAGTGGTTTTTGCATCATTTGGTTGATTTCTAGTGTTAATGTTTGGATTTTGATAGTACTTTTGTGTTTAGAATCATCACAAGTGTTTAGGTTTTGACTTTGAAGGCTTGAATCATCGTGGTTGGGTTGTTTTTGGATTGAAAAGTGGTGTTTATGTGATTTTCTTGCTAGCGACTTGGTTCTCGGTGTGATATTCATCATAGCGACTTGGTTCATAAAAAGTTAGCGAGTTGGAGTGTTATTTGGTAGCGATTTGGTCCTAGCGACTTATCTATTGAGACAAGCCGACAAAAGGTACACTTTGTGGATTCTCCACTATACGTAGCGACTTGGTGTAAGTTAGTGATTTGTACTTTATATTGTTAGCGACTTGGTGTTAGCGAGTTGGTAGCTAGCGAGTTGGCATTTAGCGACTTGACATATTAGCGACTTGGCTCTTAGCGACTTGCTGTCAAAATTTTGCTAGCGACTTGGTATAACGGCGACTTGGCACTTAGCGACTTGGTTCAAGTTTTCCTAGCGACTTGGGTGATTTCTTGTTTTAATACGGTTTTCTCTTGATTTAGTAAAATCCCGTGAAAGAATCTATTTCCCGGTTTAATCATAGAGTTTTAAAATCCCGTTTAATCTGTTAACATGTCTACCAACGTTCCTACAATCATCTCCATTGTTGCCGAGGATGTTCAAGCAGCTGGTTCGGATACTCGTCCACCCATGCTTGACAGAACTAACTACGATTCTTGGGCTCAACGAATCAGATTGTACTGTCTTGGAAAAGAAAATGGGGTTAACATTCTCAAATCCATTGATGAAGGACCTTACCGGGTTGAGACTACTAGAGATGTACTTGATACAGCTGAAGATGGAACTTTGATTTATGGAATGGACAGACCAAAGATGTATGATGAGCTCGATGATAAGTAGAAGAAGAGATTTGATGCAGATATCCGAGCTTCTAACATTATACTACAAGGTCTACCAAAAGACATCTACAAGCTTATCAATCACAACACCGAAGCAAAAGCTGTATGGGATAATGTCAAGATGCTTCTCTCTGGTTTTGAGCTAACTGTTGAAGACCGAGAATCACAGTTGTATGATGAATTTGAGCACTTCAAGATGAAACCAGATGAGAGTGTCTATGAGTACTATGTGAGGTTTCACAAGCTTGTGAATGACATGAGAAATACTAAGATGACAATGCCGAACATTCAGCTGAACTCAAAGTTTGTGAACAATATGAATCCAGAAAGGCACAAGTTCGTCACTTCTGTGAAGCTTACCAAAGGTTTGAAGAATACAAACTATGAGCAACTCTATGCCTTCCTTCTTCAAAATGAGAGACATGCCAAGTTTGAAAAAAGGATTCTTGATCAGTTCAAAGCTCAGGGAGAAACAAGCTCAACAAATGATTCAACTGCCTTTTATACAAACGTTGGGATTACCACCAAAGCTTCTCAAGTTGTACCTCTGGGTAATGGTAATCATAAACTCATTCCAGATCCAATGTTTAAACAAGCTGATGCTGATGCAGGTATGGGAAACTTCATCAATCAACTGGCACTCATGATAAGTCAAAACATGAATTCTCTCCCACAAACCAACAACAACCTCAGAACAGCATCT
Organism: Chrysanthemum seticuspe; assembly: GCA_019973895.1. NCBI lineage: Eukaryota > Viridiplantae > Streptophyta > Magnoliopsida > Asterales > Asteraceae > Chrysanthemum > Chrysanthemum seticuspe. The sequence continues at coordinate 35,906,176 of BPTQ01000006.1, forward strand.
AAGCCACACAATCAAGCTACTGTCAGATATGGGAGGATTGTGGTGCAACCAGTTCAGGAAAGACAGTATGAACAAGGAAGAGGTGGAGTTGGTAGAGGTTATGTTGCAAATCAGAATCGGGGAAGGAATGGAAATCAAGGTCAGGCTAAGCCGATCAAATGCTATAATAGTGGTGGTGAGGGACACATTGCAAGGAACTTCACATCTCCAAAACGTCCACAGAATGCTGAGTACTTCAAGGATAAGATGCTGGTAGTACAAGCTCAGGACAATGGAGCAGCTTTGGATGAAGAGGAGTTACTGTTTCTTGCTTAAGGGAATGCCAAGACCTATGATGTTGATGTTGATGAACAACCGATTCAGGAGATAGGTCATAATCATCAGAATGCCTTTCAAGTAGCTGATTGTGATGCATTCGACTCTGATGTAGATGATGAACCTACTGCTCAAACAATCTTCATGGCTAGCATCTCACCTATGGTGTCTCCAAAAGTCTCTCTTCCACAACAAACTGGTCCATCCAAAGACAAGATAATCTCTGAGGTATTAAAACTATATGATATTGTTGATTAGCAAAACATGCATAATGAAGTACAATCTCTTGAGACTTATGAATCAGATATTGATGATGTGGATAATAACAATAATGTCACATATGATCAATATGTGAGGCAAAGTGAAGGTGAGACTATACCAAGTAATGCATCTTCTGCAGTCAATAATGACTATGTTTTTGATGAATTCACTGCATGTGCCCCTGATGATTCTATTGCCTCTGAACTGAATGCTTATAAAGAACGTGTTGATATTTATGAACAACGTGCTAAATTTGAGTTGACCACCCGTGAGCAGGAAATGGATGACCAAATGCGTACAATCATGAGAAAATGTAAGTTTAAAAAAGAAGTATTAAAACAAGAGTTAAATTCCTTACAAGGAAAGCTTTCTAAAACTGCTAAGCAAAAACAAGAACTTCAGGAAAATGTGAAAATGCTTAAGCAAGAATTTAATGCTAAGGAATCAAAACTTTTGAAAGATTTTTCTAATCTGAAAACTTTGAAAAACTAGCTTGAAAACAAGTTGTACGTACAAGGAAACACCATTCAGACTGCTCACATGATCACTAATCATAGAGTCTTAAGCGACAAGCATAGTATCCCCATTATTAAGGAATCCAATCCTGAGTATGTTAAGAAAGCTAAAGAAGCCCAAAAGGTAATCTATGATGGCAATGAAATTCTTAAACCTAGACAAAAACCTAGTTGCACTGAGAGCACTGAAGAAGATAAGCAATTAGAAGATGTCACTAAAAGGAAATTAGATGAAAAAATTAAAAGCCCTTCTTGCTTAGAGAAAAGAATCAGTTATAAAGCACCCAACTATTCTAGGGAAAATTGGATTGCATTTAACAAGTTTAAGCCTCAAACGCTGTTAACACCCGAACAAGTGTTCTGGAAAATGGACTTAGATAAACAGAAAGCGGAAAATATTGTTGAAACAAACCCTCCCCTTAGGAAAATGCCTAAAGCGACTGTGTATCCTCCCAATACACCAATGCATCTAGTCCCTAGAACTATTTCCACTAAGAGCAAGACCTTAATCAGTCAATATGTCATCTTTCAACTATTTGTTGATTTTGAGAAAACTTGCAAGAAAAGGATCACACCCACTGGTATAACTGAAGGAGAAAGGGGTTTTGAGCAAACTAAAGAATGCTATTTAACTGAAGTCATGCCTTTCTTTAAACAATTAAAAGATCAATTTGAGAGTCTTAAAAAAGGAATGAATTCAGACATTAAAGAAATGGAAAAGGAATTTGATGCGATGATAGTTGAGGTTAGTGATTATGAGCGAGCATTAAAATATAATGAGATTGAGAGGAAGAACTTGCACACCTTAAATGAGAATCTGATTTCTGAATGTGTCTCTCAAGATGTGTTTTTCACTGCTACTAATTGTTCTATTACCACTTCTTAATTTCATGAATTGTCTGTTGCTTTGAAAGTCTCCCATGATCGTGTAATTGAGCTTGAAAAGACTAATTCTAAACTAATTGAGAAAATTGATCAGGATGATCATGATAATTTAGTGAAACATCTTTCTAAACTAGAAGTTGATCATTTTGATCTACAACTAAAATATCAACATCTTAAAGAAAATGTTAAAACCTCAAACATCAAGACATCCTCAGATGCTCCAGAGTTTGATGTAGTTTTTCAAATAAACAAACGTGATGAACAGATTCAAGCTCATTATAACACGATTAGAAAGTTGAAAGCCCAAATCGCTCAATTAAAGGGTGAAATGAACAATGTAACTGGTTCCCAAATGCCTCCTTCTTTAGATTCTCAGAATTCTCAAACGTTTCATCTTCAAAACTTCGTAAATATATTACAAAAGGAAAACGAAAGTTTTCTAGAAGAAAATGAAAAGGTTAAACGTCATTTCAATGAGTTATGTGAATCAATAAAGGTCACTCGCAACAAAAAAAACGAACAAATAGCTTCATTGCAAAAGGAGATTGAGAATCTGAAGAGTCAGGTAAAAGGGAAAATGCCAATGACCAATGGGGAGAATGGTGTATCAAAGGCTCACTCTAGTAACAAATATGATGTGTTTGTGAAATATGTTCCCCCTTATCTCAGGAATAACAAACTTGCTATTCAAACATATTTCTCATCCCTTAAGGATTGTCTAGAATGTCTATGTGAGATTGTTGAAGAGGATAAATTAGAGAAACCACTTGACAACGCAATTGGGCATGCATGCTTATATGCCAAATGATCTCAAGAAATTCTAGAATGCTTAATTACAATATGCCCAAAGTCCTTAGGTGAGAGAGTTAATCCTTTGATTCCATGTTCTATGCCTAGTGCCAAGTATGATATTCATTCGATGCCCGATGTTTTGAATATGAACCTTAGTGTGCCTTCAAGTAATTCAGATTTCAGATCTGTTAATGCTAATAAAGCAAAATCTAGTGTGCATTCTAGAAGTACAAATCCCAGCACTCCTAGAGTTAAGGAAGTGAACCTTAGTGTGCCTGCATGTAGTTCAAATCCCAGCACATCTAAACAGGAGAAGCAAAGAGTAGCAAAACTAACTAATGTTCCCATTCCCTCTACAGGAGTAATCAGTGACATTAAAGCGAGCAGGTCAAAGTCTCAAGACAATACAAGGAATGACAGGACCTTGCAAGCTAAGAATGTGCATTGGAAGAGAGTAGAAGACCAACCTAGGAACTTTATGTTTGGGCCGAATAAAATGAATCGTGTTGATTCTAGTATTTGCCATAGGCGTAATGTAATTAATTCGAATTCTGATACTATTTGCAAACCTTGTAATGATGTCTGCTTGAATTCTGTTTCTAATCATGAACGTGGTGTGAATGTTTTGTCTAATGCTGTCAAACCCCCAGTTAACAATGTTAATGCAAAATATCATACTAAGAAGGCAAAAAGGCAAAAGCGTAAGAAAGTTAGAAAATAGTGGAAGCCCATAGGAAGAACTTTTAGCAAGATAGGTTATCAATTGATACCTGTTGGCCATAAGGTTAATCAGACAATGCCCACTAGAAAATGGATGCCTACTGGTAGAACTATTCCCATAAGAAGTGGACATACTTTGATGTGACAACTCGTAATTTCAGAATATTTCATATAGACTAGATTTAGTCTACACATCATTAGTAACATCATTTCATATCAATTTATGCACGGGTTTTGCATTTTACATTAAACGTTTATTTTCTTATTAAATAAACGCTATCGCGTAAACATTATTTGAACATTTGATCCGACACTTCCAAAAATTATTCCGATATATTTTTGTACTCATAATAAGATTATAAAAATAATATTATTACTTTACCCGATGTTTTCAATTTATTTTGTATATAAATTGTTATGTATAAAATTTTACGACGGTTTTCGTAAATATTACACGATAATTATTATTTCACTCAATTTTTGTAAGACATGTATTTTTATAATTCTTATAACTTCAATATATTTTATTTTGATCCGTTAAAATTTATTTTTAGCTAACGCTACCCTAAATGCTTAAAAATAAATACGCAAGTTATTGATTATCCTTACTTAATTACACATTTACTCTACATTAATATACTTAATTACTACTAAATGTATCAAGCCTTTTTTTTCTTTATGTATGTCGACCAAAGGGTGACTCACACTTAAACTTTGCTAAATATCTTATACTTATATCATATAATACTCAAACATTTACACATACTTACATAATATCATTAGTTGAGAAATCAAAGTCTCTCTTCCTCTTTTCTCCACATAACCGGCCATCATAAGGACCAAGAAGGTGATCACCAAAAATTTTCTAGTCAAGTTTATATCAACCTAGTTACACTCTTAGTTTAGGTTTTGAATTAAAAACCTAGGGTGTTAGGATTAACCTTTGTTCACTTCACCTCATCAAGTTACTAGTAAGCATCTCATATTCATGTTCATCTTTCATATTTATTTTGTGTTCATTTCATCATATTTAAGAATAACATGCAAGTCATATTGATGTTTATACCACTTTTTATTATTTTTTAGTGTTATATACATATATTCATCATCCTATAATTACTCCTTGAAACATATCACTTTTAGTGATGTCTAGGAACCCATGACACCCTAAGAAGGTGTATGGTAGGATTAGAATAGCTTCGGAGTTGTTTTGAATTGGTTAGAATAGGTTTTGCGCGAGAAAAAAACTCATTTCGACAACTCTTGTTAAATGTCTGATCTTATTTTTAAAATATGGAATTCTCGACAGTAGGTAAAAATTTTCGGACTAGATATTTAGAAAATATACTTTAAAACGAAAACGTGGTCGCTTGAACGGATTAAAACAGAGTTATAACGAAGAAGATATGAATTTTTCAAGTTTGACGACGAAAACTAATTGTTTCAGAAAATTCAGCATGTATTCTCAACTTTTTACGAGTCAGAAATGGGTCTTAAGCGTTATTAAATGTGTCGAATTATCAAAAATATATTAGTATATGTTAATACGAAACCGTGGATATAAAGAACGTAGAAAACGGACTTATAACGACTAAGTTATTTACATTTTAAACAAGTTGCCGTAACTAGTTTATATAAGTATAACTAATATATTTTCTAATAGACAAACATATCGGCCACGAAGGACCATGTTGAGGGTCATTTTTAACATGGATGTAATACTTTTTATAACATGATGTCTTCTAGTAAAACTAAGTACGCCTGGCATATTTTCTAAAATGTCTGACCGTTCGTCAAGCGGAGTTGTAATGAATAAAATACGGTCACTTAAACTTTGCCGGAAACCACCCTAAAACGATATTTTGGACACAAGTACCATACTTTACCTATATTTTTCTCCATGATCGAGACCTCTAGGATGAAAACTTAAATGCTAAAATTTGAGATAATGATACAAGCTTCCCAAAAACGTTGTGTTTGTTTCCTAACACTCGACGTGCACCATTTTACGACTAGCTTTTCAAGGCCGTTTATTCACTTTCATGAAATTGTCAAATGACATTATTTTACGACGAAAAGTTATAATTTCATAATAAATCACAAAACGACTATCGTAGGATGTTGATTCAACGTATATACTTGTAAAGTATTTTATAAACATGACGAGATGTCATAAACTTATATTTCGACGATAAATTCTATTTTTAAAAACATACAAGTGGTATAGATTACATATGGATTTGCATGCACGACATTGTTTCATGATTTATATTAGAACATATCATTCATAATAGGTCGCGGTTAGAGATTGCGCTGCATTTCAGTGTATCCACTCTTGTCATCATTATAATTGCATCAGGTGAGTTCCATAGCCCCATTTTCAATTGTTTTTATACTACTTTTTGGGGGAGATACATGCTCAACAACTTTTATGACATTCATAATTATTTGAAAACTATATGTTTATCTGAACTGAATGGTTAGTCATACGAAGTAACAATTTTGCCATACTTAGAATTTCTATATTATAATCATTGAACTGATGGTCTTGATATAATCATTGAACTGATGGTCTTGGTATAATCATTGAACTGATGGTCTTTGTATAATCATTGAACTGATGGTCTTGGTATAATCATTGAACTGATGGTCTTGGTATAATCATTGAACTGATGGTCTTGTTTTAATCATGAACTAATGGTCTTGGAATTATTTGACACAACACTCATATGTGTTATATCAATTGAATATTGAAACATTAAGTAGTGTACTATTATGTGAATTCATTTGACATCATGGGCTTGAACATAAACTATACACATTTTGGCAATGGGTTATAAACATACAGGTTGCAAGTTTTGTATGGCCGGAACTTGGAACTGAGTGGATTTACAATGCCTTTGCTGCATGAATATTCTTTAAAGGCTTTACATTTCAACACAAACTCTATGAACTCACTCAACCTTTGTGTTGACACTTTTTAGCATGTTTTATCTCAGGTATCTAAGGCATTCACTTCATGGCATGCATATGGACATATCGTAGAGTCGTGGTGACGACGCGTCACGCATGAGATTTATGCACTTTAAAACATCGTTTGGCTTGTAACAAACTTATTTCCGCACAAATTGATTTTTATTTGGGACCTATCTTTGTAAACTCTGATTGTTTTAATAAATCAAATGATGTGTTTTCCAAACGACACTTTAGGTCGTACAATATAACTGTGATTGTGATGCTATGACAGTCAACCCCCAGGAATTCCATTCCGCTGCAAAACAGGTAATTTGGGGGTGTGACAGATTGGCATCAGAGCTTCGGTTATAGAGAACTAGGTTGCATCATTGACCCTTGACTATAGCTACATCATCATAGCATCTCATCGTATCATTATAAGTACATACTCATTATATATGCGGGTTTATGACTTAACACCAAATATCATATGAGTCGATTAGTCCAAGCATTGCATAGTTACTCCTAAATTATACATAGCCTGATCACCTATGTCTAATTCAGGAAGAATCATGCAATGAAGGGAGTAGTAGTCTTATATGTGTAAGCAATTCTATGACCGAGCCAAATTTTCAAAAGAGCCGTTACTCAAACCGATTTAGCCTAATCTCATGACAGTTCTTGTTTGATGAGTTATGAGATTAAGTAAAAATCGGTTACCTAAAAGTCTTTTGAGGGTTTTTCTCGAGAATGGGAAAGTTTGCCACATCAAACCCTAAACCGGAGAGACCAACACGAACTGAATTCAGGGACTGAATTCCTTTTGGGTGGGCGAATGTGACAACTCGTAATTTCAGGACATTTTATATAGACTAGATTTAGTCTACACATCATTAGTAACATCATTTCATATCAATTTATGCATGGGTTTTGCATTTTACATTAAACGTTTATTTTCTTATTAAATAAACGCTATCGCGTAAACATTATTTGAACATTTGATCCGACACTTCCAAAAATTATTCTGATATATTTTTGTACTCATAATAAGATTATAAAAATAATATTATTACTTTACCCGATGTTTTCAATTTATTTTGTATATAAATTGTTATGTATAAAATTTTACGACGGTTTTCGTAAATATTACACGATAATTATTATTTCACTCAATTTTTGTAAGAAATGTATTTTTATAATTTTTATACCTTCAATATATTTTATTTTGATCTGTTAAAATTTATTTTTAGCTAACGCTACCCTAAATGCTTAAAAATAAATACGCAAGTTATTAATTATCCTTACTTAATTACACATTTACTCTACATTAATATACTTAATTACTACTAAATGTATCAAGCCTTTTTTTTCTTTATGTATGTCGACCAAAGGGTGACTCACACTTAAACTTTGCTAAATATCTTATACTTATATCATATAATACTCAAACATTTACACATACTTACATAATATCATTAGGTGAGAAATCAAAGTCTCTCTTCCTCTCTTCTCCACATAACCGGCCACCATAAGGACCAAGAAGGTGATCACCAAAATTTTTCTAGTCAAGTTTATATCAACCTAGTTACACTCTTAGTTTAGGTTTTGAATTAAAAACCTAGGGTGTTAGGATTAACCTTTGTTCACTTCACCTCATCAAGTTACTAGTAAGCATCTCATATTCATGTTCATCTTTCATATTTATTTTGTGTTCATTTCATCATATTTAAGAATAACATGCAAGTCATATTGATGTTTATACCATTTTTTATTATTTTTGAGTGTTATATACATATATTCATCATCCTATAATTACTCCTTGAAACATATCACTTTTAGTGATGTCTAGGAACCCATGACACCCTAAGAAGGTGTATGGTAGGATTAGAATAGCTTCGGAGTTGTTTTGAATTGGTTAGAATAGGTTTTGCGCGAGAAAAACTCATTTCGACAACTCTAGTTAAAGGTCTGATCTTATTTATAAAATATGGAATTTTCGATAGTAGGTAAAATTTTTTGGACTAGATATTTAGAAAATATACTTTAAAACGAAAACGTGGTTGCTTGAACGGGTTAAAACGGAGTTATAACGAAGAAGATAGGAATTTTTCAAGTTTGACGACGAAAACTAATTGTTTCAGAAAATTCAGCATGTATTCTCAACTTTTTACGAGTCAGAAATGGGTCTTAAGCGTTATTAAATGTGTTGACTTATCAAAAATATATTAGTATATGTTAATACGAAACCGTGGATATAAAGAACGTAGAAAACGGACTTATGACGACTAAGTTATTCACATTTTAAACAAGTTGCCGTTCTAGTTTATATAAGTATAACTAATATATTTTCTAATAGACAAACATATCGGCCACGAAGAACCATGTTGAGGGTCGTTTTTAACATGGATGTAATACTTTTTATAACATGATGTCATCTAGTAAAAGTAAGTACGCCTGGCATATTTTCTAAAATGTCCGACCGTTCGTCAAGCGGAGTTGTAATGAATAAAATACGGTCACTTAAACTTTGCCGGAAACCACCCTAAAACGATATTTTGGACACAAGTACAATACTTTACCTATATTTTTCTCCATGATCGAGACCTCTAGGATGAAAACTTAAATGCTAAAACTTTGAGATAATGATAAAGCTTCCTAAAACCGTTGAGTTTCGACGTGCACCATTTTACGACTAGCTTTTCAAGGCCGTTTATTCGCTTTCATGAAATTGTCAAATGACATTATTTTACGACGAAAAGTTATAATTTCATAATAAATCACAAAACGACTATCGTAGGATGTTGATTCAACGTATATACTTGTAAAGTATTTTATAAACATGACGAGATGTCATAAACTTATATTTCGAGGATAAATTCTATTTTTAAAAATGTACAAGTGGTATAGATTACATATGGATTTGCATGCACGGCATTGTTTCATGATTTACATTAGAACATATCATTCATAATAGGTCGCGGTTAGAGATTGCGCTGCATTTCAGTGTATCCACTCTTGTCATCATTATAATTGCATCAGGTGAGTTCCATAGCCCCATTTTCAATTGTTTTTATACTACTTTTGGGGGAGATACATGCTCAACAACTTTTATGACATTCATAATTATTTGAAAACTATATGTTTATTTGAACTGAATGTTTAGTCATACGAAGTAACAATTTTGCCATACTTAGAATTTCTATATTATAATCATTGAACTGATGGTCTTGGTATAATCATTGAACTGATGGTCTTGGTATAATCATTGAACTGATGGTCTTGGTATAATCGTGAACTAATGATCTTGGAATTATTTGACACAACACTCATATGTGTTATATCAATTGAATATTGAAACATTAAGTAGTGTACTATTATGTGAATTCATTTGACATCATGTGCTTGAACATAAACTATACACATTTTGATAATGGGTTATAAACACACAGGTTGCAAGTTTTGTATGGGCGGAACTTGGAACTGAGCGGATTTATAATGCCTTTGCTGCATGAATATTCTTTAAAGGCTTTACATTTCAACACAAACTCTATGAACTCACTCAACCTTTGTGTTGACATTTTTTAGCATGGTTTATCTCAGGTATCTAAGGCATTCACTTCATGGCATGCATATGGACATATCATAGAGTCGTGGTGACGACGCGTCACGCATGGGATTTATGCACTTTAAAACATCGTTTGGCTTGTAACAAACTTATTTCCGCACAAATTGATTTTTATTTGGGACCTATCTTTGTAAACTCTGATTGTTTTAATAAATCAAACGATGTGTTTTCCAAACGACACTTTAGGTCGTTCAATATAACTGTGATTGTGATGCTATGACAGTCAACCCCCAGGAATTCCATTCCGCTGCAAAACATGTAAGTTGGGGGTGTGACATTTGAATAGGGCAAATACAGACACTAGTACTGCATCTATTTATAATGATTCCATTGCTTCAATTTCTGATATGGACATTTCTATTTTTGACGTGGGTGTTCCAATCACTATTTCTAACCAAATTGAACCCATTCTTACATGGGGATCCTAATTATCCAGTTATCCATTCTTGTCTGCGTTCAACTGCAGATCGTTCAAATCGTTCTGTGGTACCTGGACTCAGGCTGTTTCAAGCATATGACTGGCGACCGGTCGCGGCTCATGAACTTCGTGAGCAAATTCATCGAGACAGTTAGATTCGGGAATGATCATTTCGATGTAATTATGGGTTATGGAGATTATGTTGTTGGTAAAAGTGTTATCTCCAGGGTATATTATGTAGAAGGTCTTGGTCATAACCTGTTCTGTGTTAGAGAACTTGATGGTAAGGAACTTTTAAGAGGTTCACGTGGTTCAAATCTATACACCATCTCTGTCGAAGATATGATGAAGTCTTCTCCAATTTGCTTGCTGTCAAAGGCTTCTAAAACAAAGTCATGGTTATGGCATCGTCGTCTCAATCACTTGAACTTCGGAACCATCAATGATCTCTCCAGAAAGGACTTAGTTGTAGGTTTACCTAGACTTAAGTATGAAAAGGATCATCTTTGTTCAGCATGTCAATTGGGAAAATGCAAGAAGTATGCCCATAAACCCAAACCTACTAACTCTGTCATAGAAGTTCTTCATACAATTCACATGGACTTATGTAGACCCATGAGAGTGCATAATATCTTTGGGAAGAAATATGTGTTAGTTGTGGTTGATGATTTCTCTAGATTCACCTGGGTAAAATTCTTAAAGACAAAGGATGAAACTCCAGATATCATCATCAAACTCATCAAACAGCTGCAGGTTCGTCTTAACAAAACGGTCAGAATCATCCGAACAGACAATGGAACTGAGTTTGTTAACAAGCAACTTAGTGAGTTTTATGAAAGTATTGGAATCAGTCATCAAAGAAGTGTTCCTCGAACTCCTCAACAGAACGGTGTAGTTGAAAGACGAAATCGAACTCTTATAGAAGCCGCAAGGACAATGCTAATTTACTCAAAAGTTCCAATGTTTCTATGGGGTGAAGCTATCGCCACTGAATGCTACACCCGAAATCGATCCCTAATTCACACTGCTCATGGAAAAACTCCATATGAACTTGTTCACAATAGAAAACCTAATCTGTCATTCCTTTGTGTGTTCGGTGCATTGTATTATCCAACTAATGAGGGCCAAGATTTAGGCAAACTTAAAGCTAAAGCAAACATTGGAGTGTTTGTAGGATATGCACCAAACAAAAATGGATACCGAATCTACAACAAGAGAACCCGAAATATCATGGAAACAATTCACGTTACGTTTGATGAGCTGACCGGTCAAATGGCTCCTGGACAATCCAGTTCAGGACCCTCACTTCAAAACAGTCCCATTGGTTCATCCCTTGTACCAAACTCTTCTCAAGCAACTCCATATATACCTCCATCTGAAGATGATTTAAAGAAATTGTTTGATCCTATGTTTGATGAACATTATGAGCCAAGTGCTAATGAACTGACGATTCCTACAACAGAGGCTGCTCATATTCCTGTGAATGAAGTCAATCCTTCAGTGTCAATATCATTAAGTCAAGAAGCTCCTGCTGCTGATCACTCCATCTCATCGACAAATCATCAATCTTCGAATGTACATCATGGAATTGTTTTTGGCATCAATGATGAAGACAATCCCTTTGCTACTCCTGAAGATGCTCCATTTGAAAACATATTTGCTCCTGAATCTTCATCAGAACCATCTTCTTCTGAAGACATTGACTTCGCTACTTCAGTCCCCCAACAACTGCCACATGAACACCTCAGAAAATGGACTCATGATCACCCATTAGACAACATCATTGGAAATCCCTCTCGTCCAGTATCAACACGGAAACAACTTGCAACCGATGCCTTATGGTGCTTCTTCAACTCCGTACTCTCTAAGATTGAACCAAAAGATGTTATAACCACCATGAATGAAGATAGCTGGTTCAATGCCATGCAAGAAGAAATTCATGAGTTTGATCGACTTGATGTATGGGAGTTAGTACCTGCTCCAGATTGTGCTATGATTATTGCTCTAAAATGGATCTTCAAAGTGAAACTTGATGAGCATGGTGATGTGTTGAAGAACAAGGCTCGATTAGTTGCTAAAGGATACCGTCAAGAGGAAGGTATAGACTTTGAAGAATCTTTTGCTCCTATTGCTCGAATCGAGGCAATCAGAATCTTTTTTGCTAATGCTGCTAGTAAGAACATGGTAATCTATCAGATGGACGTGAAGACGGCATTCCTGAACGGAGATCTTAAAGAAGTCGTCTATGTCAGCCAACCTGAAGGCTTTGTGAATCCAGAGCATCCTACCCACGTTTATTGTTTGAAGAAGGCTCTTTACGGTTTAAAGCAAGCTCTAAGGGCATGGTATGATACGCTATCAAAGTTTCTTCTATCTACCGGATTCAACAAAGGAGTAGTTGATCCAACATTGTTCACCAGGAAGTCAGGCAAACATTTAATTCATGTTCAAATTTATGTTGATGATATCATTTTTGCCTCGACTGCCCCAATGAGTGTGACCGCTTTTCAAATGAAATGAGTTCAAAATTTTAAATGTCAATGATGGGACAAATGTCATTTTTCTTGGGATTACAAATTTCACAAAGTCTCGGAGGCATCTTCATAAATCAATCTAAATATGCAAAGGAGATTTTAAAGAAATTTGGATTTGATTCAAGTGACCCTGTTGACACTCCCATGATTGAATGAACTAAACTAGATGAGGACCTCTCAGAGATCCTGGTAGACCAAACGAAATATCATAGTATGATTGGATCCCTGATGTACCTCACAGCTAGTAGACCAGACATCTTGTTCGCTGTTTGCATGTGTGCTAGATACCAGGCTAAGCCTACAAAAAAGCACCTTGAAGTAGTTAAACGGGTCTTTTGGTATCTCCAAGGAACCATCAATATAGGACTTTGGTACTCGAAAGACACCGGTATGTCACTAACAGCATATGCAGATGCAGATCATGCAGGGTGTCAAGATACTCGTCGAAGTACGTCTGGAGGTGCTCAGTTTTTGGGTGATAAGCTTGTGAGCTGGTCGTCAAAGAAGCAAATGAGTACTTCTATTTCCTCTACAGAGGCGGAATACATAGCCATGTCATCTTATTGTGCTCAAATCCTTTGGATGAGATCTCAATTAACAGACTATGGCTTTGAAATAAAAAAAAAATCCCTCTGTACTGTGATAATAAAAGTGCGATTGCTCTTTCATGCAATAACGTTCAACACTCAAGAGCTAAGCATATCGACATTCGACATCATTTCATCAGGGAACAAGTAGAAAAAGGTGTGGTGGAACTCTATTTTGTGAGGACTGAATACTAGTTAGCAGACATCTTCACCAAAGCTCTTCCAAGAGAACGTTTTGAGTTTATTCTTCCACGACTTGGCTTGAAAAGCCTTCAACCAGAAACACTCAAACGTCTTCAGGAGGAAGACGAGGAGTAAAGGTCTGTCTTCATCTATATCTTGTAAATATTTATTCGAAAAACAAAATACAAAATTATAAAATCCTAAAAAAAATCAAATAGAAAATTATAAATCTTTCAAAATCCATAAAAATCTAAAATATTTGAAAAATCTTCAAAAAAAAAATAAAAAATAAAAAAAATTGTCAATTTGTCATGTTTTTCTCAGTTCGATAATAGCTACGGTCTTTGTGCTGTCATTCCAAGAATGACACGGGACTTTAGATGTTGTTCGAATTCATATTAAATATATATATATATATATATATATATATATATATATATATATATATATATATATATATATATATTCTTAGGAGAAAGAGAAACAATGGTTTATTGTTATTTCAGGCAGTAACCCACTTTTCAAAGAAAGAACAGAGCCATACCTTATCATGTTTTCAAAATTCCATGCTCTGATTCTATAAACATTTATCTGCTGAAAACTAACTGCTTTGAAAAATAATTCGGTCTCTATTTTTTATAATCATCTGGACTTATTTGTCAAAATGTCTATCTCTCAATCAACAACCTATGTCATTGATTGAGGGGGAGAATGATTTCAATTAAATTAAAAAGTTATTTTTCATTCAATTGTTTTTAAAAGATATTCATGCATGTTTAATCAATGGAGGTTAAAGTCTTAATATCTGACCCTTATCAGTTAAAACGCTTTCATAATCAAATCACAATTCTCCTTAAAATCTTTCAAAATCAATTTAAATCTACAAGAGATCACAAATCTCAAATGATTTGATAATTATGATCAGGAGAGAATTTGTGATTTAAATTGGATTTATACTGATAATTCGGTAAATGGTTTTATAAGGATGTACAAGCTCTCCTTCCCACATGTGCCAAACGATTTCAAATTTTCCATGCACATGTTGAGGGGGAGCATCTATCTTAAACCACAATGATTTGAAACGTGATCATTTATCTCAATGTGCATTGTCCCTCTTGTATGTGCAAAACTCTTTTCAAATCTCGAGGCACAGATTGAGGGGGAGCAATCTTAAGAAAACCTCATCCTTCCCCAAAATGCTTTATCTACTTGATGTGATTAGGGAAGTGATGTTGATATCTTTTAGAAAATGGTAATCAAAGAAATTAATTCTTTCTCTTGCCTCCGTGTGCAAAACGATTTCATACATTTGATGCACATGTTGAGGGGGAGCTCTTATTCTAAAAATATCAAAAACAATTTAGGTACAAAATGCTTTGATAATATATCATAAGTATCTGGATTGATTTTCAAATGGTTTTCAATTGGTTTCTATGGGAGATGAACAATACCTAATAGACCGACCAACTTTACTTATGTATGGTGATATAAGGATGATAAGGTTAGGTATGTGTTCCCATGATCCACCAGAACCGGAGGGATCTACCCAGGGACTATCCACTAGTTAAGTGTAGAGTTCTTAGGTATGATGATAAAAGGAGAAAAATGAGATATGGGAAGAGTGCGGACTGAGACTGAGCTAGTACTGGAATAAACCCAACAAGGTTCTTGCTATGAAGTCTCGGTAAGCACTGAGGGGGTTGAAGAATGAAAAAGAATTGAATGAGAAAAGGGTGAAAACAAATAGCCCTCCATATATTCAACCTTAGGGCAGAAACTGGGTTCAATTCATATGCTACTGATGGTAACATCGGTATTGAAGACAAGACGTCATGGACCCAGTGACGCACATCACTTCAACTTTCCAAACCACTCAAGTTCCTCTTAAAAGGACTTGTTTCATTCTCACGAGGAACCGACATTATCTATCAACTTTCTCTTAGAGATTGTTGATATTGAAGAATGAGACCCTCTCCCTAGTCTCTGATATAGGATCCAAATATGCACAAAATTGAGTCTAGAGCCACGAGATCATCAATAAATCTCATTAGGACACTTTCAATGAATACTCTCTGTTTCACACAATGTGGAAAGAGAGATTATATCTTGAGTCCTATGCATTATCCTTGTGGTATTGCCAGAACATCTGAGTGATGTGTAATCATATTCACAATGAAGATGGAAAGCCTTCTGGAGCCAACATCAAACAAGCTCCTGGTAGGTGGCATGTGAGATCTATTATATAGATCAACCATGTGACAACTGAACAGAAATAATGGGGCGATTCAATATCTTGAATCAATACTGGTTCAGGTTATGGATTGACGGATACCTTTGAAAAATCGGTCGTCATGCGTAAAAACTCTTTTCTTTAACACTTCGACCGTGTACGAATTTTTCAAATCAAAAGGTGTTTTATAATTGATAATTGATTTTCATTAAAACCTTCGTTGTATTGCAAAAACAATTTCTATTGAGCGATACACGATTGTTTTTCAAATCTCTTTTGTCAATCAGTGAATCTCTATTCGCTGGTTCACTCACTCCGTGTTGTCTTCTTTGAGACGCTCCAGTTTGAGAACAGCTAGAGCAGCTGCGAAACCCTGTCAAGGAAATTCTTCGAAATTATACCTGATCACAGGCAGTACTTGTACTGATCAACGGGGAACCGTGGGCCGTATACCTCAATTCAACAAAAGTGATCAAAGACACTTTCGTGCACTTTATTGGTAACTGTTGTATGCAGGTACGCCCGACGTTTGCAGCTGATCAGAATGAAGCAGTCTATCCATAGCCGCTTGCCCACACGATACATTCATTTCTAAAGAAATCATGATAAATGCATCAATGTCTCTGATATTTTCACTCCATGCTTCTGCTACGCTGCTGCCAATATCATGAATCAACGAAAGCTTCCGCTACTCTGATGAGAAGATATCATGATCTAGAATGTGAGCATGTCGGTCCGAAAGTCACAACATCACAAAATTCCAACACCACAATGGATGTCTCAGAGATTTTTGTTAGCTGATGATCTCAAAAGCTGGCTCAAAATTATTATCACGTGGATCAGTAAAAGACCTCCACTTGGATTAACCAAACATACAATGAGAAGATTCAATGACTACGAGATTCGAAGCATAGTACTACATCAAGAATGCAAGAACAATTTTTAATGTAATATCTGTTTGTATTCAATGTAATTTTTGTATATGTTTGAGGTGACCTCCCTTAGGGGGAGATTGTTAGGAATTAGAAATTTCAGGTATTAAAGAGTCGGTCATCTCAAGTATATGTAATCGTTAGAAAGCTCGTAGTTATAGTTCTTTTAAGCTAAGTAGTATTTAGTTAAGTAGCACCGTGGAGGACGGACGGGTCTTTACCCACTGTATGCCTGATCCACAGCCCGTTGTGTGACGTTTTATTGTAAGACTATAAATACTCTCTACCTTCCAAGGTAGAGAGTTGGAGCTCATAATAAGATTTTTCTTTCTCTCACTAAAAGTTCCCAAACCTCTAACTTTCTCTCTCTAAAAACCTCTTGTACGCCTACCTTGTGTTATGGTTTGATGTGTATGTGAAATTCAAAATCCTACAACATAGATTACCATAGGCTTGAGAATAGATCAAACCTCCATCGCTTTGGCGTAAGCACCTAGGAAAGACTATCAAAGAGGTCTTTAAAGGGTTGTAACGTTAGGCTTACGGTAGGGAAACAAGGGTTTGGTGGGATAGGCTTTTTAGTGGTGGCAAGTAAAAAATCTCTATGTTACAAGCATACGAAGAATGGCATTGCTAAGCCATGACTCGACACTCTAAACGCTAGCTAACTGAAATAAACATACATAAATTTAAAGGATAGATGTAGGATGGTAGCCCGTATTTTTGATCTTTTTTTTTATCTTTTTTTTTCTTTTCTCTTTTTCTCTTTTTTTTCGATTTTTTTTTTTTTTTTTTTTTTTTTTTTTTTTTTTTTTACATACACTTTTACTCTACTATCCTCTACGGTAACATCAAAGTGATAGGGATTTATAGGCACATCCCTACACTTGAGTTTTTATTACTCTAACACTAATTTGACCCGAATTGAAAAGATCAAAACACTTGGGGTACATTATTACACAAACAAAGGGAATTTGAATTTAATGTTCCCTTCCCGTCATTTCATAAACTTTAACTTTTCCCATGAATCCCAATCGTCCCAAAACTATGTACAAAGGATATGACTCGACTTAGCAACTAATGCAAGCAACTAGATAATTGAACTAAGGGTGATAACAATAATGCACTAAAAGTGAGTGCATACAAGGTAGGCTAAGGTAATTTGGGTGTATATTTGGGGATGGGGTGTAAACAATGCTCTTCATTGATATTCCAGAAAAACCGAAACATCACGAGAACCGCGAAAAGGATAGGCTATGAGGGGTTAACTAGGGGTATCGTGTACTAAAGATGAGTACAACGCAAAGGGTGTAGGGGAATTACTCAACCGATGTGAACGAAGTAATTATATTACGGGTATCAAACTAGGGTTATCCTAATGCCTCTTATCATTTAGTTATTCCTAACTACACAAGTGCAGTCTTACTAGCGATCTCGGAATGCATCACAAAACAAGTTCTAGAATCTAATATACTACCGGTTCACACTCTAAGCATTAAAGATGAATGCTTTAATTCCTACTAATCTAAAGGCGATCCTCACATTTTGGGTGGAATTTAGGTGGTAAAGGGTTTTTTGTGCTAGTCATGCAACTTCCTATCCATGAGACGCTTTTGTTAAGACTAATGGCCCACTCCTATATGTCATGAAAAATTTTAAATTTGGTGCCAAAATTACCCTAACCGACATTTTCTCATGGTTTATTACACAAATACAATTGGACAAAGCAAATAATCAAGGATAAGCATAGTTTCAAAGTTCCCGTTTTATTTTCCCTCCATACACTTAAACAGAACATTGTCCCCAATGTTCCCCGAAAGTATCAAATTTATGCTAATGGAAGGTAATTAAAAATGAAAGAAACTAGTACTCCCCTGATTAGCTCGGTAGGATCCGTGTGAAGTGGTGGTTAAATCCTTTCCAAGAAGAATTTATGCATGAAAAGCTCCTTCCAATCTTATGTAACTTGTTCTTGATAAATTAAACCTGCACACTTGAAGAAAACAAACGAAACCTTCGTATAAAATCGGCGGTAATAATATATAGAAGAATCAATTTAAACTAGGATATAATGCTTGTGGAATGGATGTTTACAAAATTTCTGGAAAATTAAGACCTGGAAAATTCCTAAAATTTATAAGTAGCTCAGAAAATGAGAAAAAAGTAATCTGTTGTTTTTACTCCTTCCTGACGTCGTCAGGTTGCGATCCTGACGCCGTCAGGTTATCCTGACAAAAACTGGTCTGCGATTTTCTGGAAAAAATTCTAGAAAATTTTACATCTTTAGAATCTGGAAAAATTTCTGCAAAACATCCATTATGACTCGATACAAGCATTTGACTCGAACAAACACACAAATATATCTTTTAGTTAATTGTTATTCTCATGTTTACGTTTCTTTTGAAAACGTGTGTAATCCTCCCTACACTTATCGCTTATGTAAAATACCTTTATATGCAATTAAGACGAGGTTAAAAACAAAATAAAGCATTTTTACAAATTTAAACATGAGAATAAACAATCAATAAAAGATATACGATACTAACAAGCAAACAATTAAGCATGGGTTGCCTCCCACGAAGCGCTTTTCTTTATTTAAGAGTCTTGTAGCTAGACTCGTAGTCGTGCTTCTACGTGACTTCATTACCGTCACCTTGACGGTCTCTAATGGGGGATTCTATGTTGTAGAAGTGCCCTATGATGCACCTCTCTAAGAGTTCGTCCTCTCCCCAGTCTGTCCTATATTTCGGTCCTAAGTTCAAGCAATCCTTATAGAATCCAAAAATCTTAGCCATAACATAATCTACTCCTTTTTCCTTATCCTCATCATTCCTATAATAGACCGACAGTTTAAGTTCCTTTTCATCATTAGAGAGTGATGAAAACTTCTCAATCTTAAACGGCATTTGGTAAGCTATGTCATCGGTCTCATCCTTGAATCGCACTACTCCTAACGAGGGATCATAGGTCATCCTGGTGCTTTCTATGAAAGGTTTTCCTAAAATAACATGGGACAAGCTAGGGTCTATGGCCGTGCTAATATCATCCACAATTATGAAGTCCGTGGGAAACGTGAAACTACCTACATAAACGGGCAATCCCTTAACTCTACCAAAAAAATTGTACTTAACCCTAGGATTATCGGGGTCTTGCCTAGTTGGAATAGGCTTCTTCATTACCCAATTGTAGTAAGTGCTAGTCATTATGTTGATTGGGGATTTGCGATCAATGTAGGCCTTTGCCATAAAAAGGTGTCCTATGCAACATGGTATGTTAAGATTCCAAGGGTTCCCAAACTTGATTCTATGGCTTCTCCTAACATACATATGACGGAGGTCACGCACTAAGTGAGGGTGGCGAGATAGTTCTTCTTCCGTAGGAAATTTGTTGAAATAGTCATTGTCTACTTCATTTACTTCCTCGGTCGTTTCATTATTCTCAAGTGTATGGTCCTCTTCGTCATTTGTTCTATTAGGTTTCACTAAGGCGATGGTATTGACGAATTGAGCGTGCTTAGCTAGCTTACTTGGGTCCTTAATTTCTACACCGGAAGGCTCGGGAGTTGAGATAGCACTAACCTTCCTATCACTATTGGTTATGGATTTCAAAAGGTTGTCTATCTTCCTATCCATTTCGACTTGTTGTTGGTTAAAGCGGTCCGAGAGCTTAGTCATTTGGGCTTCTTGGGATGCAACTAGGTTTTGCAACATCCCTTTGATGTTTTGTTGGTTAGGACCGTTAGGTGGGGGCCATGAAAAATCATTGGAAGTGAATTCTTTGGTTTGTCCTCAGTAGAAGTCGGGCTTGCCTTACCATGCTTCTCGGGTTTCATTGAAATTCCTAGGTACGGGTATTGTAGGGTATCTTCCTCCCGTTCCATTCATACGCGAAGATGCGTAGTCAACGGAAGCATGTTCGGGGGATCGGGTGTTAGTGCGCGTGTTATGAGGATCACAAAACAGCTCACGCAAGGAAGAAACTTTGTTCACATGGTGTGAAGACTTAGGATTTTCGTAGGAACTCATTAGTCATTTTACTTGATCTTCAAGTTCGATCATCCTACGGTCGGAAGGTTGTGAGTCAATGGGAGGCAAGGAGATAGCCTTAACGGTTTTGGGAAGCTCACGGGGGCCATCCCAACTTTCGTTGTCATAGAGGGCAAGGTCCTCTATTATACCCCATCATTCTTCCGCGGTGAGATCACTAACTTTTCCACCGGCCGCTTGGTCAATGGATCGCTTGGTGGGGAAGTTGACATGATCATAAAAGATTTGGACTTAGAGCCAAAGATCAATGTCGTGATGAGGGACTTTATGAAGTAAGTCCTTGAATCGGGTCCATGCTTCATAGAGAGATTCACCTTGACGTTGTTGGAACATCAAGATGTCATTCCTAAGCTTAGTGGTTCTCCCCGGTGGGAAAAATTGAGCAAGGAAGCGAGAAGTAAGATCATCCCAACTTAAGATGGAGCCGGCAGGAAGTCGCTCAAGCCAATTACTAGCTTGGTCCCGTAGAGAAAATTGGAAGAGACGCAGGCGCGTGGTCTCCCGAGTAGTAGCATCGAGGTCGATGGAATCGACAAATTTATGGAAATCCATAAGATGCTGATTTGGATCTTCGGAACGAAGTCCATGGAATGCACATCCGTTTTGCACCAACCGGATGGTGTCGGATCGCAGGGCCGTAGTTTGGGCTTGGTCGGGAAGCTCAATGGTGTTTCTATAGCTTAGGTGGCTTGGTCTTGAGTATTCATTAAGAGTACGGCCTCTTGGCGGGTCAATTGGTGGTAGGTTGATGAATGGTGGTTGGTTATCACCTTCTATGATGAAAAGTGATGGGATTACGAACAAAGGTCAAGAAGAAGGGGGATATACTACGAGAAAGCTAAAAATGAAAAAAAAGTTTACTTGATAGGAATCAAGCAAAGAAACCTAAACGAGGTGGACTACTAACTAGCTATTCTATTCCCCGGCAGCGGCGCCAAAAACTTGATAACGCTACACGCGTCGTTCGGGGTCAAAGGAACTTCCTTTTCGTCGAGCAAGTTTTTCAACTCCCTAGGCAGTGAACCTAATCATTGTAGTGTAGTATTAGGGTAAGCCACAGGTATTGATATCGTTCTCTAGGGGAATAGAAATGCTAGTAAGAAGTTACTACGTTAAGGTTGGGGTTGAGGAAGATTATTTTTTATCTTTTTAAGTTTTTTTTAGGAAATTAAAAGGTACGAATCTCGGGGTATAGGATTTGGGGGGTTGGTATCGCTACCGATTACTCTACTTATCTAATTATCTAATCTAAGGTGTATGTAGTCTATGTCTAATTATTGTCTGCTCGTATGATAGGTTAAAGATGTGTTTACTTAGGTTTTACTACTCCTTAATTATCTCCTATTGGTGGTTGAATTGTCACGTCCTTATTCCTAGTTGCGTTGTGTGTCTAAGGTTGTAGGGTATGCGTTTCTCCCTAACTCTTTGAACTTACCAAAGGGTCTCGTCTACAAAACCCACTAGGGATGATAAACTCTTACTCTAAGGCACTCTTTGGATGGTTTAGCTTACAACTACTCAAGGAGTCATATTCTAAGGTTCACAAAGATTTAATCAAGCATTAAGTACACAACGAATGACCTATCACATTACTAGATCATTAATCAACTAAGATAAGAGACAACCAATCAATATTCAATAATTAAGTTTCACATTCCCTAAGCAAACACACAAGTAAATTAGCCGGACATGGAGAACATGCAAGCATACACACAAATAATCGAAGACATAATTGTATTAATGAAGTAAACACTTATCTTGGTGTAAGATAGGGTTTGGAACCCTAAAATACTATACAAGACAGCCTTGGTTCGGTTTAGGTTTTTACTCCAAAAGACTACACACTAAAAACTGAAAAATTCGGATTCTATATATAAGATTACACTTGCGACGGCGTTACCTTATGTTTTGTGACGCCGTCGTGTCGCCGTCATTAGGGTTTCGTCTTGGCCACGTTAGACTTGCGACAGCGTCACCCTATGCTTGTGACGCCGTCCTCTTCAGCCTCTGATGCCGTCTGGATTGCATCTAGGCCGTCTGAGTTGCGACGGCCTATTCTTTTATTACCTGAGGTCGTCACTTGAAAATAGGAGTTTTGGCTTCTGAGCCGTCACAGAAACCTCCGACGGCATCGCAATTTAACACCTGACGCTGTCACCTTATGTTTTCAGCAGCTTTGAGTGTCTCGCTTCTGACTTTGGCCATTTTCTTTGTATATTCGCGCCTTTTCGTCCAAATAAGTGCCATTCCAGCGTTTTGCCTTCAAGAGACCTAAAAAGTGAAAAGGAACGATATTAAGCAATAACAGATACAAAAGTGATCAAATAAGGGCTTAAACGACCCCTCAAAAAGGTACCTTTTAAAACCTTATCAACTTTACTTTGTTGAAGGTCTTGGACACAACCTTTTCTCAATCGGTCAATTTTATGATGGAGATTTGGAAGTTGCCTTTCGGGGGAAAACTTGTTTCATTCGTGATCTACAAGGAAACGGTCTCATGTCTAGAAACCGCTCTTTAAACCTTTACATAATCTCAATGCAAGACATGGTTGCCTCATCTCCCATCTGTCTACTTTCTAAAGAAACATCTACAAAATCATGGCTAGGGCATAAGAGGCTTTCACATCTGAACTTCAAAACCATAACTGATCTTGCTGGACAGAAACTAGTAGAAGGTTTTCCAAGGTTTTGGTATTCAAAAGACCACTTATCCTCAGCTTGTGAACAAGGAAAAAGCACTCATGCTCATTTTCCTTTGAAGATTGAAGACAACACTCAACATGTTCTTCATCTTCTTCACATAGATTTGTGTGGCCCAATGCATGTGCAGACGATAAATGGAAAAAGCTACATTCTTGTAATCGTTGATGACTATTCCAGATGGACTTGGGTTTATTTATACGAAGTAAAGATCAAGCTACACCAATGATCATCACCTTTCTCACGAAAATTCAAGTTCAGCTCCGTAACACGGTCAGACAAGTCAGAACTGATAGAGGAACTGAATTTGTGAACCAAACTCTTCGGGAATATTATGAGAAAGTGGGAATTGAGCATCAAACATCAATTACAAGAACACCCAAAGAAAATGGAGTTGTCAAAAGACGAAACCGTAGGTTATTGGAAGCTGCAAGAACGATGTTGATCAATGCTAAACTTCCAGTTTACTTATGGGATGAAGCTGTGTCAACTGCATGCTACACTCGGAATCGTTCAGTAATAACTAAACGGCACCACAAAACACCTTATGAGCTTATCCATAACAGAAAACCGAATCTAAAACACTTTCGTGTCATTAGTGCTCTCTGTTACCCAAATAATGATCGAGACGACTTTGGAAAGCTCAAAGCTAAACCTGAAATTTGAGTGTTCGTTGGATACTGTGAAAACTCAAAAGGATACCGGATCTGGAGCCTATCCTTTTCGCGATTCTTGTGATGTTTTGGTTTTCCAGAATATCAATGAAGAGCATTGTTTACAATCCACCCCCAAATGTACACCCAAATCGCCTTAGCCTACCTTGTATGCACTCACTTTTAGTGCATTATTGTTATCATACTAAACCCTTAGTTCAATTATCTAGTTACTTGCATGGTTGCTAAGTCGAGTCATATCTTTTGTACACAGTTTTTGGAGGATTGGGACTCATGTGTAAAGTTAAATTTTATGGAGTGACGAGAAAGAACGTTAAATTCAAATTCCATTTATTTAGGTAATAATGTACTCCAAGTGTTTTGATCTTTTCAATTTGGGACAAATTAGTATTAGAGTAATAAAAACACAAGTGTAGGGATGTGCCTATAAATCCCTTATATTTTGATGTTATCGTAGAGGATGGTAGAGTAAAAGTGTATGAAAAAAAATCGAAAAAAATAGAAAAAAAAAGTGTTCAAGAAAAAAAAAACATAGAGGCTACCATCCTACATCTATCTTTATATTTATGTTTGTTTGTTTCAAAGTTATCTAGAGTTTAGAGAGTCGAGTCTTGGCTTAGCAACGCCATTCTTCTCATGCTTATAACATAAAGGTTTTTGACTTGCCACCACTAAATCACCTATCCAACCAAACCCTTTGTTTCCCTACCATAAGCCTTACGTTACAACCCTTTAAAGACCGCTTAGATAGTTGTTCTTAGGTGCTTACGCCAAAGCGGTGGAGGTTTGATCTAGTCTCAAGCCTATGGTAATCTATGTACTAGTACCGGTGAATGAGTGTTTATCTTCCATTTCCATTTGCTATATTTCATATACACCCAAGAGATGAGAGTATCCAAACACCCCTTGTGAGGTGCTAGTATATAATTTCCGTCATTGTTATGACTATTGCGGGGCTTATACTTGTTATGAATTATGTTAAACCATTGCTTTATGCCCCTAGCTTATAAATTGATTGGCCAAAAGCACATTTGCTTGAGGACAAGCAAATACCAAATGTAGGGATATTTGATAACGATTTAAAACGTACACTTTTAAGTGGTCATTTAAGCCCTTAATCACCCACTTTTATATCCGTTACTGCTTAATTTCGTTCCTTTTCACTTTTTAGGTCTCTTGGAAGCAAAATGCTGGAATGATGTATTTTTGGACGAAAAGGAGTGAATATGTGAAGAAAATGGCTAAGTCAAGATCAAGACACTCAAGCTGCTGAAATTACACTTGACGGCGTCCTAAACAGAGGGCGACGCCATCCCTATTTTGTGACGACTCAGGAGCGAATTTCTTACTTTACACCTGATGGCGTCAGGCTTTGAAGAGTAAGGGCGTCACGAAGAATTTTCTTTTCAGACGGCCTAGATCTAGACTCAGACGACGTCACTGCTGAAGACTGATGGCGTCATAACCACAACGTGACGTCGTCCCAATGATGACTTGGCCAAGATGAAACCCTAATGACGGCGATCAGATGGCGTCCCACCTATAAGGCGACGCCGTCGCAGTTGTAAAACTATATATAGAATTCGATTTTTTAGTTTTTAAGAGGTAGACCGGTGGAGTAAAAACCTAGAACGATTGTAGTCCGGTTTGGATAGTATTTTAGGGTTCTCATACCCTATTTTACATCGAGATAAGTTATTTATTCACTTGATTTCATTATGTCTTTGATTGAATGTGTGTATGCTTGCATGTTTAACATGTCCGACTAATTTACTTGTGTGTTTGCTTACATCAATGAAACCTAGTTATTAATTATTGATTAGTTGTCTCTTATCTTAATTGTACTTGGCTTAGGAGTGCATTAGGCCATCGTTGTGTTTTTAATGCTTGAGTAATCTTTGTTGAACATTTGTTTATAATTACTAGTTGAATTGTAGGCTAAACATCCAAAGAAAACCTTAGTGTTAAGTTTATGAATCCTAGAGATTTCGTAGTCATTAACCTTAAGGTAGTCTCAAAGAGTTAGGGATAAAAGGACACCCTACGACCTTATAAAACACAACACGTTAAGAATAAGGACGTGACAATTCAACCACCAATAAAAGATAACTAGGGAGTAATAGTATCTAGGTTGACACATCTTTAATCATCATACGAGCACACTTCAATAGACATAGACTACCCCTTAGTTTAGATAATTAGATAGTAGAAGTAATCGGTAGAAGTACCAACCCCCAAATCCAAACCCCGAGATTTTACCCTTAGCTTTCTAAAAAATATAAAAAAAAAAGATAAAAAATAATCTTCCTCAACCTCAACCTCAACCTTAGCATAGTAACTTCTCACTAGCATTCCTATTCCCTTAGAGAACGATATCAATCCCCGAGGATTACCCTAATATTACACTACAACGATTAGGTTCACTACCTAGGTGGTTGAAAATGTTTCTCGACGAAAAGGAAGTTTCCTTTGACCCCGAACGCACGTTGTACGCTTATCAGATGCTTAGAAAACTGCAAAAGATATGTGGGGCCACATTCATGTCCTAATGGAAGGCACTGAACTCAATCAAGAAGATATGGAATCAAAACTTTATCTATCTTATGAAAACTTCATGATTGAACAGGGGGAGTCATTAGGGTCATACTATCACAGATTTACCTACATCATCAATGACTTGGACAGACATGTTAATACAAATATCGTCATTAAACGTTATTTATATTTTTGATCTTTGCCAAAGTTTTGTTAACGACAAAAGTAAATTTAATTTATAAAAGCTTAAAGCTTGTCAAGTTTATTAGATATTAAAACAAGCTTTCTCAAACAATATATTCATCATTCAAGCATTTACATTTATGATTAGTAACATCTTGATATGACTCTAATCATTATGTATGATAGTAGTTTGTAGAATGTGTTAGGTTCTTAAAACCAAACACTACTTAAGCATTTGCATATTTCTATAAATAGTAATACAACATTTGACATGTATTACATCATGGAAATCATTAGAAGATTCCATTAGATATTTTGTGAAGATTTGTACTCTTCATATCTTGCACAATCTCACTTAGATAGAGTTGACTTTAGGCAAGATTTGATATCTTGACTGTCAGACTGGCGGTACCAAATTGGTACACGGACGGAACCCTTTTAAGGGGTCCGCCGTCCGTGGACGCTCCTGTCCAATTTGGCTATAAATAGCAATGCCAAGCCAAGTAGTTTCTCATCCCTTTCTAACATACTCTCATACATATCTTCTCTCTAACCTTTCTAACTCAGTTTCATATCAGATTAGTGATCTCTTTTGTAGCAAAGAAGATCAAGTCATATTCAAGCTTCAACGAGAAGTTAGAAGTCTTGTTTGCTTAGTGTTGTATGATCTAGTTATGATTCATACTTCATTGTTGTATCAAACCATCATAATCTTGTGAGTGTGAGTGGTTAGTATTTTAGTCCTCAAAATACATTGTGTGTGGGAGTAGTTGTACCCTTGGAAAGAACTCGACATCTAGCTTAGTGTCGGAAATAGTGTAAGCGAAGTGTAAAGGTTTTCTCCACCGGTGAAAGGAGCTTGTTGACTAGTGAAGTTAAACTCTCGAGTGTGAGACTCGGGGAGTGGAGTAGGGCAAGGAAAAAGAGTCCTTTTAGGCCGAACCACTATAAACAACTTGTTGTGGTTTGATCATCTCTTTCCTTATTTACTTATTACATATTGCTTGCATATTTCATTAACATACTTAAGATCAATATCAATTGATCTTTCAATAAGTTTCAAAACAAAGTTTTTAATCGGTAAACTATTCAACCCCCCTTCTAGTTTTTTACAATTGGTACCAGAGCCTCGTTGCTCAAGAATTTCAAAAATAACTTGTATTTTATAAACTTGAAACGATCCATGGATTCTGAAAACTTTAAAGAAGGGCAATCTATGCAAAGACCACCACTCTTTGAAACCAATGGATTTATCTATTGGAAAAACCGTTTTGAAACATATGTAAAATCAAAAGATATAGATCTTTGGTTTATTATTGTTAAAGGAGATTTTAGTTCTACAACAAAGGATATTTCCGTTGATGAACAAAAGAAATTAGTTGCTAAAAATAATGAAGCTAAAATGATGCTTTATAATGCTTTACCTAGAAAAGAATATGAAAGAATTTTTATGTGTGAAACCGCCAAAGATATTTGGGAATCTTTAATTGTTACACATCAAGGTAATTCACAAGTCAAGGATAACAAAATTGATCTTCTTGTTCAACAATATGAACAATTTGTTATCCCTGAAGATGAAACCATTGATTGTGGCTTTGCTCGTTTTAACACTATCATTACATCACTTAAAGCACTTGATGAATCTTTTCGTAGTAAGAACTTTGTCAGGAAATTTCTTAGAGCACTCCATCCCAAATGGAGAGCTAAAGTGACCGCTATTGAAGAATCAAAAGATCTCTCAATAATGTCACTAGACGAGCTAATTGGCAACCTCAAAGTTCACGAAATGGTAATGGAGAAAGATTCGGAGATCATCAAAGGAAGAAGGGAGAAGATCAAATCCGTTGCTCTTAAAGCAAAGGCGGAATCAAGCGATGATGGTGAATCTTGTTCCGATAGTGAAGATGAGGAGTATGCCATGGCCGTTAGAGATTTCAAGAAGTTCTTTAGAAGAAGAGGAAAGTTTGTAAGACAACCTCGAGAAGAAAAGAAGCCATTCCGAAAAGATCGGGATGATAAGAAGATTAAAGGTGAAAGAAAGTGTTTTAGATGTGGTGATGCAAGTCATCTCATAGGAGAATGTCCCAAGCCACCTAAAAGCAAAACTCAACGAGCTTTTGTAAGTGGTGCTTGGAGTGATAGTGAAGACGATGAAGAATCAAGCAAGGAAGAGATCGCTCTAATGGCACATGAGTCAAATGAGGTACTTTCCGACTCTTCTTATTCTTCTATAGATGATGACACCTTGCAAAAACAATATAATCAATTGTGTGAGCTAAGTCTAAAAATCATAACTAAAAATAAATTTCTAAAAACTAAAAAGGAGTTTTTGGAAAATGAGGTATATGAGTTAAAAGAAAAAGCAAAACGACTTGAAAAAGGAAAAGCAAATGACGATGATTGTAAATCATGTCAAGAGCTTAATCTTGAAATAGAAAAACTAAAGCTCACACAAGAAGTTTTAATAGAAAATAATTCTAAGTTTAAAAGGTTTAACAAAAACATCGCTATTGCCGATGAAATAGTTAAAATCCATAAAACACCAGGAGGCATGAATGGGCTAGGTTTTAATGAAGTATTAATTCCAAAGAGTCAAAACAAAACGGCCGAAAAGGACGAACATTCTGTCAAAATTGCTGCTGTACAGCACGGACCAGACGGAACCAAAATAAGGGTTCCGTCTGTTCGCAATACGGACCGTACTGAATTTGTTAAAGTAACAAAGAAAACCAATGATAATGTTAAACTAAAACCAACCATTATATCAGGAGTAGGACTTGTTAAAAATGAATTTAGATCAAAAACTACTCAACAACGATATAAAACTTCTTTTGCCAAACGCCCCTTTCCTAAGAGCAACCACAACGTTCAACCTAACTACCAACACAACGGTTGGAATCAAAACTTTCCTAGACCATATCAAACTCCAGATTACATGCCATGGAACCCTTACCCATCATTTCCATACATGAATCAAATGAATGGTATGTTTAACCCAAACGGACCCATGAGATATTGGGGACCAAATGTTTGAGTTATTCGCTTCTTAGATATGCTTGAAAGTTGGATTGGAACCTGATGAATGGATAAAAGATAGTGGATGCTCACGACACATGATGGGCAACAAAAGTCTCTTCTCATCATACCAAGAGTATGACGGAGGTAATGTCACTTTCGGTAGCAATCTCAAAAGCAAAATCATTGGCAAAGGTACGATTGCTCATAACTCTCTAACTATTGAAAATGTTGCTCATGTGGATAGGTTAGGATTTAATCTACTTAGTATTAGCCAACTATGTGATAAAAAGTATAAAGTACTATTTGATGAAAATGGTAGTAAAATACTAAAAGATGGTATCACCATAGCTAAAGGAGTTAGGAAAAATAACATATACGTCATGAAAATAGATAAAACATATAATGACAAACTTTTCCTAACAACATTAGACGATAGCTCATCTCTTTGGCATAGACGCTTAGGTAACGCTAATATGAGACTTATACAAAACCTATCTTCAAAAGAGTTGGTTAGAAAGTTACCAAAACTAAAATATGACCAACACTTTTGTGACGCTTGCAAAATTGGTAAACAAACACATAGTAGTCACAAATCTAAAAATATGGTGTCCACATCTAAGTGTCTAGAATTATTACATATGGACTTGTTTGGACCATCCACTATAAGAAGCTATGGAGGCAACTTATACACTTTGGTCATAGTAGATGATTACTCAAGGTTTACTTGGACGTTATTTTTGAAAACCAAAAATGAAGCTTTTGATAAATTTGAAATACTTAGCAAGAAAATTCAAAATCTTCTAGGTGTCAAAATTGTGTCGATCCGAACGGATCATGGTCGTG
Organism: Chrysanthemum seticuspe; assembly: GCA_019973895.1. Lineage (NCBI taxonomy): Eukaryota > Viridiplantae > Streptophyta > Magnoliopsida > Asterales > Asteraceae > Chrysanthemum > Chrysanthemum seticuspe. Next base: position 35,937,127 of record BPTQ01000006.1, read on the forward strand.
AATTTGACAACGAAACTCAATTTGGAAACTTTTGTGATACAAATGGTATAACACATAACTTTTCCGCTCCACGAACACCTCAATCAAATGGAGTAGTAGAACGTAAAAATAGAACAATTCAAGAAATGAGTAGAACAATGCTTAATGAACAAAACATTCCTCAAAAGTTTTGGTGTAACGCCGTTGACACTTCTACATATATTTTAAATAGAGTCCTAATACGTCCTTTCCTAAACAAAACACCATATGAACTTTATAAAGGTAAAAACCCAACATTAGGATATTTTAAAGTCTTTGGTTGTAAATGTTTTATTCTTAATACTAAGGATTATCTCACCAAGTTTGACCCAAAGTCTTATGAAGGTGTATTTCTTTGTTACTCTCAAACTAGTAAAGCTTACATTGTCCTTAATAAAGAAACAATGATAGTCGAGGAATCGTTGAACATAACATTTGACGAAAGTCCACCTCCCTCTAAGACATCACCTTTGGTAGATGATGACTTAGTTGAAAGTCAAATAATAGAAAGTCAAATTAATAATAACAAGGAAGATGAACCATCAAATAAGGAAATTGTCAACATCAAAGAGTCTAAAAGTCATCCATTAGAAAAGGTCATAGGACAACTTAATCAAAGAACCTTAAGGTCACAAGCTCAAAATCAAAGTAATCATTTTTGTTTTGTATCCACTATTGAACCAAAAACCATAAATGAAGCAATAAAAGATGAATCATGGGTAATTGCCATGCAAGAAGAATTAAATCAATTCGTTAGAAATGACGTTTGGAAACTAGTTCCAAAACCCAAAGATCAAACTATAATTGGAACAAAATGGGTCTTTCGAAACAAAATGGACGAAAATGGTGTAGTATCTAGAAACAAAGCTAGGCTTGTTGCTCAAGGTTATAATCAACAAGAAGGAATTGACTATGATGAAACTTATGCACCGGTAGCTAGACTTGAATCTATTAGAATATTACTTGCTTATGCATGTGCTTATGACTTTAAATTATTTCAAATGGATGTTAAAAGTGCTTTCCTTAATGGGTTTATTAACGAAGAAGTGTATGTTGCTCAACCTCCCGGTTTTACCGACTTTGAGAAACCACATCATGTCTTCAAACTCAAGAAAGCATTATATGGCCTTAAACAAGCACCTAAAGCTTGGTACGACCATCTTAAGACTTTTCTTGTTGATAACAAATATACTATGGGATTAGTAGATAATACTCTTTTTACTAAGAAAAAAGAATCGCAAATTATTATTGTTCAAATATACGTTGATGACATTATATTCGGATCAACTTGTCAAGAACTATGTAATGATTTCTCTAAAATCATGCATGAAGAGTTTGAAATGAGTATGATGGGTGAGTTAAACTTCTTTCTAGGACTTCAAATTAAACAACTAGAAGATGGTATTTTCTTCAACCAATCTAAATATATAAAAGACATGCTTAAGAAATTTGGTCTTGAAGATTCCAAACCAACTAAAACACCCATGTCCTCGGACACTAAACTCACCAAGGACGAAGAAGGTGAATCCGTAGATAACACTAAATATAGAGGAATGATTGGTAGCCTACTCTATCTTACGGCTAGTAGACCCGACATTATGTTTAGTGTTTGTCTATGTGCTCGCTTTCAAGAAAACCCAAAGGCATCACACTTAGAAGCATTAAAAAGGATTTTTAGATATATTAAGGGAACAACGTGTTTAGGATTATGGTATCCCAAAGGAACGGGTATTGAAACCATAGTGTATGCCGACTCAGATCATGCCGGTGATTATGTCGATAGAAAAAGTACAAGTGGTATTTGTACTTTTGTTGGACATTGTCTCACCTCATGGTTTGCAAAGAAGCAAACGGCTTTAGCCATCTCTACTACTGAAGCCGAATACGTCTCAGCAGGAAAAGCATGTCAACAAGCTCTTTGGATGAAGCAAGCTCTCGTAGACTACGGAATTCATCTCAACGACATTGTGATACTTTGCGACAACAAGGGAGCCATCGATCTCAGCAAAAATCCCGTTCAACATGCTCGTACAAAGCACATTGAAATCCGTCATCACTTTCTTCGCGACAATGTTCAAAAAGGAAACATTTCAATCGAGAAAGTATCCTCCGAAGACAACATTGCCGACATCTTTACTAAACCTCTTAAACGAGAACCTTTTAATCTTCTTAGACTTGGTTTAGGGTTAATGGAACCAAACATGTAGGATAAACATAGCCTAAAACATTAGAATAGTCAAACCAAAACAATTTTGTCTTGTATCTGCTACTGTAGCCACGGCACCAAACGACAACACGGACGGAACCAAAAATTTGGTGTCGTCTGGTCCGTGGTGTCTACAGAAGCAAAACTGCTATATACATAACATCCTCTTCCTCACAACCCACTTTACCAAAACGTGTAAAACTTAAACCAAGCTCATTATTGTCATCTTCCCACTCACTAATCACTGAAGATAACATCATTGTAAGTATCCTAACTACATTTCATCTCTTAATTCTGAGTCTAGGATTCTTATTTATGCACAAAACTATCACAAATCATTACATGGGGTTTTATGTATGCTTTTATACCAAATATGAATTCAATTGGCAAATTGCATAACTAGTCATTCAAATTAGGTACTACATTATCATATTGCATAAACAAATCATGTTTCCCACTAAATGATAGATAATAAATATAAGGCCTTATTCAAACAACCAAACATCCCATGTCAAAAGTTTTGAAAAGCTTCTCACTTGTAGGAAAACATTTTTCATTGCTAATACAAATAGAAACGTTAGAATTTTCATCACTTGCATGCTCTTGAATACTAAAGGTATTGCATAACTAATATGCACTCCCGGGTATATTCAAATGTAGCAACATTGAATTAGGAGCATTTGGGTTATCTCATAGTATTTGCCAAACACCCCACTAAAACCATTTTGTGCATAAAATGAGTCGAGATAACCGCAACTCCAAATTGTTTTCATATAGGCACACACTAGAATCAAAAAAAAAAAAAAAAAAAAAAAAAAAAAAAACGTTAAAATTTATTTTCATAATTTTTTTTAACATATTAATTCTTATCCTTAGGAATAACCATGGTAGCCGCAAGATTCTATGATCACAAAGACACCCTTAACTACATTCCCAAACACCACAAAACCAAAGGACTCACCAAGGAACAAGTAGAAATATTTAGGGGTCTAGAATCAAGGTATTTCCATGAGGGTAGAACCATTCACCCATCCTTCCTTGAGCATACTAATCTTCGTGAAGAACTAGCCGCCATTCAATTCGATTGTCTTCTTGACATTGATGAACCAATTTGTCCTAGGTTTGTGTTAGAATTCTATGCTAGTGTGCCCGGTTTTAGTGATGAAGATGATGATGAATTTTGTCTTAGCTTTAGAATCAACCAAAATGACTACACCATCACCTTAAGCGAATTTGCTAGAGTACTAGGAATTCCCAACCGAGGAACTTGTGTCTACACGGATAAGTGGTCACTAACCGCCCTTGATGCAATCAACGACCGCACTTCTCCCTATCTAACCCGTTTGGCCGATAAGGATGTCATCCGTGAACACCTTTTTAACCCAAAAACTGATACAACCCGAGTAACCCGAAAGGGAAAAGAGGTAGACCGAGATCCATATGGAATGGAGCTAAATGAAATTAAGCACGAATTTAAGAAATGGGAGGAGTTACTTAGAGCAAACGTCATTAGCACCATAGGGAATAGGGATCACATAAACGCTTGTCTTTGCCACATGCTTTACAACTTGTCCACCCGACAACCATTCAACTTAGCCTACTACATAGCTAGAAGAATGATTGATATTCCCACTCAAGGATCCGTTGCTCTTCCATACGGGATGCTTCTCACCCGTCTCTATAGAAACTTCGCTCCAATTCCACCAACCCCAAAAGGGATGCATCTACACTATGAGCTCATCCCTCACATCTTTGTACCTTTGAGTGATGCAAGAGTTGCTAAGACAAAAGGCAAGAGAGCAAAACCTCCAACTCCATCATCATCATCATCAAATAGCTCCGAAGATGGTCTTCCAAGCTCTCGGCTTCCACCTCATGAGTATTATGCGTCTCTTCCCGAAATAGAAAATGAATCAGCAGAATTCAAGCAAACTAAGGGAATGTTCAAGTGCCTTGGTAGGATGATGAACAAGATTTACAAGAAGTTGGACAAATAAGGGTACTTAAAGGAGTGTTTGGAACAATGCATTATCGTTAATGTTTGATACTATTTAGTTGTTTTTGTTATGTAGGATGATAATATAACTTGAAACAATGATGTATGCTAACAATCTCATGCAGGGGGATAGCACAAGTATGCTATCAAATTTTACCCATTTTCACTATATTGTGAAAATCAATAAGCCTTGCTCAAAATCTATGCTCCACTATGTTTAGATATGTGTTATTTACTTTTCCTAACTAGAAATGTTTAGTATAACAGCTTTTGAGAAAAATTTCAGGTTTCGGAAATTTCCCCGACACCTAAAAACGTACTCTGTCCATATTTCAGCACTCCACGGATCAGACGGCACCATAATTTTGGTACCGTCCTTTATGTAATTTGGTACCGCCATACCTGTACAGGCGGACCAGACGGCACCCTTTTTAGGGTACCGTCCGTGTATGATTTTGGTGCCGTGGATCTTCCAGGTAATTTTCTGAATTTCAACTCTTTCGTGATTCCAAATTATCTTCCATCACTTATAAATCAATCTTAACTACTTTATACTGTTATTAGAACTAGTATTATTCACTAAGGTATATAAGAAATCCATTTCCCACCAAAATTCAAAAATTTGAAAAATCCACCCAAGGAGCCCTTTGGCATAAAGGAAGGAACCAAATTTTTGGTACCTTCAAATCCGTGGGTAATCTGAATATTAGTAAATTCCACTCACTAGAACACATTTATTGCATATCTTTTCTTCTTCACTCCATCTTCTTTGTATGGATTGACTTGGGTGATATGACTAGCATTCAACCCACTTCCAAATCATTAGGAACCTCATCTCTTCAATGGTTCAACATCAAATCAAACCATTTCTCAACAATTTCTTACCTCTATAAATTGAAAGGCTTTACCATGATCATCCTCACACCTTCTTCATTCTCACTACTATCTAGCAAATCAAAACCCAAGTTAAAAATGACTAAATCATCACCAAAACCTTGCAAGAAAACCGCTAGAATTAGCGTAAGGCCTTGTTGTTTTGTTCATCTTACCTCATCATCCGAATCTTCACCACTCACAATATCATCTCCCATTAGAGATGATACAAGTCTTACATTAGCTACACCCACTTCATCACACATTGTGATCACCACTCCACCACCAATAAAAACACCTACTTCACCTCCACCGGCACCCATCCAAACATCCAAAACACCCTCACCACCTTCACCAAGGTCTCCCACTCTCACTCCCATGGAGTTATTTTCAACTCCACCAACATCACCAAATCCTTTCCTAGAGGACTTGGAGGACTTGCCTCCTAGGCCAAGTCATCCACCACCATTGCCATCCTCTGGCACAATTGAGCGAATCGCTCATGAGTCACCTCGGTCATCCATTGAACCAAACGCCCCATTAGGGCCAAGACCTCTTCTTTTCCACCCCATTCACAAGGACATTCATGGTCCTTTATACGGGGATCATCCACTTCCATCATCAATGTCTCCTCACATTGAGGACATTCCGGAGTGCATGTGGGATAACAATCCTTCTAGAGAGGAGATTCAAGCCGAACTCCACAACCTCCACCAATTCAAAGGCATGGTGGATTCTCACTTAAGTGAGACAATGCAAATGCAAAGTGCTTTGCTTGCATCCATCATGACCACTCCAAACATCCCCAACACCACCAACACATCCACCATTCCACCACCACAACCTCCCCAAACTTTCTACCCTCCAAGGCATGGTTGCTCAACTTGTGAGCAAACGGGTCAAACCGTGGAACGGACCCGGGTTATGGTCCATGACTTCCACGAAGAAATGAGGTTCATCCTCAACCACATTCTTGAGCGTCTCAACGCTCTTTCCCATCCACCATCACTTTAGGATGGTTGTAGAATAGTCTTTCTTTTATTTGCTTTCTTAGGATAATTTTTATTTTCTTGTACTAGAAACACATCATTGTGTTCTCTTTTCATGATCATTACTCATGAAAAATTTTAACTAATGAATGTTGTTTATTATATTGTTGGTGTCATTACATAGTGTTTGGAAATGCTTGTGAATGATCATTATTACTAACAATTTTTTTTTTGTAGCTTTATTTTCACAATCCATGTATCTTCCCATGAAAGCACCCAATTTAGGGGGAGCTTTGAACAAGGGGGAGATAATAGCTCGGGCTCATTACATTCCGCATAGCCTCTTCTTTTTGTTGAGACAAAAAGGGGGAGAAAATATAGAACTTTGAAATTACTTATATTTGACTTTTCTGAAAAAGTCAAACTGCATACATTTGACTTTCTAAAAGTCAAACAGGAACCCTCATTGATAATACTTGACTTTTCTTAAAAAAGTCAAACTGCATACTTTGACTTTCTGAAAAAGTCAACATCATGCATCAACTAGTGAATTCTTTGACTTTCATAAAAAGTCAAATTTCATACACTTGTATTATCATTTCCTTTTCAAGTTCTAAAACTAATATTTTTATAACTCTTGTACAAACTTTGTTTCTTTTATAAAAATAAAATTTATATTTTGTCCTCAACAAAAAGGGGGAGATTGTTAATACAAATATCGTCATTAAACGTTATTTATATTTTTGATCTTTGCCTAAGTTTTGTTAACGACAAAAGTAAATTTAATTTATAAAAGCTTAAAGCTTGTCAAGTTTATTAGATATTAAAACAAGCTTTCTCAAACAATATATTCATCATTCAAGCATTTACATTTATGATTAGTAACATCTTGATATGACTCTAATCATTATGTATGATAGTAGTTTATAGAATGTGTTAGGTTCTAAAAACCAAACACTACTTAAGCATTTGCATATTTCTATAAATAGTAATACAACATTTGACATCATGTATTACATCATGGAAATCATTAGAAGATTCCATTAGATATTTTGTAAAGATTTGTACTCTTCATATCATGCACAATCTCACTTAGATAGAGTTGACTTTAGGCAAGATTTGATATCTTGACTGTCAGACTGGCGGTACCAAATTGGTACACGGACGGAACCCTTTTAAGGGGTCCGCCGTCCGTGGACGCTCCTGTCCAATTTGGCTATAAATAGCAATGCCAAGCCAAGTAGTTTCTCATCCTTTTCTAACATACTCTCATACATATCTTCTCTGTAACCTTTCTAACTCAGTTTCATATCAGATTAGTGATCTCTTTTGTAGCAAAGAAGATCAAGTCATATTCAAGCTTCAACGAGAAGTTGGAAGTCTTGTTTGCTTAGTGTTGTATGATCTAGTATTGATTCATACTTCATTGTTGTATCAAACCATCATAATATTGTGAGTGTGAGTGGTTAGTATTTTAGTCCTCAAAATACATTGTGTGTGGGAGTAGTTGTACCCTTGGAAAGAACCCGACATCTAGCTTAGTTTCGGAAATAGTGTAAGCGAAGTGTAAAGGTTTTCTCCGCCGGTGAAAGGAGCTTGTTGACTAGTGAAGTTAAACTCTCGAGTGTGAGACTCGGGGAGTGGAGTAGGGCAAGGAAAAAGAGTCCTTGTAGGCCGAACCACTATAAACAACTTGTTGTGGTTTGATCATCTCTTTCCTTATTTACTTATTACATATTGCTTGCATATTTCATTAAAATACTTAAGATCAATATCAATTGATCTTTCAATAAGTTTCAAAACAAAGTTTTTAATCGGTAAACTATTCAACCCCCCTTTTAGTTTTCTACAAGACACAAAATCATTTTGCCAAAAATTGCAATCAACACAAAGTTCCTAAGCTGTCTCGGTCCTGATTGGGAAAAGTATGTTACATTCATCTGTCAAGCTAAGAACCTTCATAATGCAAAATACGGGATGTTGTATGTTTATCTGAAGCACCATCAAAAGGAAGTGGACAAAGATAGAGCTTTTCGTGGAATTTATGCACCTTTACCTAATGCTAATTCACTTCCTTTGTTTGCTCAGTCTTGTTACCCACAATTTCCATAGTTGCAACAAGTCTTTACTAACCCACCACAATCCACCCAAATTACACCATATGATCCATCACAACAAACACATGATACTCATTTGGTTCCTTACAATAACAACTCAGATTGAGCACTATACAGTGATACACAGAATGATGATGAAGAAGCCTTCAATACGTTGAACCAAGGATTTGTACTCATTGCTCGTGACTTATGGAGATTTGCAAACAAATCCAACAACCATATTCGAACCTCATCTAACACAAGGAATCAAGCAGTTGTTCATAGTGGAAGGGTTGAAGTTCATAACAGAAATAATGGTCGTCAGATGGGAAGTGGTAACTACATGGTTAATGGACAAGGTTTCAATGCTTCTAGAATGAATAACATGGTTGTTCCTCAGCAAAGGGTTCATATTGTTTATCAGGGAAATGTTTAGAATGGGAATACTGGTCTTAGAAGCTATAACTGCAACGAGAAGGGTCATATAGCTAATGCTTTTCAGAAACCGAGAACAAGAGGAATTGCTTATCACAAGGAAACTCCACTCTTGGCTCTTAAAGATGAAGTTGGTGGAAAACTTGCCGACAAAGAACAAAGCTTCATGGCCAATGTAGAATCAGATGATGATATGGAATACTTGCAGGCTAATGCAGCTGTAATGTTAATGGCAAACATGAAAGAACTCAACATGAGTGATACAGGCCCAGTGTATGACACTGATGGCTTGTCTCAGGTACCGGATCCAAACATATGTCTCACACATGATCTGATATCTCAGTCTGCATCTGCATCCGAAAAGGAGCAAATTGTTCAATATGAGCCATCAACATCTCATCAAGACGATGATCAAGTTGACCCTGTAGTCATATTTGATGATATTACTGATGAATATGTTCATATTCATGTTGAAAAAGTTGAAACTTTGTCTAATCTAGATACAGAACTCATGACCTTACTTATGACCACCCAATCTCAAGTGGAAAAGTGCAACGCAATTAATGTGAATCTAAAAGAAAAAGTTACACTATTGACTAAGGATATTGAATGCTATAAGTTACAACTTACAAGTTTTGAAACAAAAGAAAAACGTGAACAGGGTTTTGAGGTCGCATTTCAAAAATCATATAAAAAAGAACAATCTTTAGAAAAATAGATATGAGATCTAGTCGTTTCCAACAATAATTTGATTTCTCAAATAGAACAAGAAAAATTTGAACATAAACAACAAGTTAACACTCTTACTTCAGAACTTTAAAAAACCAAGCTTGAGTTGTCTTCTTGTCAAACTGATTTTTCTGAATTTAAAAAGACTTCAAGGAAATGAGTTGATCAGTATCTTGATGAATTTAAATGGTCCTTTACCAAGTGAAATCCAACCATTGCCAAAATGATGTCAAATTCTCCAATATTTTGATATTTTTATGTATGACATTAAACTTTTGGAAAACAAAATTGAACACAATTCTAAGATAAAAGCTGATACTTTTCGATCAGTGTATGCCAGAGATCAAAGAAACATTTTTCAAAAACATCTTTTACCTCATGTAAAAAATTTGCATCACTGTGCAATCTGTTGGGAATGGGATCTTCAGAAAGAAGTCTCACAAATGATAACAATTTTCAACGCTACTAAAACATCGATTTCAAATACTAAAAAGAAATAGAAAATTTTGAGAAATCGTGTTGATCGACTCTTGGAAGATGTTATCTGTGCTGATACTATCTCAATTGTGTTGTATTATTCTGCTAAATCATGTTGTGAAAATATGAATTCTGTTGATATATCTGTTGTGGAAAATGATAATGTGTCTCAAATCGAATCTTTGAAAATTGAAAATGAGCTTCTGTCAAATGAACTTTCTGAAGTTAAACGTCGTCTTCAATGGTGTCAGAATGACAGTCTTGATCGTGAAACTGCTTTACAAACCAAAGTCAGCGAGTCGGGTGAAAAAACCTTTGAACCAAAACTTGAACAATTGGATGACGAGAACGCGTCTTTGAAATGCCAACTTTTCAAATATGAACTAGAAATTGAAAAAGTTAAAAAGGAATACGGAACAATATTTGATTTGTTGAGAAAGTCATGTTCTAAATGGTCAAAAGATCTTGATCAGTACACTCAGTACTACCGTGAAACGGTGTATACAAATGGCAAGTTACATTCTAATAATCAGGATTTGAAACACACTTTCATAGAGTCAAAAGGGAAATTGGTGAAATATGAGAAAGATAAAGCTAGTAACACAAATGTTCTTGCACCTGGAATGTCTAAATTGACACTAGGAAGCCCACTTACAAACAACAAGACACTAACGTGATTCCTTCCGCTTCTACAGGAGAAGAGCACTCATAAGAAGAATTGAAAGTTGCAACGTATGAAAAGATCAATTAAAGCCCCTGCAGTAGAAGATCACACTTGGACTTTGAATAAAACACAGGTTGCACCCACTTTAGATATTGCATTAGACAAATGTAATAGAAAAAGTGATGTAATGAATGTTGAACCTAAAAGTACTTTTGATGTTAAATTTGAAGCTTCTTGTATTGTTTGTCATAAAAGTATGCTTTCTATTTGTTATGATAAGTGTGTTGCTAAATCTCTCTTGCCTCGTTATAGAAAACATAAGAATGGCAGTACCTCTAGGCCCACTAATGCTTCTAAGCCTGTGCTAGGAAAACCGCCTTGTTTAGTTTCTACACTAATCATTGATGAACCCATAGTACCATTATCACCTCCTAAGAAGATAACATTACCTAGTGAATTCACTAAGACAAAAGCACGTACTAGTTGGACGTGGCAAAGATTGTTACAAAGTACACCTAGCTTTAAATGGTTACCCAAAATTATTAATATGTATGCTTCAATTATAACAGATCCCACTAACTCTTCGGGTTACACCTCTACCTCTATTCCACCTGTGTCGTCTGTGTGTATTGCAGGTGGTACAAATCATTATCTGGATTGTTGATAGCGGCTGTTCCCGGCACATGACAGGAAACCTTAAACTTTTATCAAACTTTGTTGCAAAGTTCATTTGCACTGTCAGGTTCGGGAATGATCACTTCGCGGCTATTATGGGCTACAAAGATTACATCAATGGGAACATCGAAATTAGTAGAGTTTACTATGTTGAAGGTCTTGGACACAACCTCTTCTCAATCGGTCAATTTTGTGATGGAGATTTGGAAGTTGCCTTTCGGGGGAAAACTTGTTCCATTCGTGATCTACAAGGAAATGATCTCATGTCTGGAAACCGCTCTTTAAACCTTTACATAATCTCAATGCAAGACATGGTTGCCTCATATCCCATCTGTCTACTTTCTAAAGCAACATCTACAAAATCATGGCTAGGGCATAAGAGACTTTCACATCTGAACTTCAAAACCAAAACTGATCTTGCACGACACAAACTAGTAGAAGGTCTTCCAAGGTTTTGGTATTAAAAAGACCACTTATCCTCAGCTTGTGAACAAGGAAAAAGCACTCGTGCTCATTTTCCTTTGAAGATTGAAGACAACACTCATGTTCTTCATCTTCTTCACATGGATTTGTGTGGCCCAATGCATGTGCAGACGATAAATGGAAAACGCTACATTCTTGTAATCGTTGATGACTATTCCAGATGGACTTGGGTTTATTTTATACGAAGTAAAGATCAAGCTACACCAATGATCATCACCTTTCTCACGAAAATTCAAGTTCAGCTCCGTAACACGGTCAGACAAGTCAGAACAGACAGAGGAACTGAATTTGTGAACCAAACTCTTCGGGAATATTATGAGAAAGTGGGAATTGAGCATCAAACATCAATTGCAAGAACACCTGAAGAAAATGGAGTTGTCGAAAGACGAAACCGTACGTTATTGGAAGCTGCAAGAACGATGTTGATCAATGCTAAACTTCCAGATTACTTATGGGATGAAGCTGTGTCAACTGCATGCTACACTCGGAATCGTTCAGTGATAACTAAACAGCACCACAAAACACATTATGAGCTTATCCATAACAGAAAACCGAATCTAAAACACTTTCACGTCTTTGGTGCTCTCTGTTACCCAAATAATGATCGGGATGACTTTGGAAAGCTCAAAGCCAAAGCTGATATTGGATTCTTCGTTGGATACTATGAAAACTTAAAAAGATACCGGATCTGGAACCGTCTAACCAACGAAATTATGGAAACCATTTATGCTAATTTTGATGAGCCCACAGAAATGGCTTATGAGCAAAACAGCTTAGAACCCGGACATAACCGTCTCAACTTCCCTTAATCCTCAGCTGATCAAACCTTTCAACTCACTCTTCGTCAGATGGAAACACTGTTTGCTCCACTGTTTAGTGATGATTTTAATCAACGTGCTCCAGATGTATCAACTATTTCCGCTGCTCAACCTGATACCAATCCAATACATGATACACCTGAAACAACAACAACTGTTGCTGATGCACCCCTGATTGAATATCCTACAACAGCTGAACAAATCGCTTCTAATGACACTGACCCAGCTGATGATCTTCTTAATCAAAATGTACCTGCACCAGCAGATTATGATGGAAATGCGTTTTTCAACCCTTCTCATCAGAAACGGAAAATCCGCCAGATGTTGCTGAATCTTCTACCAGCCATCTGAATCCACCTAATCTACACAATGTATACCAATACCAACCTTCCACACACCGATGGACCAAAGACCACCATCTTGTGAATATTATTGGCAATTCAAACCAACCAGTCGTTACTAGACAACGCCTTTACACTGACGGGGAACATTGCATTTATGCACTCACCGTTAGTCAAACCGGACCCAAAAACATTATGGATGCAATGACTCATGAAAACTGGATTGAATCCATGCAAGAAGAGCTGAACCAGTTTAAATGTTTAGAAGTATGGGAATTGGTTGAAAGACTGACAGGGGTCTACGTCATTGGTCTAAAATGGATTTGGAACAATAAGTTAGATGCTTAAGGTACGGTTATTCGGAACAAATCACGTATGGTGGCTAAGGGTTATAAATAGGAAGAGGGTATCAACTTTGAAGAATCATTTGCTTTGTTTGCTAGACTTGAGGCTGTACGGATTTTTCTGGCATTCGCAGCTCACATGAACATCACCGTCTACCAAATGGACGTCAAAACTGCTTTTCTGAATGGTCAAATCAAGGAGACATTGCATGTTAGTCAGCCGGAAAAAGGCTCTCTATGATCTCAAACAAGCCCCTTGGGCGTGGTATGATAAGTTGTCATCCTTCTTGCTTGCTAATAATTTTATCAAAGGATCGGTCGACCCAACACTGTTTATTCAGTATCACGGGGCACACATTCTATTTATTCAGATTTATGTGGATGATATAATCTTTGGATCTACCTACAAAAAATACTCATACACTTTTTCAAAACTAATGAAAACAAATTTTAAAATGTCCATGATGGGTGAACTTACGTTCTTCTTAGGACTTCAAGTTCACCAATCACCCCGTGGTATTTTTCTAAATCAGTCCAAATATGCTCTTGAAATTTTGAAAAATATGGAGTGCAAACCAGTGACACCTATAATACACCAATGGCGCATACCAATAAGCTGGATGTTGATTTACATGAGAAATTGGTTGACCCTACCAAATACCGTAGTATTATTGGGTCTCTCATGTATCTAACAGCCAATAGACCCGATATATTATTTGTTGTATATCTTTGATCCCGTTATTAGTCAAGACCAACTGAAACACACCTCTCAGAGGCTAAAAGAATCCTCCGATATGTCAAGGGAACCATTAACTTGGGGATATGGTATTTGAAGGATTCTGGTTTTGAACTAATTGCATTTTTAGAAGCTGACCATGAAGAATGCTTAGATACACGTAAAAGTACTTCAGGAGGTTTACAATTCCTTGGTGATAAATTGGTGTAATGGCAATCGAAGAAACAGGACTGTACATCGCTGTCGTCAACTGAATCCAAATATATAGCCATGTCTGCGTGTTTTGCTTAAGTCATTTGGATGAGAACACAACTCAAGGACTATGGGTATGTATTCGACAAGATACCGGTGTACTACGACAACGGAAGTGCTATTGCAATCTCGTGCAACACAGTTCAATACTTAAAGTCAAAGCACATCGATCTTCGATACCATTTCATTAAAGAGCACGTGGAGAAGGGTACTGTTGAATTATACTTTGTAGGTACAGAACATCAATTGGCGGACCTTTTCACCAAAGGCTTGCCTCCTTCAAGATTTGTTGATTTGGTTCACCGATGTGGCATGAGGTGTTTGACTCCAGAAGAACTGGATGAATTTTTAAAACTCTCTTGAAAAGTCAAACACCAAAACTTCTTTTATAAATATATTCCAAAAATATTTTTCATTTGAATTTTATCTGAAAAACAAACATTGCAAGTACAAATCTTCCATCAACACCGTGTTCTATCAAACATTTCACTATTTTTCCTGAACGAGTGTTGAGGGGGAGAAAGTAAATATTTTTCCGTTTCATAAAACCTTGTACTATCATGTTACCAAAAATATGATGTTTCTCAAATGTGTTGGTAATATATCATGGTCATATACCCTCCTCGGACTCAAAAGTTCATAAAATTCATTATTTCAAAAGTCGAGGGGGAGTATCATCAAGTTTATTGCCAACATGTCTTTTGTCTAACCAAATTGTGAGTTAAAGGATCTTGGTTGAAACCTGTTGAGGTTAGAAGACTAAAAGTGTAAAGTTTAGAAAAATAATTTTAACAAAATCAAAACTTTTTACATTCAATGCACCTAATCTTGTGCATTTAATCTCCTCATCTACCAAGATCCACGGCTAACAATTGAATCAACAGTCCAACCAACTTTTAAAAAATCTGTAAGTAACAACATGTTTTGATTTTGATTCCAAACATTGGTTTTAAAAATCTCAAAGATCCAACGGTTGAATCTTTCCCAAAATGATTTTGAAACTTTCAGACTTATGAACAAATTGGGGGTTTACGATTAGGGGTGTCTGAGATGAAACAAGTTATTTTAAAACATTCAATATTGACTATTATACATGTTTTTATCACCTAATCACACCCAGAATCACCAATTGATGGACTTTCGATTTCTAGGGTTCTTGCGACCTTAAAAGGGGTTTTTGAATTCTGGGCTATTTGATGAATGTTTGTGAATGTTTAAGTGTTAAAAGATGATAAGAATCATGTTCCTATCAACCAATTAGACCAGAAACATCAAATGAATCATAATTTGTGTTCTAGGGTTTTAGGGCTCGTTCTACATGAACCTTTTGATTCTGCTGATGAAACTTGTTAAAACTTGTTTAGAATGATTCCTATGTACTCTAAGATTACCCAGAAACATTGCTTGATTGAATTGTATGGTCAAATTTGTTATTCGTAAAAATAGGGTTTAGGGTTTAAGTTAATCTTACGAATAAGCCTTAATATGAATAAGAAAGATGATAGAATCGATGCTCGAGGTTGTTTAGACCTTATCTAGGATTATCAATAGAGCACAATAACAATGAGAAACATATATAGAATGCAGTGGAATAATCAAACTATCATTGTTATTATTGAGGTTTCTTCATCATCATCTCTAACAACTACTAACAATCACCACAACCCCAATATTACCTGATCAGTGGTAGTATGGTTATATATCCTATAACAGGGATCAAGGAGACCTTGATTACCTTGGGGCTAACCAACACAAACACTAGGCGTTTACAAGTGACCTACGCCTAGGGTTACACACACACACCTTTTTTGGTTTTTACATCTTGTACGTACTATCAAATCAATTCCATGTATCTCTTTATATAATAAAGATACTAGGGTTACAAAGAAATCTTTGTAACATATAAAATATTTCCTGTAATCTCCATCTTTTTGTAGAATATCTCTTTGTCTTCTTAAGTCCCTCAAGTTTCATTCTTTTTCATTGTTGCACAGTAGTTTTGTATCTCAAAATAACAAACCCAACAATCTTCCCCTAGTTGATAAGTGCAAAGCTATACCATGAATGAAACTTCCCTTTAAGTCATGCTATACCATCAAGGATCTTCAAGTTGCAAATCTTCAAGTAGACTCTTCTTCCCCTTTTTGCCATTATCCACTAGGAGAAGCTAAGTAGAAGCAACTTTAAGTGTTAAGGGACATATACCTACTACATTGGATGGACCTTTTAAGCCCGTGACTCGAAAATTCGACAAGTTGCTTAGATTGGGTAGTGATGACTTGCCCATGAATCATACAAGGTTAAGGAAGAATGTGACTTCAAATTTTCCTGAGCAGATTGCTTTGGCACTTTCTTCTGTAGATTCTATGTGGATTTCTTGGATCACTGGTATGGTTTATTTATTTGCTTAGTTTAATGTGGTTATGAGACTAGACTAGAGAGTTGTTTTGCGCGTTGGGCTTTGAAAATGATTATCTGATTATTGCGTTATACTTAGTTATAGTGATTAGTGTAGAAATATAGGGGATCAAATAAGTAGTTTTGGATCTTTTGTAGTTCTGTTTAGAGTAGCTGTAAGCCCGTAACAAAAGTGATCCAGATTAGTTTCATAAGTGCCTCAAGATACCCTACATGAAGTTTTCCGCACTAAAAATGAATTTAAGGCAAAACAAATCCGAACCAATAGTAAAATACCAACAAGTAGTAGCAAAAACCTTCACCTCGATGTAGCATATAAATGATTAAACATTTAAATATTAAGCTTCCCTGAAACCCATATGTTAACCATTTGAAGAATGTAGGCTCTATGTAATGATTACTGATGAAGAAAACCAAGTATAACCAATTTGATGCTGAAGTAGAACAATCCAAACCTATGTCTTATATCTTGCACTAAAGATGACATCGAACGTATACCCAATCTTGGTGTATAGGGAGACCGCAATATCTTGAAGAAAACCTTCATCTTCTATTCGTCAATTCGTTGTCACACATGAACGCACGAACAAGTTACCTCCTACAAAAAGGTATGATAAAACATAAACCTGAAAATATTCCACTGCAACTTCAAATTAATGATAAACGCTTTTCTTCGTAATCAGTTTTGCAAAAAGAACGAGCCAATTAAAACCTGTTAGGATCAAAAACCAATATCCCAAAACCAAACATCTTCTTTTGTGTGTGTCGTCCAGTAATCAAACCAAATCTTGAATGTCTTCCCCTTAAATCCAAAACTATCTTGTGTGTGTTGAACCAAAATCTTCTTAGTGTGTATCTTCTGTCCAAAAATCACCAATCCAAATCCATGTATTGTTTGCATGAATTAATCCTTCAAATAAAGCTTACTGGCCAATGTAATATTAACCTAGTATACCAAGAATCATGTACACCATTTATTACTATAAGAATCATGTGCACCGTCCCATGATAATCAGTCACCAATTCATATCACACACGCACTAAATCTCAATAGTAATATTAACAACTAAGCTTAACCCAATAATGCATGAATGTTTCTCTTCACACCTTGACTCAAAGGAATTTATAATATCAATTCTTCAAGCATGCATGCAACAGACCATGTGCAATCTATCCCAAAGTTTTACACAGTTTCAAATAATGGAAGAATTGCATAGTCAAAGTAATCAAGCCACCGTTATTGACACTACAGATCATTAAACCAATCACGTAATATCAGATTTAAAAATACTCCAATGCCCTTGTTAAGCAGTACAAAGTTTTCTGTCGTGGAATAAGTACTAAATTTCTTCTATCAGTACTAACTTGTGACAACCAGTACTATTTACCACTTTGAAGCAATACCGACTAGCAAAAGCTCAACATGCTTCGAGTATGAATCTGGGCAACAACCTTTCATCCATCGCTACCAATCATATCAATAGACAGTAGCACATACGAGCAGCTCTAAAATATCATCGTAGTATTAATGTTGAAGGAACAATACTAATATAACAACCAATACAAAGTGAAAGTCGAATAGTACTAACCTTACATTATCAGTACTCACCGTTTGTCGATCAATATTAACTTTGTGCGATAACTAGACTTAACTCCAACAGGCAATGAGCAACTAGTCGAGCACCTGTACTTGGTAGTATAAACTTGTTCTATTATGCTTCTGGAATTGGAGCAAACATTGGATAACAGATTACCAAAGTATTTTTCAAAGATCCTTTACCACTCACCAATCCTCGAAGAAAACAGAACACCAGATTCAGTGTAACCACGACTGCTATCACAAACGAACAACTACCAAAACCCTATCAGGAACTTAGTGGATTGACAACACATGGTCAATAATTTCATGCTCCACCGTCCAATTTGATAACAATGTTGGCTCGACAAACTTTTATAATATAAATCAGTACTCACGTTAAGTTTTCAATTAATAAACGGTTTTAGGGTTTCACAAAATAATACCAACAATCATGACGTATGCTCTTTCCCATTACAAATCACCACAAATCAGATCACTTTAGGGTTTGTAGATATCTTTAATGCATGCTCAAAAGAAAGAAAACCCTAAAAAAATAACTTACAAAACCGTGTCAGCAACATTTTTCGAGCACCCATAACTTCCTGTCAGACACTCAGATCAACGATCCCTCCAGTGAAACGTTAGATGGGTATATAGAGAAGCTCCAGTTAAAATTGTAGCCCGATCCAATGGTTAACGAAGAATATATCGCCACTTGAAAACTGTGATGCAGAAACATTACGAAAATTTTCAGATTCGAAAATTCTCTTCATTCTTCCAGAAACCTTGCGAAATCCTAGATATCAAGAGCAACCCTCTCTGATACCACTTAATAGAATCGATGCTCGAGGTTGTTTAGACCTTATCTAGGATTATCAATAGAGCACAATAACAATGATACACATATATTGAACGCAGCGGAATAATCAAACTATCATTGTTATTATTGAGGTTTCTTCATCATCATCTCTAACAACTACTAACAATCACCACAGCCCCAATACTACCTAATCAGTGGTAGTACGGTTATCTATCCTATAACAGGGATCAAGGAGACCTTGATTACCTTGGGGCTAACCAACACAAACACTAGGCGTTTAAAAATGACCTACGCCTAGGTTTACACACACACACCTTTTTTGGTTTTTACGTCTTGTACGTACTATCAAATCAATTCCCTGTATCTCTTTATATAATAAAGATACTATGGTTAGAAAGAAATCTTTCTAACATATAAAATATTTCCTGTAATCTCCATCTTTTTGTAGAATATCCCTTTGTCTTCTTAAGTCCCTCAAGTTTCATTCTTTTTCATTGTTTCACATTAGTTTTGTATTATCAACTCAAAATAACAAACCCAACAAAAGATGTTTGGATGCCATTTGTGTGTTATTTGAGTTGATTAGACTGAATTGTGACCAAAATTATCATGTTTCTGTTAACAGGTGTATTTCTCGTAAAGAATCAAAAGGTGTTCATATCTTACGCATAAGAAAACCTTACGTGAAAATTAAGCCTATTCCTACGAAACATGGGACTTTACGCGTAAGACTTTACTCTTACGAGTAAAGTATATTCTTACGCGTAACTTATTCTTACGAATAAGATGCGTTGTTACGAATAAGCTTTACTCTTACGAGTAAGCCTTACGCGTAAAATTAAGCCTATTCCTACGAATAAGCTTAAAGCCTTCGAATATGCCTTACGCGTAATAACTTCTTACGCATAAGCTTAGTATTACGCTTTATTCTTATTCTTACACATAAGCTACATTTTTATGAATAAGGACACCAGACTCCTCATAAGCTAATGTTCACCTCTATTAACCTATTACGCATAAGTCACAAATACAAAGTTACGCATAAGCTTACAAATGTTAAAATGTTGTGTTAAATGTGATAATTGGACTTTAAAACTTAAAAATTAACACGTTCACGTAACTTATCACCAAAACTTCATGGAATTGGATAAATGTGACTTAGGACTTGTAACAAACATAAATGTGATATCATCAAACAAGGAATTAGATAATAAATCATACTTAAACTAACACAATGTGTTTCTATATGTATGTGTAGAAAACTAGAAGGGGGGTTGAATAGTTTACCAATTAAAAACTTTGTTTTGAAACTTATTGAAAGATCAATTGATATTGATCTTTGGATATGTTGATGAAATATGCAAGTAATATGTAAAGAGTAAATAAGGAAAGAAATGATCAAACCACAACAAGTTGTTTATAGTGGTTCGGTCTACAAGGACTCTTTTTCCCTCCTTTCACCGGCGGAGAAAACCTTTACACTTCGCTTACACTATTTCCGACACTAAGCTAGATGTCGAGTTCTTTCCAAGGGTACAACTACTCCCACACACATTGTATTTTGAGGAATAAAATACTAACCACTCACACTCACAAGATTATGATGGTTTAATACAACAATGAAGTATGAATCAACACTAGATCATACAACACTAAACAAACAAGACTTCCAACTTCTCGTTTGAAGCTTGAAATCTTCTTTGCTACAAAAGAGATCACTAATATGATATGAAACTGAGTTAGAAAGGTTAGAGAGAAGATATGTATGAGAGTATAGTGTAAAGGGATGAAAAACTACTTGGCTTGGCATTGCTATTTATAGCCAAAACGGACAGGAACGTCCACGGACCACGGAACCCTTAAAAGGGTTCCCCCCGTGTACCAATTTGGTACCGCCAGGTCTGACAGCCAAGATATCAAATCTTGCCAAAGTCAACTATATCTAAGTGAGATTGTGCAAGATATGAAGAGTACAAATCTACACAAAATATCTAATGAAATCTTCCAATGATTTCCATGATGCGTAACATGATGTCATATGTTGTATTTCTATTTTTAGAAATATGCAAGTACTTAAGTAGTGTGGTTTTAAGAACCTAACACATTCTAAAAACTACTATCATACATAATGATTAGAGTCATATCAAGATGTCACTAATCATGAATGTAAATGCTTGAATGATGAATATATTGTTTGAAAAAGCTAGTTTAAATATCTATTAAACTTGACAAGCTTTAAGCTTTTATAAATTAAATTTACTTTTGTTGTTAACTAAACTTAGGTAAAGATCAAAAATATAAATAACGTTTAATGACGATATTTGTATTGACAATCTCCCCCTTTTTGTTGAGGACAAAATATAAATTTTATTTTTATAAAAGATACAAAGTTTGTGCAAGAGTTATAAAAATATTAGTTTTAGAACTTGAAAAGAGAATGATAATGCAAGTGTATGATGTTTGACTTTTTATGAAAGACAAAGTATTCACTAGTTGATGCATGATGTTGACTTTTTCAGAAAGTCAAAGTATGCAGTTGACTTTTTAAGAAAATCAAGTATTATCAATGAAGTATCCTGTTTGACTTTTTTAGAAAGTCAATGTCAGTTTGACTTTTTCAGAAATGTCAAAATATAATCAAGTTCTACATTTTCTCCCCCTTTTTGTCTCAACAAAAAGAAGAGGTTATGCGGAATGTAATGAGCCCGAGCTATTATCTCCCCCTTGATCAAAGCTTCCACTAAATTGGGTGCTTAATGGGAAGATACATGGATTGTGAAAATAAAGCTACAAAAAAAATGTTAGTAATAGTGATCATTCACAAGCATTTCCAAACATTATGTAAAAGTACCAACACTATGATAAAAACACCAATCATTAGTTAAAATTTTCATGAATAAAGATCATGAAAGGAGAACACAAAGATGTGTTATAGTACAATAAAAAGAGAAAAATCCTAAGAAAAGAAGAACTAGAAATGCTAATCTATGACCATCCTAGTTAGATGGTGGATGAGAAAGAGCGTTGAGGCGCTCAAGGATATGATTGAGGATGAAACTCATTTCCTCTTGGAAGTCATGGACCATAACCCGGGTCCTTTCCACGGATTGGGCCGTTTGCTCACAAGTTGAGCAACCATGCCTAGGAGGGTAGAATGTTTGGGGAGGTTGTGGTGGTGGAATGGTAGATGTGTTGGGGATGTTAGGAGTGGTCATGATGGAGGCAAGCAAAGCATTTTGCATTTGCATAGTCTCACTTAAGTGAGAATCCATCATGCCTTTGAATTGGTGGAGGTTGTGGAGTTCCGCTTGAATCTCCTCTCTAGTGGGATTGGCATCCCACATGCACTCCTCAATGTCCTCAAGATGAGGGGACATTTATAGTGGGAGTGGATGGTCCCCATACAAAGGACCATGAATGTCTTTGTGAATGGGGTGGAAGAGAAGAGGTTTAGGCCCTAATGGGGCGTTTGGGTCAAAAGATGACCGAGGTGATTCATGAGCAATTCGCTCAATTGTGCTAAATGATGGCAATGGTGGTGGATCATTTGGCCTAGGAGGCAAGTCATCCAAGTCCTCCAAGAAAGGATTTGGTAAAGTTGGTGGAGTTGAAAATAACTCCATAGGAATGAGAGTTGGAGACCTTGGTGGTGAAGGTGGTGAGGGTGTTTTGGATGTTTGGATGGGTGTCGGTGGAGGTGAAGTTGGTGTTATTGATAATGTTTTAAAAGGTACCATTTTGAGGGGTCGTTTAAGTCCTTATTTGATCACTTTTGTATCCGTTATTGCTTAATATCGTTCCTTTTCACTTTTTAGGTCTCTTGAAGGCAAAATGCTGGAATGGCACTTATTTGGACGAAAAGGCGCGAATATATGAAGAAAATAGCCAAAGTCAGAATCGAGACACTCAAAGCTGCTGAAAACAGAAGGCGACGGCGTCAGGTGTTAATTGCGACGCCGTCGGAGGATTTTTGTGACGGCTCAGTAGCCAAATTGCTTTTTTACACTTGACGGCGTCAGAAAGCAGACGGCGTCACAACCACAAGGTGACGCCGTCACAAGGTGATCAAGACTATCACAACATGCGTGCGAAGTAGTTGATATTGTTTTGGCCATAACTTTTGCATACGAACTCGGATTAAGGTGGTTCAAAAGCCCACGCGACCGGAACGAGAAAATCTACAATTTGCTGAAAAAATGGTCGTGACGCCGTCACTCTATAAGTGTGACGCCGTCACTCTTTGCCGACAGAAAATCTGCCTATAAATATAACATTATAACTTCACTTTTTGTAAGCCCTAAACCCTAAGTCCGATTCCAGGGTTTAGGTAGGTGTTTTTCCAGCAACTTAAAGGGTTTCAAACACTCCATAAACATCGTGTAATGATTTGTTTGTTAATCCAATCCTATGGTATGTCTTCAATTATCATAATTGTTGCTTGCTCTTCATTAATTATGCTTGGCTAATTCACCTAGTGTTTGCTTATGATTGTATGAAACTTGTATATAATTAATTAGATCTTATTGATTTCTTAGTGATGCTTGTGTCTATCTTCATCATTAGGGTGTGACAATTTCAATGAGTCTAATTGGTTTAGTTTATAATTCTTGCACCCTACTGTCTCTTGTTTGATTGGTTGTCTCTTACCTTAATTGTAATTAGCTTAGGAGTGCGACTAGGCTATTGTTGTGTTTAATACTTGATAAATCTTTGATAGTTTATGAATGACTTGGTGGATTTCGTTTACTAAATCAAAGATAACCTTAAAGTTAGTTTATGAATGACTTAGTGGATTTTGTTTACTACACTTAAAGGTGACTTTAAAGAGTTAGGGAATGCACACCTTACGACCTTAGAAAACACAACCCGTTAAGAATAAGGACGTGACAATTCAACCATCAATAGGACGTGACAATTCAGTAGGTAGAATTAGATAGCTAGCAAGGAGTAATACATCATAAGTAGATACGCTTCGCATTACTGGTAGACCCCTAATTTAGTTAGTACCTTTTGGGATAGTTGACTACCAACTAATTCCACCCTCCCCTCCAAAACCGAGATTCATAAAATATAAAAATACAAAAATAATCATCCCTCATCTTTAGACTTAAATCGACATATACTTCAGCCTAACGACACTATTCCCCTAGAGAACGATATCAATACCCGTGGCTTACCCCTAAT
This sequence comes from Chrysanthemum seticuspe, assembly GCA_019973895.1. Lineage (NCBI taxonomy): Eukaryota > Viridiplantae > Streptophyta > Magnoliopsida > Asterales > Asteraceae > Chrysanthemum > Chrysanthemum seticuspe. The sequence goes on from BPTQ01000006.1 coordinate 35,961,260, forward strand.
ACTACACTACAACGATTAGGTTCACTGCCTAGGGTGTTGAAAAACTTGCTCGACGAAAAGGAAGTTCCTTTGACCCCGAACGCGCTGTGTAAGCGTATCAAGTTTTTGGCGCCGCTGCCGGGGAATAGTTATTGTTTAGGCTTGATTTCTATCTCATTTAGGTCTACTCACACGATTCCTATCAAGTGAGATTTTTTTTTCTTTTTATTAGCTTCCTTGTAGTCTATCCCCCTTCTTTGTGCCTTTGTTCGTAAAACTTGTCCATTGACTCTTCCATTCACCATTATGGAGAACGCGAATCCACTATATCCGCGATTAGGTTTTTTCATAAGGAATTATGATATTACTAAAGCGGATTATTCAAGATGGTGGGAAGAAAGTAACCAAGTCCATAAACCTTTTGAGGGTTTCACCATTCCATCAAGCCCACAAAATACCTCATCTAGTGAAACCTATGCTTCGTTTGAGCCTTCACCTAGGATAGACTTTCGTGAACAACCGCCGTGTTTAGAAACTATTTTTAGTGAGGCCTTTAGGAGAACTGACCAAATTTGTGAAAACATCATGGTAAGCAACCAAGCATTAAACCATAAGTTGGATCAATTACTAGATTTGGTTTCATCACGACCTAAGGAAACATTACATGATGAGCATATAGATGATGTAGATGTGATTGAGGATAAGGTGAGAAATCTAGACCCACAAGGTATCCCACAAGTCCCACCATCATTTAAGGCATACACACCGCACGTGACTTACCCGGAAGTAGTAGAAGAGACTTTAGGAATCCCAATGGAGGTAGAACATTTGAACCAAACGCAACTGGAGAATATAGGTTTGAATACTTGTAGTCTCAGTCTTACTCTTAGTTCTAGGGAATTTCATAGTGTTGATGAACCAGAACCTCAATCTTTACTTCCATCCTTAAATAAACGAGGAACCGACCCACCCATCAACCAATTTAGTTCGGGTAGTTTTAGGATGAAGGAAGCCATTCACACACCCCCTTCACCTCACGTGGCATATTTCCACCCTAAGGGTGTGTATCGCTACTATCACCCGTACTTAAACTTAAGTGTAGGGAAAACTTCCCCTTTATCTGTTAAATAAGGGTAGAGTCAGGCTCGTGACTCGAACAAAAACAAGCGCTTCTTGGGAGGCAACCCATGTGTATTTGTTTTTCAATTTCATTTGTGTGTCGTATATCTTTTATTAATTGTTTATTCTCATGTTTGAATTTGTAAAAATGCTTTATTTTGTCTTTAACCTCATCTTAATTACACATAAAGGTATTTTACATAAGAGATAAGTGTAGGGAGGATTACACACGTTTTTCAAAAGAAACGTGAACATGAGAATTACAATTATTTGAAAGATATACATGTGTGTTTGTTCGAGTCAAATGCTTGTATCGAGTCATAATGGATGTTTGGCAGGAAATTTTTCCAGATTTTAAAGATAAAAATTTTTTCAGAATTTTTTTCCAGAAAATCGCAGATCAGTTTTTGTCAGGATAACCTGACGGCGTCAGGATCGCGACCTGACGGCGTCAGGAAGGAGCAGAAACAACTGATTACTTTTTCTCGTTTTCTGTGCTACTTATAAATTTTTTGGAATTTTCCAGGTCTTAATTTTCTAGAAAATCAGCAAACGTCCATTCCACAAGCATTATATCTTATTTAAATCTGGAATTACATCTTGTTGTGATTTTTATTTGTTCGGTTTGATGCGTTGGGTTGTTTGTTTTCTTCAAGTGTGTAGGTTTAGTTTGTCAAGAAGAAGTTACACAAGATTGGAGGAGCTTTTCACGCAATAATTCTTCTTGGAAAGGATTTAACCACTACTTCACACACGGATCCTACCGAGCTAATCAGGGGAGTATTAGTTTCTTTCATTTTTGATTACCTTCTTTTATCATAACTTTGATACTTTCGGGGAACATTGGGGACAATGTTCAGTTTAAGTGTAGGGAGAGAAAATAAAATGGGAACTTTGAAACTATGCTTATCCTTGACTATTTGCTTTGTCTAATTGCATTTGTGTAATAAACCATGAGAAAATGTCAGTTAGGGTAATTTTGGCACCAAATTTAAAATTTTTCATGACATATAGGAGTGGGCCATTAGTCTTAACAAAAGCGTCTCATGGATAGGAAGTTGCATGAGTAGCACAAAAACCCTTTACCACCCAAATTCCACCCAAAATGTGAGGATCGCCCTTAGATTAGTAGGAATTAAAGCATTCATCTTCAATGCTTAGAGTGTGAACCGGTAGTATATTAGATTCTAGAACTTGTTTTGTGATGCATTCTGAGATCGCAAGTGAGACTACACTTGTGTAGTTAGGAATAACTAAATGATAAGAGGCATTAGGATAACCCTTGTTTGATACCCATAATATAATTACTTCTTCCATATCGGTTGAGTAATTCCCCCACACCCTTTGCGTTGTACTCATCTTTAGTACACGATACCCCTAGTTAACCCCTCAGAGCCTATCCTTTTCGCGGTTCTCGTGATGTTTCAGTTTTTTCCGGAATATCAATGAAGAGCATTGTTTACACCCCACCCCCAAATATACACCCAAATCGCCTTAGCCTACCCCTTATGCACTCAGTTTTAGTGCAAATGTTTGTTATCACCCTAAACCCTTAGTTCAATTATCTAGTTGCTTGCATAAGTTGCTAAGTCGAGTCATATCCTTTGTATACAGTTTTGGGATGATTGGGATTCATGGGAAAAGTTAAAGTTTATGAAATGACGGGAAGGGAACGTTAAATTCAAATTCCATTTGTTTGCGTAATAATGTACCCCAAGTGTTTTGATCTTTTCAATTCGGGTCAAATTAGTGTTAGAGTAATAAAAACTCAAGTGTAGGGATATGCCTATAAATCCCTATCATTTTGATGTTATCGTAGAGGATGGTAGAGTAAAAGTGTATGAAAAAAAAAAAAAAAATCGAAAAAAAATAGAAAAAGAGAAAAAGAAAAAAATATATAGAGTGTAAAAAAAAAAATACGGGCTACCATCCTACATCTATCCTTTAAATTTATGTTTGTTTATTTCCGTTACCTAGGGTTTTAGAGTGTCGAGTCTTGGCTTAGCAACGCCATTCTTCGTATGCATTTAACATAGAGATTTTTGACTTGCCACCACTAAATAGCCTATCCCACCAAACCTTTTTTTCCCTACCGTAAGCCTAACATTACAACCCTTTAAAAGACCTCTTTGATAGTCTTTCCTAGGTGCTTACGCCAAAGCGATGGAGGTTTGATCTATTCTCAAGCCTATGGTAATCTATGTACTAGGACCGGTTAATGAGTGTTTATCTTCCATTTCCTATTTGTTATATTTCATATATACACCCGAGAGAGATGTGAGTATCGAAACACCCCATGTGAGGTGCTAGTATGTAATTTCCGTGCTTGTTATGACTTTTGCGAGGCTTATATGTGTTGTGGACCATTTTGAATTAATGCTTCATGACCCCTAACTTATAAATTAATTGGCTAAAAGCACATTTGCTTGAGGACAAGCAAATAACAAGTGTAGGGATATTTGATAAGGTTTTAAAAGGTACCATTTTGAGGGGTCGTTTAAGTCCTTATTTGATCACTTTTGTATCCGTTATTGCTTAATATCGATCCTTTTCACTTTTTAGGTCTCTTGAAGGCAAAATGCTGGAATGGCACTTATTTGGACGAAAAGGCGCGAATATATGAAGAAAATGGCCAAAGTCAGAATCGAGACACTCAAAGCTGCTGAAAACAGAAGGCAACGGCGTCAGGTGTTAATTGCGACGCCGTCGGAGGATTTTTCTGACGGCTCAGTAGCCAAATTGCTTTTTTACACTTGACGGCGTCAGAAAGCAGACGGCGTCACAACCACAAGGTGACGCCGTCACAAAGTGATCAAGACTATCACAACATGCGTGCGAAGTAGTTGATATTGTTTTGGCCATAACTTTTGCATACGAACTCGGATTAAGGTGGTTCAAAAGCCCACGCGACCGGAACGAGAAAATCTACAATTTACTGAAAAAATGGTCGTGACGCCGTCACTCTATAAGTGTGACACCATCACTCTTTGCCGACAAAAAATCTGCCTATAAATATAACATTATAACTTCACTTTTTGTAAGCCCTAAACCCTAAGTCCGATTCCAGGGTTTAGGTAGGTGTTTTTGCAGCAACTTAAAGGGTTTCAAACACTCCATAAACATCGTGTAATGATTTGTTTGTTAATCCAATCCTATGGTATGTCTTCAATTATCATAATTGTTGCTTGCTCTTTATTAATTATGCTTGGCTAATTCACCTAGTGTTTGCTTATGATTGTATGAAACTTGTATATAATTAATTAGATCTTATTGATTTCTTAGTGATGCTTGTGTCTATCTTCATCATTAGGGTGTGACAATTTCAATGAGTCTAATTGGTTTAGTTTATAATTCTTGCACCCTACTGTCTCTTGTTTGATTGGTTGTCTCTTATCTTAATTGTAATTAGCTTAGGAGTGCGACTAGGCTATCGTTGTGTTTAATACTTGATAAATCTTTGATAGTTTATGAATGACTTGGTGGATTTCGTTTACTAAATCAAAGATAACCTTAAAGTTAGTTTATGAATGACTTAGTGGATTTTGTTTACTACACTTAAAGGTGACTTTAAAGAGTTAGGGAATGCACACCTTACGACCTTAGAAAACACAACGCGTTAAGAATAAGGACGTGACAATTCAACCATCAATAGGACGTGACAATTCAGTAGGTAGAATTAGATAGCTAGCAAGGAGTAATACATCATAAGTAGATACGCTTCACGTTACTGGTAGACCCCTAATTTAGTTAGTACCTTTTGGGATAGTTGACTACCAACTAATTCCACCCTCCCCTCCAAAACCGAGATTCATAAAATATAAAAATACAAAAATAATCATCCCTCATCTTTAGACTTAAATCGACATATACTTCAGCCTAATGACACTATTCCCCTAGAGAACGATATCAATACCCATGGCTTACCCCTAATACTACACTACAACGATTAGGTTCACTGCCTAGGGTGTTGAAAAACTTGCTCGACGAAAAGGAAGTTCCTTTGACCCCGAACGCGCTGTGTAAGCGTATCAGTTATTGTAGGTGGTGGAGTGGCGATCACAATGTGTGATTGATTTGGTGTAGCTAAGGTAAGACTTGTATCATCTTGGATGGGAGATGAGATTGTGAGTGGAGAAGACTTGGATGATGAGCAAAGGTTAACGAAGCAACAGGGCCTCACACTAATTCTAGCGGTTTTCTTGCAAGGTTTTAGAGATGATTTTGTCATTTTTGACTTGAGTTTTTCTTTGCTAGATAATAGTAAGAATGAAGAAGGTGTGAGGATGATCAGGGTAAAACCTCTCAATTTATAGAAGTGAAAAATTATGGAGAAATGTGTTTGATTTGATGTTGAACCATTGAAGAGATGAGGTTCCTAATGATTTGGAAGTGGGTTGAATGCTAGTCATATCACCCAAGTCAATCCATACAAGAGAGATGGAGTGAAGAAGAGAAGATTTGCAATAAATGTGTTCTAATGAGTGGAATTTCCTAACAATCAGATCACCCACGGATTTGAAGGTACCAAAAATTTGGTTCCTTCCTTTATGCCAAAGGGCTCCTTGGGTGGATTTTTCAAATTTTTGAATTTTGGTGGGAAATGGATCTCTTATATACCTAAGTGAATTATACTAGTTCTAATAAGAGTATAAACTAGTTAAGATTGATTTATAAGTAATGGATGGTAATTTGGAATCACGAAAGAGTCGAAATTCGGAAAGTTACCTGGAGGATCCACAACACCAAAATTTTACACGGCCGGAACCCTAAAAAGGGTGCCGTCTAGTCCGCCTGTACAGGTACGGCGGTACCAATTTACATAACGGACGGTACCAAATTGATGGTGCCGTCTGATCCGTGAAGTGCAGAAAAATGGACAGAGTACGTTTTTAGGTGTCGTGGACATTTCCGAAACCTAAAATTTTTCTCAAAAGTTGTTACACTAAACATTTCTAGTTAGGAAAAGTAAATAACGTATGTATAAAGATAGTTGAGCATAGATTTTGAGAAAGACTTTTTGATTTTCACATAATAGTGATAATGGGTAAAATTTGATAGCATACTTGTGCTATCCCCCTGCATAAGATTGCTAGCATACGACATTATTTCAAGTTATATTATCATCCTACATAATAAAAACAACTAAATTGTGTCAAGCATTAATGATAATGCATTGTTCAAAACACTCCTTAAAGTACCCTCATTTGTCCAACTTCTTGTATATCTTGTTCATCATCCTACCAAGGCACTTGAACATTCCCTTAGGTTGTTTAAACTCTCCTGATTCATTCTCGATCTCGGGAAGAGACGCGTAATACTCATGTGGTGGAAGATGAGAGCTTGGAAGACCATCCTCGGAGCTATTTGATGATGATGATGATGGAGTTGCAGGTTTTGCTCTCTTGCCTTTTGTCTTAGCAACTCGTTCATCACTCAAAGGTACAAAGATGTGAGGGATGAGTTCATAGTGAAGGTGCATCCCTATTGGGGTTGGTGGAATTGGTGTGAAGTTTCTATAGAGAAGGGTGAGAAGCATCCCGTATGGAAGAGCAACCGATCCTTGAGTTGGAATATCAATCATTCTCCTAGCTATGTAGTAGGCTAAGTTGAATGGTTGTCGTGTAGACAAGTTGTAGAGCATGTGACAAAGGCAAGCGTTTATGTGATCCCTATTTCCTATGGTGCTAATGACGTTGGCTCTAAGTAGCTCCTCCCATTTCTTAAATTCGAGCTTAAGTTCATTTAGCTCCATTCCATATGGATCTCGGTTTACCTCTTTTCCCTTTCGGGTAACTCGGGTTGTATCACCTCGTAGGTTAAAAAGGTGTTCACGGATGGCATCCTTATCAGCCAAACGGGTTTGGTAGGGAGAAGTGCGGTCATTGATTGCATCAAGAGCGGTGATTGACCACTTATCCGTGTAGACACAAGTTCCTCGGTTGGGAATTCCTAGCACTTGAGCAAAGTTGGTTAAGGTGATGGTGTAGTCGTTTTGATTGATTCTAAACCTAAGACAAAATTCATCATCGTCGTCATCACTAAAGCCGGTCACACTAGCATAGAATTCTAACACAAACCTAGGACAAATTGGTTCATCGATGTCAAGAAGACAATAGAATTGAATGTCAGCTAGTTCTTCACGAAGATTGGTATTTTCAAGGAAGGATGAGTGAATGGTTCTACCCTCATGGAAATACCTTGATTCTAGACCCCTAAATATTTCTACTTGTTCCTTGGTAAGTCCTTTGGTTTTGTGGTGTTTGGGAATGTAGTTAAGGGTGTCTTTGTGATCATAGAATCTTGCAGCTACCATGGTTATTCCTAAGGACAAGAATTAATATGTTAAAAATGAGAATAAATTTTAACGTTTTTGGTTCTAGTGTGTGCCTATATGAAAACAATTTGGAGTTGCGGTTATCTCGACTCATTTAATGCACAAAAATGGTTTTAGTGGGGTGTTTGGCAAATACCATGAGATAACCCAAATGCTCCTAATTCAATGTGGCTTCATTTGAATATACCCGGGAATGCATATTAGTTATGCAATGCCTTTAGTATTCAAGAGCATGCAAGTGATGAAAATTTAACGTTTCTATTTGTATTAGAAATGAAAAATTTGTTTTCCTACAAGTGAGAAGCTTTTGAAAACTTTTGACATGGGGTGTTTGGTTGTTTGAATAAGGCCTTATATTCATTATCTATCAATTAGTGGGAAGCATGATTTGTTTATGCAATATGATAATGTAGTACCTAATTTCAATGACTAGTTATGCATTTTGCCAATTGAATTCAAGTTTGGTATAAAACCATACATAAAATTCCATGTAATGATTTGTGATGGTTTTGTGCATAAATAAGAATCCTAGACTCAGAATTAAGAGATAAAATGTAGTTAGGATACTTACAATGATGTTATCTTCAGTGATTAGTGAGTGGGAAGGTGTCAATAATGAGCTTGGTTTAAGTTTTACACGTTTTGGTAAAGTGGGTTTTGAGGAAGAGGATGTTTTCTAAATAGCAGTTTTGCTTCTGTAGACACCACGGACAAGACGGTACCAAATATTTGGTTCCGTCCGTGTTGTCGTTTGGTACCGTGGCTACAGCAGCAGGTACAAGACAAAATTGTTTAGTTTTGATTCTTCTAATGTTTTTGGCTATGTTTGTCCTACATGTTTGGTTCCATTAACCCTAAACCAAGTCTAAGAAGATTAAAAGGTTCTCGTTTAAGAGGCTTAGTTAAGATGTCGGCAATCTTGTCTTCGGAGGATACTTTCTCGATTGAAATATTTCCTTTTTGAACATTGTCGCGAAGAAAGTGATGACGGATTTCAATATGCTTTGTACGAGCATGTTGAACGGGATTCTTGCTGAGATCGATGGCTCCTTTGTTGTCGCAAAGTATCACAATGTCGTTGAGATGAATTCCGTAATCTACGAGAGCTTGCTTCATCCAAAGAGCTTGTTGACATGCTTTTCCGGCTGAGACGTACTCGGCTTCAGTAGTTGAGATGGCTAAAGCCGTTTGCTTCTTTGCAAACCATGAGGTGAGACAATGTCCAACAAAAGTGCAAATACCACTTGTACTTTTTCTATCGACATAATCATCGGCATGATCCGAGTCGGCATACACTGTGGTTTCTATACCCGTTCCATTGGGATACCATAATCCTAAACACGTTTTTCCCTTAATGTATCTAAAAATCCTTTTTTAAGGCTTCTAAGTGTGATGCCTTTGGGTTTTCTTGAAAGCGAGCACATAGACAAACACTAAACATAATGTTGGGTCTACTAGCCGTAAGATAGAGTAGGCTACCAATCATTCCTCTATATTTAGTGTTATCTACGGATTCACCTTCTTCGTCCTTGGTGAGTTTAGTGTCCGAGGACATGGGTGTTTTAGTTGGTTTGGAATCTTCAAGACCAAATTTCTTAAGCATGTATTTTATATATTTAGATTGGTTAAAGAAAATGCCATCTTCTAGTTGTTTAATTTGAAGTCCTAGAAAGAAGTTTAACTCACCCATCATACTCATTTCAAACTCGTCGTGCATGATTTTAGAGAAATCATCACATAGTTCTTGACAAGTTGATCCGAATATAATGTCATCAACGTATATTTGAACAATGATAATTTGTGATTCCTTCTTCTTGGTAAAAAGAGTATTAACTACTAATCCCATAGTGTATTTGTTATCAATAAGAAAAGTTTTAAGTCGGTCGTACCAAGCTTTAGGTGCTTGTTTAAGGCCGTATAATGCTTTCTTGAGTTTGAAGACATGATGTGGTTTCTCAAAGTCGGTAAAACCGGGAGGTTGAGCAACATACACTTCTTTGTTAATAAACCCATTAAGGAAAGCACTTTTAACATCCATTTGAAATAATTTAAAGTCACAAGCACATGCATAAGCAAGTAATATTCTAATAGATTCAAGTCTAGCTACCGGTGCATAAGTTTCATCATAGTCAATTCCCTCTTGTTGATTATAACCTTGTGCAACAAGCCTAGCTTTGTTTCTAGATACTATACCATTTTCGTCCATTTTAGTTTGAAAGACCCATTTTGTTCCAATTATAGTTTGATCTTTGGGTTTTGGAACTAATTTCCAAACATCATTTCTAACGAATTGGTTTAATTCTTCTTGCATGAAAATTACCCATGATTCATCTTTTATTGCTTCATTTATGGTTTTCGGTTCAATGGTGGATACAAAACAAAAATAATTACTTTTATTTTTGGCTTGTGACCTTAAGGTTCTTTGATTAAGTTGTCCTATGACCTTTTCTAAAGGATGACTTTTAGATTCTTTGATGTTGAAAATTTCCTTATTTAATGGTTCATTTTCCTTGTTATTATTAATTTAACTTTCTATTATTTGACTTTCAACTAAGTCATCATCTACCAAAGGTGATGTCTTAGAGGGAGGTGGACTTTCGTCAAATGTTATGTTCAACGATTCCTCGACTATCATTGTTTCTTTATTTAGGACAATGTAAGCTTTACTAGTTTGAGAGTAACCAAGAAATACACCTTCATAAGACTTTGGGTCAAACTTGGTGAGACAATCCTTAGTATTAATAATAAAGCATTTACAACCAAAGACTCTAAAATATCCTAACGTTGGCTTTTTGCCTTTATAAAGTTCATATGGTTTTTTGTTTAAGAAAGGATGTATTAAGACTCTATTCAAAATGTATGTAGAAGTGTCGACGGCGTTACACCAAAACTTTTGAGGAATGTTTTGTTCATTAAGCATTGTTCTACTCATTTCTTGAATTGTTCTATTTTTACGTTCTACTACTCCATTTGATTGAGGTGTTCGTGGAGCGGAAAAGTTATGTGTTATACCATTTGTATAACAAAAGTTTCCAAATTGAGATTCGTTGTTAAATTCACGACCATGATCCGTTTGGATTGACACAATTTTGACACCTAGAAGATTTTGAATTTTCTTGCTAAGAATTTCAAATTTATCAAAAGCTTCATTTTTGGTTTTCAAAAACAACGTCCAAGTAAACCTTGAGTAATCATCTACAATGACCAAAGTGTATAAGTTGCCTCCGTAGCTTCTTATAGCGGATGGTCCAAATAAGTCCATATGTAATAATTCTAGACACTTAGATGTGGACACCATATTTTTAGATTCGTGACTACTATGGGTTTGTTTACCAATTTTGCAAGCGTCGCAAAAGTGTTGGTCATATTTTAGTTTTGGTAAATTCCTAACTAACTCTTTTGAAGATAGGTTTTGTATAAGTCTCATATTAGCGTGACCTAAGCGTCTATGCCAAAGAGATGAGCTATCGTCTAATGTTGTTAGGCAAAGTTTGTCATTATATGTTTTATCTATTTTCATGACGTATATGTTATTTTTCCTAAATCCTTTAGCTATGGTGATACCATCTTTTAGTATTTTACTACCATTTTTATCAAATAGTACTTTATACTTTTTATCACATAATTGGCTAATACTAAGTAGATTAAATCCTAACACGTTCACGTAACTTATCACCAAAACTTCATGGAATTGGATAAATGTGACTTAGGACTTGTAACAAACATAAATGTGATATCATCAAACAAGGAATTAGATAATAAATCATACTTAAACTAACACAATGTGTTTCTATATGTATGTGTAGAAAACTAGAAGGGGGGTTGAATAGTTTACCAATTAAAAACTTTGTTTTGAAACTTATTGAAAGATCAATTGATATTGATCTTTGGATATGTTGATGAAATATGCAAGTAATATGTAAAGAGTAAATAAGGAAAGAAATGATCAAACCACAACAAGTTGTTTATAGTGGTTCGGTCTACAAGGACTCTTTTTCCCTCCTTTCACCGGCGGAGAAAACCTTTACACTTCGCTTACACTATTTTCGACACTAAGCTAGATGTCAAGTTCTTTCCAAGGGTACAACTACTCCCACACACAATGTATTTTGAGGACTAAAATACTAGCCACTCACACTCACAAGATTATGATGGTTTAATACAAAAATGAAGTATGAATCAACACTAGATCATACAACAGTAAACAAACAAGACTTCCAACTTCTCGTTTGAAGCTTGCATGTGACTTGATCTTCTTTGCTACAAAAGAGATCACTAATATGATATGAAACTGAGTTAGAAAGGTTAGAGAGAAGATATGTATGAGAGTATAGTGGAAAGGGATTAAAAACTATTTGGCTTGGCATTGCTATTTATAGCCAAAATGGACAGGAGCGTCCACGGACCACGGAACCCTTAAAAGGGTTCCGCCCGTGTACCAATTTGGTACCGCCAGGTCTAACAGCCAAGATATCAAATCTTGCCAAAGTCAAATATATCTAAGTGAGATTGTGCAAGATATGAAGAGTACAAATCTACACAAAATATCTAATGAAATCTTCCAATGATTTCCATGATGCATAACATGATGTCATATGTTGTATTTCTATTTTTAGAAATATGCAAGTACTTAAGTAGTGTTTGGTTTTAAGAACCTAACATATTCTAAAAACTACTATCATACATAATGATTAGAGTCATATCAAGATGTCACTAATCATGAATGTAAATGCTTGAATGATGAATATATTGTTTGAAAAAGCTAGTTTAAATATCTATTAAACTTGACAAGCTTTAAGCTTTTATAAATTAAATTTACTTTTTTCGTTAACAAAACTTAGGTAAAGATCAAAAATATAAATAAAGTTTAATGACGATATTTGTATTAACAGTATGTTTCTTTGTCAACTAACTTTCAGATCACAAAATTGCTGCAAATCAAGCAAATTTCAATGCCCCAGCTAAACTCACGATGGCAAACAAATTCCCTGCTGGTTATGACAGAATAATTGGCAAGAATAATCTTCGTGTTAATTTCAACAACTTCACCTGCTCAGATCCTTTTGCAACATCCATTCAAGTTCATGCTCACAAAGTCATCCTATATTCCGTAGTTCTATTTTCACCAGTTCTGGTACAACATGGAGAGGACTGATGGTCATCATGTGGTTAAAGTCACTCTTGATAGAAAAGAAGTCATGGTTTCTGTTGCTGATCTCCGTGCAGTTCTTTTACTTCCAGACATCAATTCTCCTGCTGATTATGTCAACATCCCGAATGAAACAAAGATTCTGGACTTCTTGGTCAATATTGGGTACGACGAAGTTTCTGGCATCATTTCTACTCACTCCAGAGTTGATGTCAAGAGCATTCCACAACCATGGAGAACACTTTATCTGATGATCACCAAGTCGGTCTCAGGAAAGGATAGCGGTCATGAACACCCAAACCTGCTGCATTTACAAATCTTCTGGGGAATGGTCCATGTGCATCCCATCGACTATGCTAGCCTCATCTGGGAGGACATGACGTAACATTTGAAGAAGCAAGGTTCTAGGATTCCCTTCATCCGTTTCACTAAGCTGATTATTCCCAACATTCTTAGGAAACATGAAGACATTCCCAAGCGTCTTGACGACCCCAAAAAACACACTATGATCAATGGGCCTACCCTTGAACCAGTTAGGTTCCACAGGATAACCACTCGCAAACAGGGTACTGAACTCCCTGAGTGCCTACTTACTGATAAGGTCAAAGTAGCTACCTCATACATATACTACAAGGAGGCTCTTAAGGTCAAGAAAGTTGGATTCTTGGATGAGCTTGTTACTCTAAAGCCCAAGACCAGAGCAAGGAAAGCTGGAAATTCTGGAAGTACCACCAAGACTAAGCCTAGATCAAAGAAAACCAAAAGGGTGGTAAAGAGGAAGATTCCCGTCAACATTGTCAAGAAAGAACCTGAACCTGAGTCGTCATCTCAACATGATGATGACTCAGATATAGAATCAGACGAACTTGTGACTTACAGTGAGGCTCGTGCTGATGACTCTACTGCTGATAAGGAGAAAGAGAGAAGCCCAGCTCTCACTGAGTTAGAAGAAGACATTGATGCCTTTCAACCTTTGGATGAAAGTAACAAAGCTGACAAAGGGAAGAAGCCTCTTGAGGAAGAAGCACAACTCGACTCTGATGAGTATGATTCAATGGATGAAGAAAGACAATTTTGAAAGACATTAAAGCAAAAGAGGTTAGAGCACCAAGCAGCTGCCTTTTCTGTTAATCAACTCGAAGGGCCAGGTGGTTCTAGCGGTGTTACTCCACACTCAATAGAACCCGTTGATGTCACTCAAACCCAAACCAATCCGGTTAATCAACCCGGTAAGGGCAAGGGTGACACCACCAAACCTATCATTCAGGATGATCAACCAAATGAAGAAGAAGAGCACGGTGATGATGATGAAATGTTAGATTATGGAGATGCCGATCTTGATAAAAATGAGCGAGTCACTGATGATGATGTTAAAGCGGCTGAAGAGGAAATGCAACGAAAAGAGGCTGAAGAAGAAGCTGCTATAGTTGAAGAGAAACGGTTAAAAGAGGAAGATGACAACTACATTGTCGACAATCCCTTACACAAACCCAAGACATCTTCTGAAACACCTTTTGACACTTCCAAACAAGAATCATCATCATACTCCTCACCTCCACCAGCAAAAGAAACAACAAAGTTGACATCAAATTCGGTCAAGAAGAAGGCTAACACATGGGCATCTCGTGTAAAAGCAAAGATTCAGAAAGCTGTGCGCCACTCACAGACCCAAAAGCAAAACCGTCAACAATCACAAGTGAACATATTGGCTAACGTGGTCACATATCTTTCAGCACAGATGGACACGTTTCAAGGCCAAAGAGAACAGTGTTAGCGCAAATATTACGATATTTAATCTATACAATCTCATTTGTTTTGTTGATGACAAACATGTAACTTGTAATAAATAACGTAAAATGTATAAGTTACTTGTAATTATATATTGTCTCAACACCTCTCGACGACTCAACTCCTTGTAAGCTACAACACAGGTTCGTACATGTTTGTTATGTTGCGTTATGATCAAACCCCCAACAAACCATTAAAACATGTTTAGTTAAATAGTTTATGTATAACAACTAGTGTTTACATATTGGGTAAATATATAAATAACTAGTATGTATTATAAGGGGTAATATAAATGCGTAGAAAACTTAAGTATTTGACCTATTGACCAAATACATTGAAAGTAGTTGGGTAAAACCCAAAGTCCATAACCCTTACCCAATGTCTAGATACATTGTACCTTGGCGAGCACTCAAAACCATGGACTAGATGCATTGCATCTTGTAGATACATTGAATCTACTTGGTACCCATAACCCTTGACCCATACCCAATGTCTAGATACATTGTACCCTTAGTGGGCACTCAAAACCATGGACTAGATACATTGCATTTTATAGATACATTGAATCTACTTGGTAACCATAACCCATAACCCATGACCCATGACCCAAAACCCATGGGCAAAAGGGAGCGTCCCACGGATCCCCAGTAATACACTGGACGGATCCCTCAAGGGAGAGATCCGTGGGATCCGGGGAACAGTGGCTAGTTTTCTTCTATAAATAGTGAGCCATTTCTTCATTATTCCACACACCTTCACACATAGTTTCTCTCCACCAAATCTAGGATATTTAGATCATTAGGAAACATGTAAACCACCCTCATCTCATATGATCATAATGCTTCTTACTTTCATTTGTTGTAAGCATACTCCCGAAGTGATCCTCCAAAGCAAGCTTAGAGATCTTGCATCCTTACCTACTGAAGTGATCACCCATCACAAGATACAAGCACATGAAGATCTTCTATAACAAGCTTGAGAAACTTGTTATCTTCATTCATAGAAGACTAACCACTACTACAAAAAATCTCACAGAAACTGGTCAAAATGGCCCATGAAGAGTGGTTTTGAAACCACTCTCTGAAGGGGGGTATCTCCTTGATTGAAACATATAGAAACCGGTTGCAAAACCTGTCTCTATTAGAAGCATCGACACCGGTTTTCATCTAAGAATTAGTCTCCATATTAGATAAACACAAATGTTTTTATTAGATATTGGCACTGGTTCTCCCACAACCTGTCTTTATAGAAACATCCAACCTATCTTTTATAGAGTAAAAATATATGTTTTTATATCAAAACCTGTCTTTTTGTAAATCTCTTTGATTAAATAAAATATTGTTTTTGAAAATTTTCAATTTATTGAAATTCCATAATCTACAATTTGACTCGTCATAATAAAGAAATACAAATGCAACAAATATATGTATAAAGTGTTTTAAATACACCAAAAATGTCGAAATCAACAAAGTAAATTAAGATAATACTTCAATTCAGCAAAACATAAATCCTAGACAAAATCCAACCTGAAACACTAGCATTCAACAAACTATAAAGAAAAACACTAGAATTCAGCAAAACTAGACATAATTATTTAGGACCAATCATGCCACAATATAAACCATGCACCAATGATGGCGTTCAACTCTTTGTTCTTTAACGGACAATCATCACTCCAAGGTACCTATGTCACACCCCCAAATTACCTGTTTTGCAGCGGAATGGAATTCCTGGGGATTGACTGTCATAGCATCACAATCACAGTTATATTGAATGACCTAAAGTGTCGTTTGGAAAAACACATCGTTTGATTTAATAAAACAATCAGAGTTTACAAAGTATAGGTCCCAAAAGTTTACAAAGTTTGCGGAAATATAATTATAATACAAGTCCAAACGATGGTTTTGAAAGAAAGTGCCATAATGTACAATGATGTAAGTCGACGCCGCGACTCAAAAGGTGGTTCTTTAACCATGACATGATGATAATGCCTTAGTTACCTGAAAATACATTGCTAAAACGGTCAACAATAATGTTGGTGAGAAATCATAGGTTTATGTAAATGTTTTATACGACTACACAAGTATAGATCAGGCATGACAATTATGTCACGTAAAAATGTTACAATTGCTTAAGCGCATGATACCGAAGCTCCGACTGATGTATGCCCCAACAGAGTGTCTTGCCAAACAACTCTAATAATGTTTATGAATGAAATGCATCCGTATGACTAGTTGGGATTCACCAACCCGGATGGAGGTGTCACCCTCGATAGATCTATCCACTCACACACGCTTCTAGAAAATTAACGGCTCATGCATTGAAGTGGGGACTTTTAACTGGCAACGTTGTAACTTAAGCAATGTAAATGAATTTAACATACTTGGTATCGTAATAAAAATGTTGTGCAATGTATTCTCCCCCGTAGGTTTGAAATAATGTAAAAACTTGTAAAACGGGGCTATGAAAACTCACTTGGTAAACTGGTGTGATGACAAGAGTGAGTACACTGAGGTATAGCGTGATGTTTCAATCTGGACCTATTACGAATGATATGGTATGTAATGAGTTGCAATGTAATGTTATGATATGCATGCATTACGTATGTTATTTATACCATTTTGCGAGTTTTGAAAAATATTACTTATCGTCGAAAAATACTCTTTTGACGTCTTGACCAATCTTAAATCACTTTACAAGTTTTTACGTCAAAATGTCATCCTACAATGGTTTTGTAATGATTTATAGTGAAATTATCACTTTTCGTCGTAAAATAATGTCGTCGGAAATTTCTTGAAAATGACAAAAATGGCTTCGAAAAACTAGTCGTAAAATGGTGTGCGTCGATCGTTAGGAAACGAAGTCGACAGTTTTAGAAAGTTTGTATCGAAATCTAAAAGTTTCAGTTCAGGAGTTTTCGACATAAAGGTCTCGAACATAAAGATAATAAGGGTTAAAGATGGTGATTTTGTCTAATGGTTGTGTAAAAATGAGTTTCGGCCATGTTTAAGCATCCATAAATAATTTATTACAACTCCGCTATACAAACGGTTGGTTGTTTTGAAAAATATGCTCGGTGATCTTGATTTTATTAAAAGACATTTCGTTCCAAAAAGTTCCACATCATGGTTAAAAACCGCCTCCAACATGGTCGTTACAGCTACCGTAACACTTGTCTCGTAAAATAATATAGTTTTTCAGAAAATAATAGTTACGGCAATTTTATGAAAACGTGCATATCTTTGTCGTTTCAAATCCGTTTTCTATGTATAATACGTCCTTAGCTTCGTATCGAAGTATACTAATATATTTTTGATAAGTCGAAATAATTTATGAAGCTTAAGGCTCGTTTTTGACTCGAATAAAACAATAATAGGTTGCTGAATTTTCTGAAAAATATATATTTCGTCGTCAAACTTTAAAAATTCATAACTTCTTCGTTATAACTCCGTTTTTATCCGTTCAAGCGGCCACGGATTCGTTTTAAAGTATATTTTCTAAATATCAAGGCCAAAAAGTCGTGCCTACAGTCGGATTTTCCAGAAAATCAAAACAAGGACAGAACACATTTTATACTTATCGAAAATAGTTTTTCTCGTACTAAACCTATTCCAATCCCTTCAAATCAACTCCAAAGCTAATCTAATCCTACCATACACCTTCTTAGGGTGTCATGGGTTCCTAAACATCATCAAGACCAAGATATACCAAGGGGATAATTATAGGATGACCTTTATATATATATAACTCTAAAATCAATGGAAAATGGTATAAACAACACAAGTCTTGCATGTTTGCTCCAAATATGAAGAAATACTTATGAAATGATAAGGAAAATGAAAAATGTAAATGATATGCTTACAAGTAAACTTGATGAGGTGATTAGAACAAAGGTTAGCCTAAACACCCTAGGTTTTTATTTCAAAACCTTAATGAGAGTGTAATCTAGATTGTAATATACTTGACTTGAGAAATTTTGGTGATCTCCTTCTTACTCACTCATGGTGGCCGGTTTGAGAGGGTGAACAAAGAGAGAAGAAGACAACTTTTGCTACTTGTGATTTATTAGAAGAATGAAGTGAAGTGAAGATTTTGTAAAAATCTATATCTTTGAAAAAATCTACCAATTCAATAAATGCCAATCCCCTCTATGGCCGGTTTTTAGGGGATTTTTGTCAACAAAAAAATATATATTTTTTTTTCTTTTATATAATGTATATACTTTGTGTATAATTGTTAACAAAATATGTAAGTAAATGAATTCAAGTTAAGGTAAATGGTAGCTTTTATGTACAAGTAAATTTTTAATATATCAAAGTAGAGTATAATGATATTATAAAAATTGTAAAAATACATTCCTTGTGAAATTTGAGTGATATAATAATTTTCGTGTAGTTTTTAAGAAAAGTGTCGTAATAATATAACTTTAACGATTTACATAAAAATAAATTTAAAACACGAGGTAAACTCAAAATATTGTTTTTTTTTTTTTTTTTTTTTTTTTTTTTTTTTTATAACTAAATGTAAGTATAAAATATATCGGGATCATTTTTGGAAGTAACGGATTAAATATTCAAAATAATAACTCACGCGATAACGTTTATTTAATATAAAATTTACGCGTTTAAGGTGAAATGCAATGTCATGAATGAACTAACATGATGCAAATGATGTTAATGAAATGTAGACTAAACTTAGTCCATATGAAATGTTCGTGATGATATGATCATGAATTCGCCGCTAAACCATAAAGGTTACGCGAATTTGAAATACGTAAACCTAGTTTACGATAAATGTTGAAATAGTGAAGCGTGAATTGTTTCGAGAAATGACCTGAAATTGCGAGTTGTCACATTCGCCCATCCAAAAAGGAATTCAGTCCCTTAATTCAGTTCGTGTTAGTCTATCGAATTTTTGAGTTTGTGATGAATATCGAGGAGAGAAGACATGGAGAAGTGTCGTTACGGTTATCGATGATTGAGAGCGTACAAAACATCGTAGAAAATATCGGATGAATCTCTCATAAGTAACACTTTGACTTTGAAATATGTGAAGATTTTGCTTGCACTTAGATTTATAAATAACCGCTCCCAACATAACGTGATCCCTCCAGAATTAGACATAGTTAGCTAGGCTATGTATAATTAAGGAACGATGACGTGACGTTCGGTTTAGTTGTTATAACTCTCAATGTTTACAAGGATTTAAACCGTGTCGTTAAAATGGGAGTTAAAGTAAAAGGGAGTAAGATTCTCGTAAGTAAAAACAAATCGGAAAGACAATAAAGTACGATAGATGAGAATATTTGGGTCGAATTGGTTCGTCCAGTGTTTTTCTAAATCGTACCACGCCTTTCCAAGACGGGTCCTTGTGCATAATTTGTTGCCCACTTGAGATTCTAATGGGTTGCGGCTTATGGGACATATTTCCAATATTTCGCGTCGTACATCGACGTAGCTTATCTAGCCATATGTTGTTATTTGTAACTGATTTTTGATTTGTATAACTTCTTTGTTTGTTTCATGAATGAGTTATGGACTAATGAATTGGACTTTCCTGATTTTAATCCTTGAATAAGTGATTGATACCTCAACCTTACAGTGCCTCAAATGGTGTAGTTAATATGTTCATGAGCTAACTATTGTTGCAAAGAAACTTGTCGATGGAGAATGTTTTGCCTAACCATTTCTAGAAAGTCATACTGGCTTGAGCATATTATCTAATGTGGAAATTGCTCTCTAGCTCTAACCATTGAGCTGAGGATAGTAGGCGGTAATCATGTCCTAGTAGGTTTCATGGAAATCCTGAAATGACTGTCAGCAGTCTAAGGTGAATCGAATAGCTTATAATAGGTACAACTGGAATTGATACCACATGTCTCGTGTTAGATTTCAAAATGTTAAATCTGTCGGAAAGGACCTTATTGAAAAGAATAGATTATAGGTAACAGTTGTGATTTCCTCGTGTTTCTAGTCCTATCGAATGTCATGACCTGAGTCTTACTTGCCTAAAGTGCTTAGTCTCTATGACTAAAATGTTTATTGTTTGATTATCGAAGTGGTTCCATGCTCCATGTAGTAAAGTCACAAACCTTAAATATTTAAGTGAGGTGGTGTAGTGGTTGGTTTTCAAGATTTGTTCCGATATTGAGTGCTTCCAAAAATAGTTCATCACTAATATTGTTATCATTCTAGCAAGAAAATAGATATCAGCTCAAACTATGTCGAAGAATGTTTGTTCTAGTTTCACTTGTAGATGGGGAGTCATTGATTGTCCGACATGTTGAAACCTGTGGCATCTCTTGATATGGAAGTGAGGTTACTTGGAATTTCTGAGAACACAATGCCTTAAGGGAAGTTTATATCGATAACCTTAATTTAACCAAAATTTTCCTTTAAGGAAAACTCATTGTAGGGAAATTCACATATTGTTGAGGCCATGTTTAACAGAATGTTCTACAGCCTCAGTTAGAAGACTTAGTATATCCCTATAGTGTTGCTTAGTGTGTATACGATTCATACTAAATCTCGTAACTCGGTCTAACTAATACTTTTGGAATGATAGAGTTTGGATTCTAATCCAAAATAGTGGTTCGGAATGTCTCGTGATGTCTTAAGATTTTTGTCGAGTTTTGAATCATCCTACCACCTAGTTCTAGTCCTTGTTGAAAATTCCAAAATCCTTTCATTGTTTTCCTGCATCGAGGAATCCTCCTCGTAAATGGTATAAAAAGTCTTTCCTAAAAAGGTCATTCGTCAAATCCTAACTTATCGGTTGAGTGAGAGATAAATGGCGTAAGCATCTATAGAGTGTTAACAAAAAGAAGTGTTTATGCACGATTTATCTGATTATAAAACTTTGCTTTTAAATAAGAATTGTTTTAGGAGATTTGAAATGATGCTTGATACTTTCATGACATAATTCTTCCTGAATTATACATAGGTGATCAGGCCATGTATAATTAAGGACAAATGATGTGATGCTTGTTTTTGTTGAAATGGTATTATGTTCCTCCGAAGTTTTAGATGGTATTCAACGTTTTGTTTTGTAAGATAATGGCTCAATGATTTTTCAGAGTAACATGAAAATCGTTTCGCATGAGGATATTAAATAGTTGATAAAATAACTGAAACCAATTGATAAGTTGGTAATAAAACAACTTGCGTTAAAACTTTATGAAACAACGTTTCTAAGATGGTGATAAAATAGTTCGAAATAAAATCAAGTGAAATAATTTCATAAAATAGTAGCAGGATAATTTGGAATAAAATTTGTTGGATGGTTTGTAGGATACATAGGAGAACCTTATCGAGTAATAACAGTCTACTAATTGGTCGAGAATAAAGTTGGCCTAACCCCTAGTAAGATAGTGATGTATCGTCGTGAAATGATGGAAAATTGGGCAATTGGAGTAAGGAATGAAATAAACAAGGTGGTGATTATCGTAGAGATAATAAATGATAAAGATTACATTAGCTAGAAAGGTACTTATTATCTGTTCCTGTTGATGGTCTAATCGTGTTTCAAGTGTAGGAGTAGTAGGCGGTCTAGCAATAATAGCCCTAGAACTCTCACAGTCCTCAAACCTATGAGATGGTGTAGTGTCTATAGTCTTTGTGGTAGGTGGTAATGGTGTGTCAAATCATGCACGCTTCCCAAGCTGCAAGTCAGGTATATGAGTATCGTGTATGAGATGTGATGGTACGGATGGTGCTCGAAATGATAATGATGATGAAAATAATGACAATGATGATAATGGAAATCCTTGTGGTGAGTTAAGAAAATAGGTTCATTAGGACTAAGCCTATAAATTCTACCCAATGGTATGATCTGTCCCAACTGAGTGATAAAAATTGTCCTGATCCTACAGTGAATCAATAGTGATCATGATGGTGTAGTTGCAACTTCATCCTCCTAAAAGGTCTCAGTGTCATCGTCTGATGTTATCGGTGTTGAGTCAACTGATGTTAAAATTTTGATAGGGAATAATAAGGCATTCTCCATGTCAAAGTGATGCGAGTATAATGGGATGGGTATTTGAAGGCATCTATGTGACAATCGAGTTCGAAATGAAAGTAAATAACTCGTAAAATGTGCGTATAAAACCGCATGTAAAGTGAACATGCACTTATGATGAAATGATGAGATGCTATGATAATGTAGTTATAGTCTAGGGTCAATGATGCAACCTAGTTCTCTATAACTGTAGCTCTGGTACCAATCTGTCACACCCCCAAATTACCTGTTTTGCAGCGGAATGGAATTCCTGGGGATTGACTGTCATAGCATCACAATCACAGTTATATTGAACGACCTAAAGTGTCGTTTGGAAAAACACATCGTTTGATTTAATAAAACAATCAGAGTTTACAAAGTATAGGTCCCAAAAGTTTACAAAGTTTGCGGAAATATAATTATAATACAAGTCCAAACGATGGTTTTGAAAGAAAGTGCCATAATGTACAATGATGTAAGTCGATGCCGCGACTCAAAAGGTGGTTCTTTAACCATGCCATGATGATAATGCCTTAGTTACCTGAAAATACATTGCTAAAACGGTCAACAATAATGTTGGTGAGAAATCATAGGTTTATGTATATGTTTTATACGACTACACAAGTATAGATCAGGCATGACAATTATGTCACGTAAAAATGTTACAATTGCTTAAGCGCATGATACCGAAGCTCCGACTGATGTATGCCCCAACAGAGTGTCTTGCCAAACAACTCTAATAATGTTTATGAATGAAATGCATCCGTATGACTAGTTGGGATTCACCAACCCGGATGGAGGTGTCACCCTCGATAGATCTATCCACTCACACACGCTTCTAGAAAATTAACGGCTCATGCATTGAAGTGGGGACTTTTAACTGGAAACATTGTAACTTAAGCAATGTAAATGAATTTAACATACTTGGTATCGTAATAAAAATGTTGTGCAATGTATTCTCCCCCGTAGGTTTGAAATAATGTAAAAACTTGTAAAACGGGGCTATGAAAACTCACTTGGTAAACTGGTGTGATGACAAGAGTGAGTACACTGAGGTATAGCGTGATGTTTCAATCTGGACCTATTACGAATGATATGGTATGTAATGAGTTGCAATGTAATGTTATGATATGCATGCATTACGTATGTTATTTATACCATTTTGCGAGTTTTGAAAAATATTACTTATCGTCGAAAAATACTCTTTTGACGTCTTGACCAATCTTAAATCACTTTACAAGTTTTTACGTCAAAATGTCATCCTACAATGGTTTTGTAATGATTTATAGTGAAATTATCACTTTTCGTCGTAAAATAATGTCGTCGGAAATTTCTTGAAAATGACAAAAATGGCTTCGAAAAACTAGTCGTAAAATGGTGTGCGTCGATCGTTAGGAAACGAAGTCGACAGTTTTAGAAAGTTTGTATCGAAATCTAAAAGTTTCAGTTCAGGAGTTTTCGACATAAAGGTCTCGAACATAAAGATAATAAGGGTTAAAGATGGTGATTTTGTCTAATGGTTGTGTAAAAATGAGTTTCGGCCAAGTTTAAGCATCCATAAATAATTTATTACAACTCCGCTATACAAACGGTTGGTTGTTTTGAAAAATATGCTCGGTGATCTTGATTTTATTAGAAGACATTTCATTCCAAAAAGTTCCACATCATGGTTAAAAACAGCCTCCAACATGGTCGTTACAGCTACCGTAACACTTGTCTCGTAAAATAATATAGTTTTTCAGAAAATAATAGTTACGGCAATTTTATGAAAACGTGCATATCTTTGTCGTTTCAAATCCGTTTTCTACGTATAATACGTCCTTAGCTTCGTATCGAAGTATACTAATATATTTTTGATAAGTCGAAATAATTTATGAAGCTTAAGGCTCGTTTTTGACTCGAATAAAACAATAATAGGTTGCTGAATTTTCTGAAAAATATATATTTCGTCGTCAAACTTTAAAAATTCATAACTTCTTCGTTATAACTCCGTTTTTATCCGTTCAAGCGGCCACGGATTCGTTTTAAAGTATATTTTCTAAATATCAAGGCCAAAAAGTCGTGCCTACAGTCGGATTTTCCAGAAAATCAAAACAAGGACAGAACACATTTTATACTTATCGAAAATAGTTTTTCTCGTACTAAACCTATTCCAATCCCTTCAAATCAACTCCAAAGCTAATCTAATCCTACCATACACCTTCTTAGGGTGTCATGGGTTCCTAAACATCATCAAGACCAAGATATACCAAGGGGATAATTATAGGATGACCTTTATATATATATAACTCTAAAATCAATGGAAAATGGTATAAACAACACAAGTCTTGCATGTTTGCTCCAAATATGAAGAAATACTTATGAAATGATAAGGAAAATGAAAAATGTAAATGATATGCTTACAAGTAAACTTGATGAGGTGATTAGAACAAAGGTTAGCCTAAACACCCTAGGTTTTTATTTCAAAACCTTAATGAGAGTGTAATCTAGATTGTAATATACTTGACTTGAGAAATTTTGGTGATCTCCTTCTTACTCACTCATGGTGGCCGGTTTGAGAGGGTGAACAAAGAGAGAAGAAGACAACTTTTGCTACTTGTGATTTATTAGAAGAATGAAGTGAAGTGAAGATTTTGTAAAAATCTATATCTTTGAAAAAAATCTACCAATTCAATAAATGCCAATCCCCTCTATGGCCGGTTTTTAGGGGATTTTTGTCAACAAAAATATATATATATTTTTTTCTTTTATATAATGTATATACTTTGTGTATAATTGTTAACAAAATATGTAAGTAAATGAATTCAAGTTAAGGTAAATGGTAGCTTTTAGGTACAAGTAAATTTTTAATATATCAAAGTAGAGTATAATGATATTATAAAAATTGTAAAAATACATTCCTTGTGAAATTTGAGTGATATAATAATTTTCGTGTAGTTTTTAAGAAAAGTGTCGTAATAATATAACTTTAACGATTTACATAAAAATAAATTTAAAACACGAGGTAAACTCAAAATTTTGTTTTTTTTTTTTTTTTTTATAACTAAATGTAAGTATAAAATATATCGGGATCATTTTTGGAAGTAACGGATTAAATATTCAAAATAATAACTCACGCGATAACGTTTATTTAATATAAAATTTACGCGTTTAAGGTGAAATGCAATGTCATGAATGAACTAACATGATGCAAATGATGTTAATGAAATGTAGACTAAACTTAGTCCATATGAAATGTTCGTGATGATATGATCATGAATTCGCCGCTAAACCATAAAGGTTACGCGAATTTGAAATACGTAAACCTAGTTTACGATAAATGTTGAAATAGTGAAGCGTGAATTGTTTCGAGAAATGACCTGAAATTGCGAGTTGTCACAACCTATATGTTAGTTAATGAAATAAAAACATCAACACTCTAAAAAGAAAAAAGTTATAGAAAGGATGAAACTATTGCACGTCTAATTCAAGAAGAAAATTATAGAGAATACTCTAATGATTTTGAGTAATATTCAAATGCACCCAACCAAAAAACCTCATTATTGGTAAACATCTCAAAATCTTCTAAATGAAAATTAGCAATGTCCTTGACACGTAATCTCAAACAGCCTGTACAGCTAATCCTAAACAGCACCTAAATTTGAATTCAATGGCTTTACATGGGTTATAAGAGCAGAGAAGGTAGATCTCATCAGAGGACGAGAGTCAAAGGTGGCACCAACACTCCTTCTGAAATGTCAATAGCAACTGACTGAATCCCTCTTAAAATGTCACACGTGCAAGAACTCATGCACAAGTACATCAGTAATTCAAAACAAGGAATACTTTAAGACAGTCCTTAGAACATATCAAATCGTCTTATCATGACTCAAACTTGTTTAACTAATTAAGTTAGAAAGGAATGTAGTTAACTTATTCATGATCTCAATTACAATCATGTACACGTAATCTGTTACCTCATTATAAAATGAATGTGTTGTACCTCTTATAGACAATGGCAGATTCGATAGTATATTTGCAGCTGCATTGATATCCACTTCTCGTGCTGGTCTTGAGTTAATCCTTAACACATAAAAACATGTAGATGTGTGTATGTCTGATTAAACATGTGAGTATTTTTGGTTAAATGTTGTTAGATGCAAATACTTTATTCAAAGCATATGCACACAACACACGACACAATTGTTTAAAAGGATGTTCTAAAATTCTAGTTTTGTGTATTTTTAAAGTTATCTAAAGCGGAAAACTAGTAGGTACCAAGCTCTTTATTTTTAGGCTTTAAATATCTGTAAAATAATCAGACAAGAACTAAAATAAGCAATCTCAAACGCCATCTATTATCTAGTTATGTTTATCACTTTACTGTACCAAATACTACCTTAAAAAGCAAAATGAATACTCAAAAAAACATAATTGAATGAACAATTCCAAACACTACCTTAGAGTGTCATCTAATCACTAAAATAACCAATGTTTGAATGAACAATTCCAAATAAAGACTTATAGTGCGTGTGAAGATCGTTGTAAGCTCTTAGACTAGGTCTAATATTATATCTAGGAACACATAATAATGAAAGAGAAATATTCAAACATAGAATCAACATTATTATGAACAAGGTTTTTCATTATCATAAACTAACTATAATAAAGATCAAAGACTTGATCTAACACTAACTAACTAAACCCTAGGCGTTTTCCCAAATCCCTACGCCTAGGTTCCCACAAACACACACCTTTGGCTTTTACATCTTGGACATACTATCAAACTAATGACCCTATGTCTATTTATATAATAGAGACATCTAGGGTTTACAAGATGAATCATAATACAATTAGGAAACTAAATATTCTTTTAAGCATATCTTCTAGAATCTTCCAAATCCTCCATCTTTTTGTAGTTTCTGTCTTGTCACTTTTAGTCCTTCATGTTTCATTCTTCTTGTTTTGTATCATCAAATCTATAATAGACCCAACAATCTTCCCCTATTTGATGGTAACAAAACAACCACGATTCTTGTACGAACTCCCCTAGACGAAGTAGCAGAAGTTGAGATAATTAAATCTCACCATGAATGAAACAATCTTGTTTTCCATGCTTCCCCTTGACTTGAACATGTCACTCAAACATCTCTTCCCCTTTTTGTTATCAACAAATAGGGAACGTATGCAAATAATGATCATGACCACCACGAACCAATATCATACTTCCAATCTAAGACTTCCAATGCTTCAAATCGCCCACCATTACGCATCATAAAAAAATGGATCCAAAACAGTAGAAAACTCCAACTAGCAGTAGTAATAATGATCAACAGTAGTAAAAATCAAATACTTCCCCTTGAGTGATGCATGTAGATGGTTTAACATTTAACAATAAGCTTCCCCTGAAAACCATATGTTAACCATCTTCATGATTCTTCAAATCGGTAAGCTCCTTGTAATGATCACTTGTGAAGAAAACCAAATATAACAACCTTGATGAAGAAGTAGAATTTCCCAAACTTGTGTCTTAAATCTTGTACTATCCACAGAACTCCATACTTATACCCACCAAATATAAGTAGACCGCAATCCCTTGACAAAAATCCTTAACTAGTATGAGACACTAAGCACTACAATGTAACTCCTTTAAGTGATAGCCAATGTGTCAATAGAGTATCATAAGAAAAATCACACATTGCTAGATTTATCAAGCTATATGATAAGAACACAAACCAGGTAATTCCACTTCACCTTCAAATAAGTGATAAATAATCCTCTTCGTAATCAATTCTTCAATAAATCTCCAAAACGAGCCTTTTCTAAATCCTTTTAAGAACAAATCACCAAACTCCCTGTGTGTGTGAACAATAACCTGCATATGTGATATCCAAAAACCATAACAATATGCTCGACTTCCCCTTAATTCCAAATCAGTCCTATTAGCAACACTTTTTTCTGTCACTAAACTGTTGTTAAACTGTCACTATCATGATTACTCTTTCCTCCCAAATAAGTTAGCGACACAAATTCCGTTCTTGAACTATTGCTAAACTGTCGCAAATCAAAGAGCAGTACTTTGTGTCCAATGAGCAGTACTTTAATTCAAGAGCGGTACTTTCATACTAATGAGCAGTACTTTGGTGTCCAAGAGCAGTACTTTCGAACTCGGAGCAGTATTTTGTAAAAACCTTAACAGTACTTTGAAAAACGGTAGCAGAAACAGTACTATGAAAATATACGGGTAGTACTTTAAAAACTCCAACAGCAGCCAACTTCGACGCCTTATATCTTTTTATTGGAAGTTCAGATCGAAGATCCCTTCAGTGGAAAGTTAGATTGGTATATAGAGAACATCCACCTAAAATTTCATCCCGATCCAAAAGTTAGCAAAAAAGTTATCGCCGTTTCAAAACAGTACTGTATAAAAATACGAAAATTTTGAGATCCGAATTTTTCGTCTTTTTCATCATTCTTCGACACATAAAACCTTGTAATCCTAGATATCACGAGCCTCAGGCTCTGATACCACATGTGAAGATCGTTGTAAGCTCTTAGACTAGGTCTAATATTATATCTTGGAACACATAATAATGAAAGCGGAATATTCA
Organism: Chrysanthemum seticuspe; assembly: GCA_019973895.1. Taxonomy (NCBI): domain Eukaryota; kingdom Viridiplantae; phylum Streptophyta; class Magnoliopsida; order Asterales; family Asteraceae; genus Chrysanthemum; species Chrysanthemum seticuspe. Next base: position 35,990,214 of record BPTQ01000006.1, read on the forward strand.
AACACAGAATCAAAATTATTATGAACAAGGTTTTTCATTATCATAAACTAACTATAACAAAGATCAAAGACTTGATCTAACACTAACTAACTAAACCCTAGGCGTTTTCCCAGACACACACCTTTGGCTTTTACATCTTGGACATACTATCAAACTAATGACCCTATGTCTCTTTATATACTAGAGACATCTAGGGTTTAAAAGAGGAATCATAATACAATTAGGAAACTAAATATTATTTTAAGCATATCTTCTAGAATCTTCCAAATCCTCTATCTTTTTGTAGTTTCCGTCTTGTCACTTTTAGTCCTTCATGTTTCATTCTTCTTGTTTTGTATCGTCAAATCTATAATACACCCAATAGTGCCAAACCATAAACTATTTTTCAACCACTTCTTAATTTAAAAATCTTAATTTTAAAAGACCACATGTCATTTTCTTCATGGCACTAAAGTTCGTATTATATCAATAATGTAAAAAAAATGAATCATATACATTTAAACTCGTCACTACTGCATAAGAGCAACAATAGCAGCCTAGACTAATGGCTTAATCACACTCACAAAATGCCCAACTTCCCTCCCAAAAAATTTATTTTCTGAAAGATCTTGGCTTTTTATGTCTTTTTTATTTTGTTGCTCTACGCAAATCCTAAAAAACAATGTATCATCTAAATCATCCAACAACATCACTTGATCAAATAATTTGCTAGTTTCTTTATACTCCAATAACAAGCAACTCACCATATAATATTTAGAGGTCCTAACTGAATATCATCTTGCCACAAAGAACCAATAAGGCCAAGGACTTTCAAAAAGTGTTTACATGTATATTACTCGTAGAGTCATAATTTATATAGAAAATAATATGACACACTAAAACATTGTACTTGGGCATAGAATTAGTAGCTTTGATTCGAGTATGTTAAAAATCAAGGCCTAAGCAGATCAACATCAATTAAATCATTTCATACTACCAGAGCACAAAAACACATACAAGAGTTACGAGTATTCAATAACTTTTAAATGAATTACCAGTCGAACCTAACACAACCAAGATAATTATGGAAAATAAAGAATGCATCTACAAAAACAATATGATATTGACAAGATAGAAATTTAAAGGAAAAGTATACCTACATAGATAAAGTATTGTTTGGTTTTGCGAGTGATTCAACAAAATACTGCAAGAACACCACCAAAATCAATGACAAGTACATTAGGGGTTCGATTGATGTGAGAATCAGTAATTTAGAGATACCATTAAAAAAATTGAGGTTCACGAGCTTATTTAGGGACACATCTAGTCATAGTAACTGCTATAACGCCTAGATCTGCAAAACCGCAACAACAAAAAAACATTAATGTTAAACAATACCTCAGTAATATCATACATCAAGTATTGCTCAATCAAGACTAACTACGACAATACCGAAATTGACACAGTCACAACCACAATAGCAAACAGTATCAAATAATCAAATAAATTAACTAATAACAGATTAAATACAAAAAAATTGATGATACCAACCTTTAAGAAACAACCGTGAAAAATTAAACGGAGCATCGCAGGTGCAATGTTCTTGTTTTGACCCTAAATGCGGCAAATGGTCAACTTGATGATTTGTTTCGCCTGAGGACATGATTTACGATGTTAGTCTTATTCGAGCGATGAATGAGATGCTGAATTCAAAGATAAAAGAACAAAGTAATTGATTAAAATAATTTTTTCATGGTGGATGAATGGATTTAGGTAAACCCTAACTGTATGTTTTGGTTTGTGTGTGTGTGTTTTGATTTAGGGGAGATTAAAAATGGCAATGACAACATTTTTTTATTTGTGGAAAAAATTGAAACTATGTGGCGGGAAATGGAAGATCCAAATGAAAAAAAAATTGATTTATGAAAAAATATTGAGCGGGTTTAGTTTTCGGATGGGTACCAGATTTTAAAAAGGTTAAAAGTTAATTTTGTATTTCATTTATATAGTTAAAAAAGTTACTCTATTAATCTAAGATCAACAAATACCAAAGAGAAATGTATATATATCGTATAACTATATTTATAAATAATGGCATTCCATGATTGGCTAAATCGAAGACGTTATTTTTTTTATGTTCGTATTAGTAACAAGTGTGTGACAAAACACAAATAATTTATCAAAAGTCATTTGGTCTAATGATATGTCATCAATTAAGAAGTGTGGTTTTAAATCTCGTTTAAAACATTGTGAGATAATGTAAGGCATATTAAACGAGCTGAGCATTGAACACTTCAATAGCAAGATCGGTTTCTATAGAAAAATCGATGCCCATAGATGAAAAACTTAGAAACCGGTTTGTTTAAAAAACATGTTTCTTAACTTGCTTATAGGGACCGGGTTTCCTAGCCGAACTGATGTTTGTACATTTTCTATTATATAGACTGGTTAATGTTTCCCTTCCTCACTACTTCTCCATCGCATGAACTGGTTTTTATAAAACTAGTCTCTATTTAGGGGTGTTTATGGGCTTTTTGGTAGTAGTGAACTACATCATGCTTTGGGTTCTTGATGTTTAGTTTAGGATTTCATATCCATTAGACACATTGTCTTGGATAATGTCTAGTATCATATTCTTGTATCTATGACTAGACTAGATGGTTTATGTGTTTGTGCCATAAAACACAAGGTTTGTTATGTTGGGCCACAAAACATAACGAGTGTCATAGATGTGTCAAAGGTATTAGTGAAGAATGCTAAGAGAGTCAAGATGAAGGCATTAGTGAAGGGTGTCGAGTAATCTAACCAAGGGCATTAGTGAAAGGTGCCTAAGGTGTACATTCGATATGGTGTATTTCGATGTACAAGATAGAGTAGTATTAGATCCAAGGATGGTGATATCCTTGATGGTGTTGTAATAAGGAGTGGATCCCCTTGAGATTAGGTGTTGTGTTGTGATGGGTAGTAGTTCCTCCATAGTAATGGAACTAGGTGCTTAGCCTAGTACCTAATAAAGGGTAGGCGATGTTGTGACATGATTAGTTCTCCTTGGAGTGAAAGAACTCGGTGGTTAGCCTAGCACCGTATAAAGGGTAGGCGACATTGAGTTAGGTGTGGTTCACCTTGGTGTGAAAGAACTCGGTATTTAGCTTTGTACTGGAAAAAGGTGTAAGCGATGTTGTGAAGGCTTCTCCGCCATAAGGAGATTCGTGTAGTGTTTACGAACTCTCGAGTAGGTGACTCGGGGAGTGGAGTAGGGCAAGGAAGGTGTCCTTGTAGCCGAACCACTATAAATCCTCGTGTTGGTTTGTCTATCCTTTTACTGATTGCTTTATGTTTATTCTTGCATTACATTGTTTACTTTCTATGTGGTTGATGTCTATGTTTGTGATACATACTAGGTCTTTCATATAGTCACAAACTATATTTAACACTTTACATATTATGACACGCTTGATCAAGAAAAAGCAACCGGACTAATAATGGTGAAACTAGATTTATAATGAACCATTAATCTTGCGGAATCTTATGTGATATTAAGGGGTTGGCCTTACATCCCGTAATGCGTTAAATGTATCCTCACGTCGAGATTAGCAAGTGCAATGCGTTAAATGTATTCACCCCCCCCCCCTCTACGTTTTCACAATTGGTATCAGAGCGGTTGGCTCTAGTTTTTAAAACAAATGGTTTTCAAAATGAGTAAGGTCCTTGTATCAAATTTTTGGTGAAGTTAAGCATAATATGAAAAGTGTCTTGTTGATTTTTTTTCCTCTTTGAAGTTTTGTTATTATATATCTTGTTAATCAAGCTTGAATAAAGGTAAAAATGGATAATATAACTTCACTAAATAGTCTACAAAGGTCAAACCTTTTCGTCGGGTCAAAACATGCATTTTTGTAGTTCTGTGTCAGATCCGCGGATCCCTCAGGTTACACTGGACGGATCCCTCAAGCAAGGGATCCATGGTACAGAAGATAGTTTTTATCTGAATTTCAAAAATTCATAACCTTTTAACCGTAAGTCGTCAGAATTCGTGCCACCTATCGTTTTAAAGGTATTTGAGTCTACTTCATTTAAAATGATTTCATAAACTGATTCAAAATTTTTTTTACAGAATCATTGATTTATAATAGAAAGTCATTTTTTGGTCATAACTTTTGCACAAACTTTTGATCTAATTAGAGACGGATGTTTTCGTCTTTGAATAACAATGTGTCCTCTTTTGAAATTAAGGTTTTGATCATATTTAAAAATATAAAAGAAACTAATCAAGCTTGGTTTACATGTTTGTATTTAACACAAAGCGATGAAAAGAACTTTCGTTTGCTATGCTAAATGATAAATTGTATTCTTTGCATTACTTTATTATTTGATTATCTCAAATAGCTTTTGTGCTTGTTTGATTGAATAACATATGTGGTTTCCTTACCTTGCTATTCATTCTCTTGTTTTTCGGTTTAGTAATATTCTACTAATCAATGTGCTATTCGAAGGAGTGTTTGGGATAACATCTAGTTGTGTCGAAAATATTAGTATAAATACTTAGTTAAGTCATATAAGTTGAAAAATGTACAAAACATGTAATACACTAAATGGCTTTTTGATTGAGTTATCATGTGTGCAACATAAATGTTTTATGTTCTTATATGTTTTCTTGATTTCATATTTTCTTGTATCGTTTTCTAAAAACAACAAGAATGTACTTCAGATCATAACCTACACTTGTGTTGATGATGTACTCTCCCGTTTTTTCTTTGCATGATCGCTCTCCAAGCTTCATAGTAGGATTGACAACTTGATTATTTCATCTGATATACTCAAGTAAATTATTTTGCAATGCAAAAATAATTGTTCATATCCGAAAGTCCAAACTCAAGCTTTCCAACAACATATGTTGAACTAGCTCATCCAACTATCTTTTTGTTCACCATATGGACAACTTTTAATTTTTTGACACCTTCATCACCTTAGTTGTTTCAAGTATAATATTAATAAAAATGAAGCAAAGTTTCATCATTGTTACTTTTTGATAGGACATTGTAGGAATATAAATTTTCCTAATTTGAGAATGAAGTCTATAGAACTTAGTGCACTAGAAACTCAATTTGACCTAACGGTTGAATTGCTTCCTTGATAGAAGTTGGGTATGTGGAATCACACGTAAAAATGGTCGTGTTTAGCCATAATTGAGCACCGCTAGTAATAGTCTCATATTCATTCTCTCACTTGAGAAATTTATACTCCTATGTTTTCCTAAAGTAAGTTTACAATGGAAATACTTTGTATTGTCTTAGGATTACTAATCAAACAAGTTGTAAAATTAATTTTTCTTTTAGTTAATCATAACCACTTGCCTCATCAAGCGATTATCTTGCTTTGATCGAGAAGAGCTACATGACTTCATAGACGAAGCTCATTGTATGCTAATCATCATCAGTAATAACTAGATTGTCCTAAACTAGCACCTCACAACTCTTTTGTCTTGAACACCATCATGTGATCTTTTCTTTCAAGACACATACCTTTCATGTCATTGTTAGTGTAAATGATTTACTAATCTAGACCGTAAATTTGTTTTAGGCTTCTTGAGTAGTGCTTGTAAAGTTTGCTAAACCTTTGTGTTATTTGTGAGCTCGATCTCATTTTGATTGCCTATATGTGATCTCTAAATGTTCTCCTTGCTTTGCTTAACGTGTATACTTGTGTGCTTGCTGTAAAAACCATTAGTTACCATCAATCATTTTCTCTTGATCATTTAAGTCCATCTTCATGTAAGATACTTAAGAGACTGAGTAACTTAGGATATATAGGTGCTAGACCTTGATAGAACCCAATCACCTCTTTTTCACCTCATCTGTTAGCCGAATCCCTAGACTTAAGCTAGCCGGATCCCTCTAGTGAGGGAATCGGTGGAACCGTGGAACAGTAGGAACTTTATCTCTTTAGATAATCATTTCAAATTTCCTTTTTCCCACACAAGCACTTGTTCAACCCTTAGGATTATCTGTTTCCTATATGTTTATAAATGAGTTGCATTTATATGAGTCTTTACGTGTTCTTCCTTTTTGTTTCATGATTTTATGTGAACAATTTATCCATTGGTATAAATGTTTTCCTTTTGTACTAACTCTTTTAGATTCTTGTAGGATGACAATGATCGATTTCATCATCAAGTCAAGTTGCGCTCACATTTTTTGTTATTTCTAATCTTGCATCATCCTAACCATCTTACTCAACTTTTATCACTACTCACAAAGTCATCATGTCTACCACCACTATTGAGTCGTCAACCAAGTCAAAGATTTACCTTGATACCTTTCATCACCTCTACCACAACTTCCATAATGATGATTTCTATCATTATCAACGTGTCCAAAGGTCTAGTTCATGATCTACGTGATGAAGTATGTCTCATGTTCTACCACACCCTATTTGTTTCAACCACATCCTACAAGTGTTTCACTACCACTACAATTCATGGTCGCTCAACCATCATTCACAAACATCTATGTTGTCAAAAGCCAAGTGAGTTTTGTAATGAAATGCTTCTAATCCCTAAGCACATTTTTTCTTACCTTGAACAAACCTTACAACCTCTAAACCAACCAGGATGATGCAAGTAGTAGGATTATTCTCTTTTTGACACTAATCCTTTCTTTGTAGGTTCATACATATACACTTTGATGTGTATGGGATTCTCGTCTATTTATGGACGAAATTTTACACTAATTTTCTTTTGTAGGTTCTTCTTGACGCCCTCGAGATAGGGGGAGCTTCCTTCGAGCTTTTACAAAGTGCATCATATGACTTACTCGTCCAAGGATGTTGAAACCCAGATCCGGACTCAGCTAGGGTATAATAACAATTATTGAATAGATGCATAGCGGATAATAATTAACACAATCAAAGTTACCAACAAGGTTTTTCTCAAGAAACAAATGATCCTCTATGGATCTCTATTACTTTTTCCTGGAATGTTTTTCTAAGAGTTGTGTAAAACAAAAGCTATCAGTTCCTTTTATACACAAGGAACCCTAAATAAACAATAATATAAAATAAATGCATATCACTAACTAAAATAGCTCATGCATATCCTAACAAACTAATACTGATTAACAATATCAGTAGAAATACTATAGAATACGCGGAATAACTATCTCCGCAGAAACCTTCTACAAGGCTTCACTACTTCAGCAGAATTATATCTTCAGCAAATTCCACACTACTTCAGCAGAATCCTTCAGCAGTAATTTCAGCATAATTCATACTTCACAGAATTCCCAACAATCCTCCCCTAAACTGGAATTTGACATGGTTAAGTTCCAGTTTCCTGATAGATCTTTAACACTGCAGAACTAGAGGATTGTACTTCGAACATCAGCAGCAAAGAATCAAAATAAGAACACCTCGATGATGACAAAACTTGGAACTTCAGATCTTTGCAGCAACAAATGACAAAATGTACATCAAAACATATTAGTTTCATACTATTCTCATCACATCCAGGTGTGTTAACTTCTGTGAGAGGAGAATCATTGAAAATAATGGATTTGATGTCTCTTTACCAATAGCCATCACTACTGGAGTAGCCAAATGTTTAAGTTTGAAAACTATGGTACACTGATAACCATCTGATTTATTAGCAAATCAGCAACTATATAACGGATTTGATATGTCTTTACCTGTAGCCGTTTGCTCAGGACTAGTCAATTCTTGGATTCCAAAAAGGAATAAACCATGGTGAATTGATGACCATACAACCCTCAACAATTAAGCATGGGTGGTTGCAGTCCCTATGATTTTGAGCAAACTATTACAGCTATCAACGGAATTGAGATGTCTTTACCAAAAACCGTTTGCTTTTGGACTAGCCAACTATTTGATGGAATGTCGTCATCATCATGGTGAGTTGATTACCATTTATGGATTTCCACAGCCTTTACCACAAGCCATAATCTTGTAGGCTAGTCAACTCTTGTGTCAGAAAGACATGGTGAGATGAATACCATTAGATGTGTGGTAATTAACCAACACCAAAACCTGCAAGCAATAAATAGTAGAAACTGAACACAGACAGGTTAGAGATTTTTTTTTAAACGAAATATAAAATATAGAAAAAATAAATAAATAACCAAAACATGGAAAATAAACCATCAAGCGTCAGTAGAAATCAAAGACAGTTGTAGTGTCAGCAGAAACACTAAGCCTCCCCTTAGGCGTATGAGGATCCAACATCTGCAAAAATGGTTAGAAGACAAATATACAACAATAAGCCTCCCCTCAATCAATGCACCTGAGAAAGACTATTGTTCTTGGGTACCCACAATGAACCTTTCCTTTGAGTTTTCCAAGAATAACCTTTTGAGGGCTTAACAGCAGTTGCCACTCTAACTCCACCATGTACCATATTCATATGAGATACATAAGGTGTATATGACTGAAAATAAGAACTAGTAGGTCTATAAGGCATAATTCTAGCATTACTGTTCCACCAACCAGTAGTAACTGGTGAAGAATATCCTCCACCAGAGGGAATTGGAAAAGGCCTATTAAGCCTTTCAGCAGAAACGGATGCAGACGCCTTAGGATTTCTAGTAGGAACTGGTTTACCTACTCTCACATGTGCAGCTTTGGGAACAAATGGAGGAATACTAGAAACATTAGTCCATGTGGGTCTAGAAGTCTTATGGCCAGAAAAAACACCCATCTTTTTCTCATGATAATCACAGTCTATAATAAGATGGAGTTTACTACCACACATAAAACAAGATTTCTTTTTAAAAGACTTATTCTTAACACAACTTTGTTTATTACATTTAAACTTATCAGAAACAGAATTAGAAGTACAATTGTGTGTAACAGAATAAGTAACTGGCTCTGTTTTGGGCTCATCATCAGCTACTTTGAACTTGGGTGTGGTCTTGGGTATGTGCCTTGGTGAGTCAGACTTATCACTTGAATCACATGAGGCATAGTCAGTGGATTTTAGGTTTGATGACTTGTCACTTTTAGAACAAGAGACAGAGTCATTAGTTTTGCTACTAAGGTCTGGCAAGGCACTTGACTTTTTGCCATATAAATGGTGTGATCCATCAAAGTCAACTGTAATGGACAGGTCAATGGGCATATGTTCACCTCTAATAGGTCCAGGGATAGCATGTAATTCACCATCTTTAACATAATTAGCTAAACCTGCTGGTGTAGTTTTACGCCCATCATATTTAGCTTCAGGACCTGCATATTTTTGAAAGCCGAGACCTATCCTAGATGTCTCAGATTGACTATCATAAATGTGACTAGCTAACTTGTTTCCATTCAACATCCATTCTTTATGCCTAGCAATTTCCTCATCTAGTTTCTCATTAAGCTCTTGATTTTCAGAAACAAGATTAGCTTTTTCTTTTTCAGTGCGTTTTAAATCAATGTTAGCACAATCTTGATTAATTTGCAGCCCTCTTATTTTTTCCTCATAAGCTATCTGATTCTTTTGAAACCATACTTTTTGTCTTTCTAATGTTTTTAAGGCCTGTTTATAAGCCTCAACTTCAACATAACATTCATTATATTTAGGTTTCATTTCATCACAGGCTTCTTTTAGTTCATTGTATTTATCACTACAACCAAACACACAATTTTGTTTTTGTACCTGAGAGATGCCCATGAATGAAAAGTGTGGACTGGCAAGTTCTTCAGCATAACCTGCAGCATTAGCTTCCTTGCTCATCTTCTTGAATTCAGCCTTTCCACAATACCTTTCTTTGAGTGCATTCCATATACGACTTGCATCATCCATATAACGAAAACCTGCTACATAATCAGTAGGAATAGATTTAAGCAAGATAGTTCTGGCCTTTGACTCTCTTTATACATCAATGTGTTCATCTGCAGTTGTTGGAGGAAGATAAAAGAGGTTTCCATCTTGATCACATCTAGTCCTTTTCAAACTGTTGCCATTTTGGATCACCTTCCAGATATTCATATCGTTATTCATGATCCATTGTTCCATCTTCTTAGCCCAGACCTCGTACTCATCATCCATCAAATAAGGAAACATAACATCATCCATATGGTTAACAAATTCAGCCATTTTAAAAGTACCAATATAAAAACCGAATACTAAACTTGATCAGTACAAAAACTTTTTCGTCCATTAATATTAGATCAGAAGGAATAATACTAAGAAATGATACTGTTGATGTGTGGCAAGTATAAATAAAATGTGGGGACCTTCCAAGACTGCTAATCAAATACGAGACTTCTATGTTGTCTCACATTAATACGATAGCCATCAGCAACAAAATGTCAGAAAGGACTAGTCAAACTGCTATATGAGTGAAATCACGGGACCACCCATTAAGTGTAACCCACGTCTAATCCAAAACCCAAACAACCACTCACAATTCAGTGACACCAATGAATAACAAAGACCCACGTGATAACCTAATATACCAATTGGAACTAAGGACCCACGAATAATGCATTAGCAGTAATGACGAGTGTGTTCAGAAGGAATAAGAACCCACGTGATGATAAACCCAATTTGACCAATCAAATGAATTGAGAGACTAATTGATTCATGTTACCAGTATCCACGTGTGTGATCAATAATGCAATATCATAATCCAAACCAATAGCCACCGATCAATCAATTAATATAGCAAAAGACGACAATCATTAGAATTGACCCATGTGTGCGTCTTACACGATCATAACCCACCTTGAAAGAATAAGCAGCTACCGACAAACAGCCTTGAATACCCACTGACCAATTGATACTTCAATCACGAAGTTAATGAATTACTTCCATTTGTGAAAGACGACAAATGAACTTAATATAGAACCGACCAATTTAATGAACGTACGAGGTAATCAATATTCAAATAACAAACCGTCATATGCCTTTAAATAAAAATAATGATTACCTCATCAAAACTGCTTCATCTTTGACATCAATAAAACCTTGCAGATCCGATTTCTGCATGCTGTAGTTTAATTAGGGTATAAATCCTAATTAAAGAAAAACCTTATAAACCCTAGATCGAGAGCCACGAGGCTCTGATACCAATTGTTAAAACCAAGATCCGGACTCAACTAGGGTATAAGTAACAATGATTGAATAGATGCACAGCGGATAATAATTAACACAATCAAAGTCACCAACAAGGTTTTTCTCAAGAAACAAATGATCCTCTATGGATCTCTATTACTTTTTCCTGGAATGTTTTTCTAAGAGTTGTGTAAAACAAAAGCTATCAGTTCCTTTTATACACAAGGAACCCTAAATAAACAATAATATAAAATAAATGCATATCACTACCTAAAATAGCTTATGCATATCCTAACAAACTAATACTGATTAACAATATCAATAGAAATACTATAGAATACGCGGAATAACTATCTCCGCAGAAACCATCTACACGGCTTCACTACTTCAGCAGAATTATATCTTCAGCAGATTCCACACTACTTCAGCAGAATCCTTCAGCAGTAATTTCAGCATAATTCATACTTCACAGAATTCCCAACAAAGGACGAATATAATTTTGCACTAACTTTTTGTTTTGTAGATTTCAAAACACACTAGGAGAACTTGACGCTCTCAATAAAGGGGAATTTTTCGTCAAAGAAAAAACATTGCAAATTTTGCAATACTTTTGTCTTAGCCTTCCTAAAATACTTGACGCCCTTAACAAGGGGGAGCAATCGTCAAGGGGGAGCATGCACACATTCATTCTTCAAAATTCCTTTAAGTTTCAACAAAAAGTATATTTCTTGCTCATCATATATTTTTCCTTTTTCTTTTCTTCTTAACACTAACCTTGATGTAGGTTAAGCCTAAAAAATTTGATCCATTGAGCCATTGGCAATAATGGTTATAATTCAAAGGATCTTTCTATTTTTTTTTTGTGATTCTCTAGGTTCCTCTTAAAGGCGAGATCACCACCTTTTGAAGACATGCAAACTCAACGTCATGAGTTTCTAAGCTTCGTCATTAGTGTTTTGTGTTCAAGGTATTGGCGTGGTGTGCCAATTGGAGCAATAAGGTGCTTTTCTTTTAACTTCACTAGGGATGATGCAAACTTGCCATTCTTGGGAGAAATTAAGGTTAAAGGACACACACTTTTTGTTTCGACAAAAGGGGGAGACGAGTGTAAACGGAGAAGGGGGAGATTGACGGAGAAGGTAATATATAGGAAGTACGAACACAAGTAACTTTGACATTTTACCTATCTATTACGTTTACATATATTTTGTCATCATCAAAAAGGGGGAGATCGTTAGTGCAAATATTACGATATTTAATCTATACATTTTCAGTTGTTTTGTTAATGACAAACATGTAACTTGTAATACATAACATAAAATGTATAAGTTGCTTGTAATTATATATTGTCTCAACACCTCTCGACGACTCAAGTCCTTGTATGCTACAACACAGGTTCGTACATGTTTGTTATGTTGCGTTATGATCAAACCCCCATCAAACCATTAAAACATGTTTAGTTAAATAGTTTATTTATAACAACTAGTGTTTACATATTGGGTAAATATATACATAACTAGTATGTATTATAAGAGGAAATATAAATGGGTAGAAAACTTAAGTATTTGACCCATTGACCAAATACATTGAATGTAGTTGGGTAAAACCCAAAGTCCATAACCCATACCCAATGTCTAGATACATTGTACCTTGGTGAGCACTTAAAACCTTGGACTAGATGCATTGCATCTTGTAGATACATTGAATCTACTTGGTACCCATAAACCATGACCCATACCCAATGTCTAGATACATTGTTCCCTTGGTGGGCACTCAAAACCATGAACTAGATACATTGCATCTTATAGATACATTGAATCTACTTGGTACCCATAACCCATAACCCATAACCCATGACCCATGACCCAAAACCCATAGGTAAAAGGGAGCGTTCCACGGATCCCCTGTAATACACTGGACGGATCCCTTAAGGGACGGATCTGTGGGATCCGAGGAACAGTGGCTAGTTTTTTTCTATAAATAATTTCTTCATTGTTCCACACACCTTCACACATAGTTTCTCTCCACCAAATCTAGGATATTTAGATCATTAGGAAACATGTAAACCACCCTCATCTCATATGATCATAATGCTTCTAACTTTTATTTGTTGTAAGCATACTCCCGAAGTGACCCTCCAAAGCAAGGTTAGAAATCTTGCATCCTTACCTACTGAAGTGATCACCCATCACAAGATACAAGCACATGAAGATCTTCTACAAGAAGCTTGGGAAACTTGTCATCTTCATTCATAGAAGACTAACTGCATCATGCTTTGGGTTCTTGATGTTTAGTTTAGGATTTCATATCCATTAGACACATTGTCTTGGATAATGTCTAGTATCATATTCTTGTATCTATGACTAGACTAGATGGTTTATGTGTTTGTGCCATAAAACACAAGGGTTGTTATGTTGGGCCACAAAACATAATGGGTGTCATAGATGTGTCAAAGGCATTAGTGAAGAATGCTAAGAGAGTTAAGATGAAGGCATTAGTGAAGGGTGCCTAAGGTGTACATTCGATATGGTGTGTTTCGATGTACAATATAGAGTAGTATTAGATCCAAGGATGGTGATATCCTTGATGGTGTTGTAATAAGGAATGGATCTCCTTGAGATTAGGTGTTGTGTTGTGATGGGTAGTAGTTCCTCCATAGTAATGGAACTAGGTGCTTAGCCTAGTACCTAATAAAGGGTAGGCAACGTTGTGATAGGATTAGTTTTCCTTAGAGTGAAAGAACTCGGTGGTTAGCCTAGAACCGTATAAAGGGTAGGCGACGTTGTGTTAGGTGTGGTTCGCCTTGGTGTGAAAGAACTCGGTATTTAGCTTTGTACCAGAAAAGGGTGTAAGTGACGTTGTGAAGGCTTCTCTGCCATAAGGAGATTCGTGTAGTGTTTATGATCTCTCGAGTAGGTGACTCGAGGAGTGGAGTAGGGTAAGGAAGGTGTCCTTGTAGCCGAACCACTATAAATCCTCTTGTTGGTTTGTCTATCCTTTTACTTATCACTTTACTTTTATTCTTGCATTACATTGTTTACTTTCTATATGGTTGATATCTATGTTTGTGATACATACTTTGTCTTTCATATAGTCACAAACTATATTTAACACTTTACATATTATTACACGCTTGGTCAAGAAAAAGCAACCGGACTTATAATGGTGAAACTTGATTTATAATGAACCATTAATCTTGCGGAATCTTATGTGATATTAAGGGGTTGGCCTTACATGCCGTAATGCGTTTAATGCATCCTCGCATCGAGATTGGCAAGTTCAATGGTTTATACTATATTTGATACAAAAGTTTTAAGTTTGAAATTGAAACGTATTCACCCCCCCCCCCCCCCCCCCCCCCGTCTACATTTTCACAAACAGATTCAGGAGTTCTTCTCTTGGGACGTTCAAGGTCAAATGGATGAGAAAATCAGGAACTACACTTACCAATTTCTCATTGACAATGATTGTACAACAATTCGTACGACCAGGCCTTCGATGGTGATCGAATGTTATGAGGGGTGATATGCTTGCGCCAAAATTGTAGCCAATCTGCAATAAGAAATAATAGACACTTCGTTAAGTGATTGCGCAGGGGTTAGACCCTGTGAACCACCTCCAGCGTGAGAGTAAGTATGTGATATGTGTTGTAAGTAATATGAAGTATGTGAAATATTGTGTTGAGTGAACATACCATTGAAATGACTCGTCTAACCTATTTATAGATGAAGAAATAAGCTTGGAGAATAGCACACGTTTCGGAGATCATGGGGGCATCCCATGATTTAAGGTAACCGCTATGGCTTCATCCCCACTCTCTATGTCTTGGTGGGGAAGCTAAGGAGATAGTGGGAACGTAGGGGAAGACCAAGTCAAGGTTTTCTTTTGTCTTGGTGCCTTCAAGAGAAGACTCCGAAGGGCATAGGCCTTCGGCTGGCAAATTCCCAACTGGTAACCATGTCATAGATGAATGATTTTACGCCAGCAATAACTTATGAAGAAAGACTTGGGTCTTCGTAATGCAAATTCAACTGAGGTTGAAGGGGTGTCCTTCGACCTGATCGGAGGGTACGTCATCAAGCCCCTAGTCGAAAGTGATATGTACGAACAAGAAATTTTGCTTACGACTCAAAAATAGATACGAAACCTCCCCTCCGTCACAAAAACGAACGAAGATGAAAAGTCTAGAAATTATTGACCCGTAATTAATGCATGTACTTATCCTAACCACCTTTTTCTCGGTAAAATCAAAACGTCTCATCAAAAATTAAAAAGGATTTGAAATCTGGAGGTTAGGTGATATCTTAGGACACGTGTAGGGCTAATATTTAACATGTGTGAGGGTATTTAAAATCAAAAAATAGAAAAACCCTACCACAATTTTATCTCACACCCAAATTTTCACCTAATAAACCTCCTTCCGAGCAAGCTTTCGAGCAAACAGGTAAAGTATTCCTTCATATCTACTACGTTTTCAATACTTTTTTGTCAATTAGAAGGATCATATCTACCAATATGAAGTTTGTAATCAAACAATAAGGTTGCACTTTGACTAGGGAGGAGCTTAAAGCGTTCCTTACTTATTATCCTATTCCTAAATAATACAAAATCATGTTACCTAGCAAAAAGCAAGGTATTTTTGATGCCCCAAAGAACTATGTAGGCTTATACACCCATGCATTCACCACCTCCAACCTTAGGATACCATTGCACCCTATGATTTTAGAACTCCTCCAGTACTACGAAGTACACATATCTAGGTTCAAACCTTTTGGCCAAGCCAAGCTCACAACATACATTGTAATGTGTAAAGCCTATGGGTATGAACTGTCATTGACGTACTGTGCTTAGAGGATTCTTGAATTTGTACCCTAGAGGAGACTGGTTAACATTGGCATAAAGGGGTGAAAGGGATGTGCCCATCCTCATTGATATACCTTTTACGAATATCAGGAATTGGAAGGGAAAGTTCTTTTATATCCAAAATACCATTGTTCCTCCACAATTCCCTGCTTTGCTAAACCTAGAATTTCAATATGATGAAAAGAGGTTTAATGTTCCCCTGCCTTATACTGTGAGGAGGAATCCCTTGTATCAGCTTCTAGCTCGTCATCCAACTGATTGTCAAACATTCCCTGAGCCAATACTTTTTATGGCTGGTCTTGCTGAAAGCTGGGAGGGATCTCCATTGCATTCTAAGATCATTTATTATGGAGAAAGTATGTAGATTTTTAATTAAAATAAGAGATAGGAACTTATCTTTTTGATACTCATCTTTTTTCTTCCTTTTTGTAGAAATGTCATTCAGGAATTTTTTTGTTGCTGGTGGTGCGAAGGAAAGAAGCTTTATCCCGAAGGATCCCCAAGAGACTAGATATGGTGTGGGCTGTCCTTCGGTGTCTGTGAACAACAATGATGTTGATGCTCAGCCCATCGAACCTGTGTCATCTGCTCCTCCGTTAAAAGAGCCTATAAAAGTTGAAGACCAGCTAGTGGAGAATGTGGCAGACTCTGATGAACCTGTCTCAGAAGAAAAGTTAGCCATCGTAGGACCCTCCGGCATTGGTGAGAGAGTCCGAAGCAGGAAGGGTATAAGCGCGAAGGCTGCTAAGTTTGCATCAAAGAGGAAGCTTATCCCGCCCACGCCTCCCTCTCGAACTACTCGGCAGAAGAATGCCTAGGGTAAGCCTGTGGTGTTTCCAGCCATCGAAGGGCCCAACACAGATGATATCCATGGTAAGTTTTTTTTTCCTTTTACAAAGTATTAGATGCAAATAATAACTTATTAACAAGTTTATTTATGTTGCAGGACTCCCTGATACGAAGGAGCTTCCATCCCCCTAGCTTGTCATTTGCTTGTGGAGCGTGTGAACCCATCCAGTTGGAAGGGGGTGATGGACAACATGTCCATGGAAAGGCTATGTGATCTTCATGACAAAAGCTATGTCAGACAGTGTATGTTGGATAATCAACTCAACACCAGGATAAGGGAGCTTCTTTGTGCTGTCACCAAGGCTAGGGAAGAGATGGACGTCATTCTTGCCAGGGAGAATGCTAGGGACAAGAAGTATGCAGACCTGCAAACAAAGTGTGAAGAAGCTGTGGAGGACTTTGACAAAAATCCCTTGGTTCAAGATCTCAGGGCTGATGTGGAAAAGCTCAAGGGTCAGTTAGTTGCAAGCCAAGCTGAGTGCAGCAGGCTATCTCTCGAAGGTGCGAAGGTCATAGGCTACAAAGAGCAAATATCCATTCTTACATCTAAGTGTGAAGGCCTTGAAGAAGAGAGGGCTAAGCTAGTGGACCAGGATATCAAGCTCAGGGAAAAGGTGGATGGGTTAGACCTTCGCGTGAAGATGCTCAAGAAGGATAGGGTAAATTTGGTAACCAAGGTCATCCCCTACATCGCCATGGAACTGTACCATAGCGATGATGTGGGGATTATCATTGGGAAATTAGTGAATGCAACCATATTTCATGGCAAGTGTACCACTTTGGAGGAGGTGGCTGAGACAGGGAAACCAATGAAGCTTGCATATGTTCCATACTATAGAGCGACCCATGAGCAGGAATATGATGATGCATGCAATGCCTTATCCACTGCAGAGTTATCCTTCCTTGCTGAAGCAACAAAAGACCCAATGGCCTCTATTGAGGACCTGCTAGCTAAGAAGCCAAGGAATGTCCAGCCTGCCTCTCCTTCGAAGAGGACACCATCTCCCAAGGTTCCATCCCTAGGTTCTGCTGATCTGACCCATTCCAAAGTTTGATGAAGGCTACCATGTGGTAGTAATTTGATCCCTGGTAGTGGTATGTACCCTATTTTCAAACAATTTGTCTGTGTCTCTTTCCAGTCTATATGCCTGATGAAACAATTGACATTTGATGGTGTGGTGAAGGCTTTGGCCTAAGAAAATATTTCGTTTGTTTGATCGTTAAGGCTACGGCTTGTTGGACTAGTTAAACTAGCCACAAATGAATATCTACATCAAGGCCACTAGGGCCTGTATTTTGCTATGTGTGATTCTTCTCTTTACGTTTCATTTGCACGTAACATTTTTACAACCTAAGGCGTATGGTAGATGCATAGCCTCGTTGTGTGTAATTACTTCACTAAGAATATAGCAATCGTATAATTTAATTGCTGACAGAGGGTTGCGACCCATTCCATCTTAATCCTTTAGGCAGCGAAAGGCTTGGAATACCTTAAGGCCATATAGGAAAGTTAATGTGAAGTTGAGATGGATGTTATGCATGTGAGCAAAATGTATTGTTAGTATTTGTACATCCCTTCGACATTGAAACTTATAAAAGCGAGTTGGTGGACAAATCTTTGTTGTATTGAACGAAACAATAGATTTGACGGAAATGCATTATATCATTAAGTGGGTAGGGAGGATTACATAATTTTAAGAAATGAATACTAGACGCCTACCATTAATGCTTCTTTCCCCAAGTGAGAAGAATGCAAATACATTGATTGAAAGCAAATTAAAAAATGTCCTTGGCCATTGTAAGTTTCATATGTAAAACTTACAAAGGGTAGTGCCATTCCAAGTTCTATCAATAGCGTCTCCGTCGAGGGTTTCCAGCTTGTAGGATCCGTTGCCATATGCTTCCTTAACAACGTAGGGTCCTTCCCATGTAGGACCTAGTTTACCCTGGTACTCAGCTTTACTTGCGCTGTTGAGTCAGAGGACGTATTCTCCTGGCTTGAATGTCGAAGGCCGAACCCTGCTGTTGTAGTACTTTTCAATATTTTGTTTATGTATAGCCTCCCTGATTGAGGATATTTCCCTTCGTTCTTCGAGTAGGTCTAGGTTGCTATGCAGTCTTTCTTCGTTGTCAGCTGCTTTGAAGTTCATGACCATTTCTGTTTCAACACTTACTTCCGAAGGGATGACAGCTTCTGTGCCAGATATCAAGCTAAAAGGTGTCTCCCCATGACTTGACTTTGTGTGCGTTCTAGGGCCCCAGAGTACTTGAGGTAGCTCATCTACCCAACCATGGTAGTAGTATCCCAGCCTTCATTCTATTCCTTGGATGATGTCCATGTTAGTAACCTTCACTTGCCCGTTACCTTGAGGATGGTAAACGGATGTGAAAGATTGTTTTATGTTCAGGCCTCTGCAAAACACTGGAAATACTCCTTCGGCAAACTGCTTCCCATTATCTAAGATGATGATATGGGGTACTCCGAACCGGCAGATAATGTGTTCCCACAAAGAATTTTCCATGTGCCTTCCTGTGATTGATGTTAAAGGCTTGACTTTGACCCATTTCGTGAAGAAATCAATGGCTACAACCAAGAACTTTACCCCTCCTGGAGCAATTGGCAGAGGGCCTACGATATTGGCTGAAAGGCCATGCGGACGTTACCGTGGTCATATCTTGTTTTGGTAGCCTTGGCACTCTTGAGTGGACTTGACAGGCTTCACACTTCTGTATAATTTCTATTGCGTCCCTGTGCATCGAAGGCCAATCATATCCTATCCTCATGATCTTAGAAACAACGGAGCGGGGTCTTGCGTATAGCCCGCAAGACCCTTCGTGCACTTCTTGAATGATGTTGGCGGCTTGTCTAGGTCCTACACAATGAAGCCATGGAGACAAGAAGGACCTTTGGTATAGGTAGTTCCCCATGGTCTGTATTGTGGTGCTTTAATGCGAACCTTTCGAGCTAGCTTCTGATCTTCCGGCAGTATACCACTTATTAGATATTCTCTAATTGGGGTCATCCAATTTGAATCTTCCTCCAGTATTACGTCTGACACCTCCTTTCGGACGATGGACCTATCTGCCAACACTTCGACCAGAACTTCCATAGTTAGATGAGCAAATGCCATTGATTCCAACTTGCTAAGTGCATCCGCCTTTTTATTTTGGTTCCTTCGAACATGCTCTATGTCGTAGGATGTAAACCCTTCGAGCAGTTCCTTAGCCTTATCCAGGTATTGCTTGATCACAGGTTGCCTTGCCTCGTAAAAGCCATTGATCTGATTGGCTACCAGTTGTGAATCAACAAAAATAGCCAAGTCTTCTACCTCCATGTCTTTGCCAGTCGTAGGCCTGCTAGCAAGGCTTCATACTCCGCTTCATTATTAGTAGCATCAAATTCGAAACGGAGTGCATAAGTATACTCCTTTCCTTCAGGGCCAACCAATATTAAACCTGCACCAGAACCGTCAGTGCTGGAGGCCCCATCGGTGTAAAGCTTCCACTATTTGACCGTCTTCGCAGGCTTCTTCTCAGCAACTTTGTTGTCCTGGTTCAGTTCGGAGGGTGTTTCGACTAAGAAGTCTGCCAATATTTGCCCGTTGACCAAGTTTCTACCCTTCTACTCAATTTCATGTTCTCCTAGCTCGATAGCCCACTTAGCTATCCTTCCAGATTTCTCTGGCTTCAAAAGTATCTGCTTAATAGGCTTGTCAGTGAGCACGGTTATGGGATAGGCTTGGAAGTACCTTCGAAGGCGCCTCGCAGCATGAACCAAAGCAAATATTAACTTCTCCAACTCTGGATAATTTAGCTCAGCTCCCTGTAAAACCCTGCTAACGAAGTAGATAGGGATTTTCTTCTTTTCCATCTCTGCCAATAAGACAGCACTGATGCTTTCGAAGGAGGTTGCGATGTACATAAATAACACTTCGCCTTTGATTAGGGAGGTAAGTGTAGGTAGAATAGCCATGAATTCCTTGAGCTTTTAAAAGGCAGCTTCTGCATCCGCACTCCACTCAAACGTCTTTTTATCCATGAATCCTTTGAGTGTTTTGAAGAATGGCAAAGATCTATCTGCACCCTTCTATAAAAATCTGCTGAGGACTGCTAACTTTCCGTTCAGACTTTGTACATCCTTGAGGGATTTAGGAGGCTGCAAGTCGGTGATGGCCTTAATATTTGAAGGGTTGGCCCTAATACCCTGCTTTGTGATCAGATGTCCCAGAAATTGTCCCTCTTCCACGCCGAAGGAACACTTCTTGGGATTTAACTTCATGTTGATGGCGCGAAGCTTGTTGGGAATAATCTGGTACTACGGATAGTTGTGGTTTACACTGCTTAGATTACACTAGCAGTGGAAACGTATTACCACTGCTGGTACATTATTACCACTGCTATAGGATAATGTGTTTAGATAAGTATAGAAAAGATCTCGTGTGTATATTCTATATTGTTAGGTTTATTCTTATCTTGCAAAGGACTCCTTGTGCTATAAAAGGAGATCCTAGGTCATTGCTGTGATATACGTTTTTACATACATACGAATTACTCACAAAGGCTTCAAGGTGTAACCCTAGTGATAAGCAAGATCACTCGTATTATTCATCAATAATATTGGAGATTAAGTTTTGTGTTTAATCTGTGTTTATGTTGGGAATTATGTGAAGTTTGGATTATGCTGAAATTAATGCCAAGTGTTTCTGCTGAAGAAGAGTGGATTCTGCCGAAGACATAATCTACTGAAGAGTAATAGTTATTAGTCTGTTTCTGCGGAAGTGTTTATTCCATGTTTAGTATATTTAGTTTAGATATACATGAGCTTTATTAGGAAGTGATTGTGTATATCTTATTTAGTTTTATGTTTATACGTTTCTTGGGAAACGGTTTAGCGATTTTGTTTAGGGTTCCTTATCTATAAAAGGAACACATTAGAATGAGTTATGTACCGATTGAAAAACTCAGTTTTAGTTAATATAAAGATCCATAGAGGATCATGAAGTTCTTAGTTATTTGTTACTTGTGTTTATATTCCGCTGATAAATATAAGTAGTAGAGATTGTCTTTTATTGTGCTTGTGATTACATAGGCATATATAACGATCCACGAGCTCAAGATCTATCAAGGTCTGTCTGTTTCAACAAGTGGTATCAGAGCCTCGTGAGAGTCTCTATGATACTAAGGACAAGTTTTTCCTGAACACCCATACAACCATAACAAAATCATCATGCCTGGTTCAGATGTTGATACTGAAATCACCAACAACCAAAACTCCACCCATCTGCAACAACTAAGTCTCTCTAATAGCAATGCTAAGTTTCCTTACCTTAAAAGGGAGGAATATGATCTTTGGGCGATGAAGATGCAGAACTGGATCTCCAACATTGATTGGAATCTATGGGAGATAGTCTTGAAGGGAAACAGTTTGAAGAGAACTACCACCGATGCAACTGGTAAGATGATGGATGTTCCTCCCAAATCTGCTGAAGAGTTGCTGGTGGTTCAGAGAGAAACCAAGGTCAGAACCATTCTTCTTCATGCTATTCCTGAGGATCACTTGAGTGATTTTCACTTCATGCAAGATGCTAAGGATATATGGTTAGCAATCAAGGCAAAGTTCGGTGGGAATGAGGAGTCTAGGAGACTGAAGAAGTCCATGCTGAGACAACAGTTTCAGGACTTTCAAATCTCTAAAGAGGAAGGAATACACAAGGGCTATGACAAGTTTCACAAGATTTTAAGTCAGTTGAATCAGCTGCAGGCAAAGCCAGATAATGATGATTGTAACTCTAAGTTTCTGAGGTCATTACCTCCATCCTGGCTACATGTAAGCATAGCTTTAAAAGCTAAAGGTGGTTTGGACATGATTACCTTTGATGAGCTGTACCACAAACTTAAAGCTCTTGAACATGATGTAAGAAGCCCTTTTCGATCATCTTCTTTTGCTAGTCACACTGCATTCATTGGAGCCTCTACCCCAAAGACAAGTTATGGTCCAAGCCCATATCCATCATCATCTTATGCTGCTCCCTCATCAAGTTCTCATCCTAGATCAAGTGGAATCATGGAAGATGTTCTTGGATCCTTCTTTGCTAATTATGATCCTCAGCAGGATCTGGCCTATGAAGATTTTGATCAAGTAGACCCGCTTGTGATGGAAGAGATGAAGCTGAAGTGGCAGTTGGCCATGCTTTCCATGGATATCAAGAATTTTGAGCGAAAAGCTGGAAGAAGGTTTGGATTCAAAGGACGTGATCCAGCAAGGTTTGACAAGAGGAAGGTTAAATGCTTTACATGCCAATAGATGGGTCACTTTTCTAGAGAATGCAAAGACAGGAAAGCTGGTGATGAGACAAGATACTCTTCTTATCAGCAGTATCAGAAGGAGGCAGGAACTTCAAAGGGTTCAGCTGCTTTGGTCACTCTGGATAGCAATGTGGACTGGAAGCAACATGAGAAGGATGATAATGATGGTCCTGATAATGTTGGGTTGATTGCAAGCTGTACTTCAGAGGATAGGCATGATCAGATTGCCTTGATGGGCATCTCTCAGGTACAAAATTGTTTGTTTGGTTGTAGTGAGCGTTATAATACACTCAAAGAAGCTTATGATATTTTGGAACCTAAATATAATGAATGCTATGTGGAAGTTGAATCTTATAAACAGGCTTTAAAAACACTAGAAAGACAAAAGGTTTGGTTTCAGAAGAATCAAATAGCTTATGATGAGAAAATAGGTGTTTTAGAAAGGGATCTCGAATGTGCTAAAAATGAGTTAAAATGGTCTGAGAAGTTAAGAGCAGATGTAGAGTCAGAAAATCTAGAGCTAAAGGAGAAACTTAAGGAGGAAATTGCTAGGCATAAAGAATGGATGATGAATGGAAATAAGTTAGCTGGTCTTATTTATAGTAGTCAAGCTTCTAATTCTACAGTGGCCTTAGGTTTTAAGAAATATGTAGGCTTAGAAGCTAGGGATGACACACGTAAATCTACATCAGCAGGCCTAGCTAATTTTGTGAAAGAAGGTGACCTACATGCTGTACGTGGACCAATTAGAGGTGAGCACATGCCCATTGACCTTTCCATTCCTGATAACTTTGATGGATCACACCATCTGTATGGCAAAAAGTCAAGAGACATGCCAGACCCTAATACTTCTTCTATTGACTTTGTCTCTTGTGTTAACAGTGACAAGTCCTCCAAGCAAGGGTCTACAGAGTGTGATTCAAATGACAAGTCTGACCTTCCCAAGTCTTCACCCCTACCTGCACCCAAGACTACCAATAAGCATGTCAGAGTTGCTGCCAAGGAATCCACTTCCAAGACAGTTGCCTCTGAAGACTTGCATTTTAATTCTTTGCATAATAGTACTGTTAAAAACAATTCTTTTCATGGTTTTGGTTTGAATACTTCTGCTTGTAATAACACATTGTTTGGTTTGAATAAATCTTCTAATCAGAAGAAATGTTTTGTGTGTGGAAGTAAATTTCATTTAATTAAGGATTGTGATTATCATGAGCAAAGGATGAGTAGGTGTGGTGATTCTAGGAAATCTAGACCAATGTGGACCAATGTTAATGATATACCACCTTATGTTCCACAAGCTACTAATTATAATAATTCTTTTCCTTGGAGAAGATCAATCGGAAAACCATATGTTCAACCAACCAGTGAATATTTTAAAAATAGTTTTTGGCCTAGATATGTTAACCCTATGACTGATGGGAGAGGGTACTGGGACACTGCTGTCAAGACCTCAGCAGGTTGTTCTTGGAATAAACAGGGACCTAAGTTTCAATGGAAACCCAAGAACAATAGTGGATCTTATTCTTCTACTTGGCATAACTCATATGATCCACAAGGCAGGTTCAAGTCAGCAATGACTTGAGCCTCCATAGTGTACTAATTTTCTGTATATTTTTGTTGTTGTTGTAGGATCATCCCCTTAAGCATAAAGATGTTGGAATTGTTGATAGTGGCTGTTCAAGAAGTATGTCAGGAAACAGGGATATGATGCATAACTTTGTACCCATTGAAGGAGGAGGCAATGTAACTTTTGGAGGAAGTGATGGCAGAATTACTGGGAAAGGGACCATCAAAACACCTCAGCTGGACTTTGAGAATGTATATTATATCAAGGAACTTCAACACTTTAATTTGTTTTCAGTCTCACAAATCTGTGACACCAAGAACAAAGTACTCTTCACAGAGGATGAATGTCTTGTGCTATCTAAAGACTTCAAACTCCCATAAGAAACTTCAATTCTGCTGAAGGTTCCTCGCAGTCACAATCTTTATACATTCAACTTATCAGATGTCAAACCAGCAGGTGACTTAACATGTTTGGTGGCTAAAGCATCCGTGGATGAGTCCACCAAATGGCACAGAAGGATGGCCCATGTCAACTTCAAGACCATAAATCAGCTCTCTAAACTGGGTCTTGTTCAAGGTCTTCCTTCCAAAGTTTTCACCAATGATCATAACTGTGTTGCATGCAACAAAGGAAAGCAGCACAGAGCCTCCTACAAAGGTGTTCCTGTTACAGCCGAAAGCAGTATTTCTGAACCTCTTCAGCTGCTTCATATGGATCTGTTTGGTCCAACTCAAGTGAGAAGCATTGATCATAAATATTTTTGTCTGGTGATCACTGATGGTTATAGCAAATTTTGTTGGGTATTCTTTCTAAAGACCAAAGATGAAACATCTGTTGTGTTGAAAGACTTCGTTACCCTTATTGAGAATCAGTTGAACAAAAAGGTGAAAGGAATTAGGTGTGATAATGGGACAGAGTTCAAGAATGCAATACTTATATAACTCTGCAGGTCAAAGGGAATCAAAAGGGACTATAGCACTCCAAGAACCCCTCAACAAAATGGGGTGGCAGAAAGAAAAAATAGAACCTTAATAGAGGCTGCAAGATCAATGCTGGCAGACTCTAAACTTCCAACCATGTTTTGGACTGAAGCTGTTGGTACAGCTTGTTATGTACTCAATAGAGTGTCCATTACTAGACCACATCTTAAAACACCATATGAACTTCTTTTTGGGAAAGTTCCTGTTATTCATTACCTTAAACCGTTTGGCTGTCAAGTGACAATTTTGAACACAAGTGATCCATTGGGAAAATTTGATGAGAAAGTTGATGATGGTTACATTGTGGGGTATTCTGCTCATAGTAAGGCATACAGGGTTTACAATGTATCTGCTAAGAAGATTGAGGAGACATTGAATCTGAGGTATCTAGAAGACAAGCCTAATGTTCAAGGACAGGGACATGTTTGGTCATTTGACCTTGATTACTTGACTGATTACTTGGGTTATTCTAGACATATGGCTAACCAAAATGCAGATTCTCAAGCATCTCCAACTACCAGTGCAAGAACTTTGGATGCTCATTCTGGCAGTGGGTCTGATGATGATAAACAACCCATTGTAGTCCCTTCCTTCTCCCTTAACAATTTTGTAGGTGACACTTCTAAAGATTATACTGATGTGGGTGAAGATGAATTCCATTATGCTGAGGACCTTGCCAGACAGAAGAAACAAGAGTATGCAGCCAATTTAGAAGCTGAGAGGAATATTGCAAATAGTACAAGTGAAGCAATCAGTGGAAATGCCAATTCTGCTGAAAGTGATTCTGTTTCTCCTCACCTCTCCAATTCGGCTGAAAGACATGTTGACTCTACTCCTATTTCTACAAGAGTGTCAACAGACCTTGGAGAACCTTATACACGGTTTCCAAAACCTTCAGATCTTGGTCATCATCAACCCAAAGCAGGAATCTTCAACACACCTTCCTATGATACTGACTTTGAACCTACTGTGACTAATCTTGATTCCTCCATTGATGTCAACACCACTACTACTACCAGGATCAACAATGCTCATCCACAGGCTAATATCATTGGTGATCCTAATGCACCTATTAGAACAAGAGGTACTGTAGCACGTTCTAAATATGGTCAGGTGGCTTTTATCTCTTATGTCTCAAATCAGCAGAGAGACAATCACACAGACTATGAACATTGTTTGTTTGCCTGTTTTCTCTCACAAGTGGAACCAACCAGTGTTGCTCAGGCTCTGGAAGACTCAAGTTGGCTTGAAGCAATGCAGGATGAGATGTAACAATTTCAAAATCAGCAGGTTTGGATTTTGGTACCACTACCTGATGGTAAGTATGCAATTGGGACTAAATGGATTCTGAAGAATAAGAGAGATGCACGAGGTGTTGTCATTAAAAACAAAGCCAGATTAGTTGCACAGGGTTATAGACAAGAGGAGGGGATAGATTATTAAGAAGTGTTTGCACCAGTGGCAAGAGTTGAGGCCATACGGATTTTCTTAGCTTATGCATCCTATATGGGTTTTATGGTCTATCAGATGGATGTTAAAGGAGCCTTCTTGTATGGTGAATTTGAAGAGGAGGTTTATGTTACTCAACCTAAAGGATTTGAAGATCCAGATCATCCTAATTATGTTTATAAGGTAGTCAAAGCTCTCTATGGACTACATCAGGCACCCAGAGCCTGGTATGCTAGGCTTTCTACATTTCTTCTGAAGCATGGTTATAGAAGAGGTGCAATTGATAAGACTCTTTTCCTAAAGAATAATTCCACTGACATTATTCTTGTACAAGTGTATGTGGATGACATTATTTTTGGATCCACAAAGGAAGCTTGGTGCAGGGAGTTTGAGGAGCTTATGAAGGGAGAGTTTCAGATGAGTGCCATGGGAGAGATGACTTTCTTTTTGGGTCTTCAAGTTCAGAAGAAACCTGATGGTATCTTTATCAGTCAAGACAAATATGTAAGGGACATCTTGAAGAAGTTTGGTATGGAGGGTGTAAGGACTGCCACTACACCTTATGAAGCTCCAAAGACAAAGACCAACAATGAAGCTGATCCACCTGTGAATGTTCATCTGTACAGGTCTATGATTGGCTCTTTGATGTATTTAACAGCTTCAAGGCCTGATATTACTTTTGCTGTGAGTGTTTGTTCACGACATCAAGTTACTCCACTTACTTCCCATCTCAATGTTGTTAAGAAGATCTTTAAGTACCTCAAAGGCCAACCTCTTCTAGGTCTTTGGTACCCAAAAGAGTCTCCTTTTAAGTTGGAAGCTTATAGTGATAGTGACTATGCTAGAGCAAATCTGGATAGGAGGTCCACCACTGGAGGTTGCCAATTCCTTGGAAAGAGATTGATTTCTTGGCAATGCAAGAAACAAACTATCGTGGCTACCTCATCTACTGAAGGAGAATACGTTGCTGCTGCCAATTGTTGTGGACAGGTTCTTTGGATTCAAAATCAATTGTTGGACTATGGGTACAATTTCATGAATACAACAATTTTTAGTTATTTGTTACTTGTGTTTATATTCCGCTGATAAATATAAGTAGTAGAGATTGTCTTTTATTGTGCTTGTGATTACATAGGCATATATAACGATCCACGAGCTCAAGATCTATCAAGGTCTGTCTGTTTCAACAAGTGGTATCAGAGCCTCGTGAGAGTCTCTATGATACTAAGGACAAGTTTTTCCTGAACACCCATACAACCATAACAAAATCATCATGCCTGGTTCAGATGTTGATACTGAAATCACCAACAACCAAAACTCCACCCATCTGCAACAACTAAGTCTCTCTAATAGCAATGCTAAGTTTCCTTACCTTAAAAGGGAGGAATATGATCTTTGGGCGATGAAGATGCAGAACTGGATCTCCAACATTGATTGGAATCTATGGGAGATAGTCTTGAAGGGAAACAGTTTGAAGAGAACTACCACCGATGCAACTGGTAAGATGATGGATGTTCCTCCCAAATCTGCTGAAGAGTTGCTGGTGGTTCAGAGAGAAACCAAGGTCAGAACCATTCTTCTTCATGCTATTCCTGAGGATCACTTGAGTGATTTTCACTTCATGCAAGATGCTAAGGATATATGGTTAGCAATCAAGGCAAGTTCGGTGGGAATGAGGAGTCTAGGAGACTGAAGAAGTCCATGCTGAGACAACAGTTTCAGGACTTTCAAATCTCTGAAGAGGAAGGAATACACAAGGGCTATGACAAGTTTCACAAGATTTTAAGTCAGTTGAATCAGCTGCAGGCAAAGCCAGATAATGATGATTGTAACTCTAAGTTTCTGAGGTCATTACCTCCATCCTGGCTACATGTAAGCATAGCTTTAAAAGCTAAAGGTGGTTTGGACATGATTACCTTTGATGAGCTGTACCACAAACTTAAAGCTCTTGAACATGATGTAAGAAGCCCTTTTCGATCATCTTCTTTTGCTAGTCACACTGCATTCATTGGAGCCTCTACTCCAAAGACAAGTTATGGTCCAAGCCCATATCCATCATCATCTTATGCTGCTCCCTCATCAAGTTCTCATCCTAGATCAAGTGGAATCATGGAAGATGTTCTTGGATCCTTCTTTGCTAATTATGATCCTCAGCAGGATCTGGCCTATGAAGATTTTGATCAAGTGGACCCGCTTGTGATGGAAGAGATGAAGCTGAAGTGGCAGTTGGCCATGCTTTCCATGGATATCAAGAATTTTGAGCGAAAAGCTGGAAGAAGGTTTGAATTCAAAGGACGTGATCCAGCAAGGTTTGACAAGAGGAAGGTTAAATGCTTTACATGCCAACAGATGGGTCACTTTTCTAGAGAATGCAAAGACAGGAAAGCTGGTGATGAGACAAGATACTCTTCTTATCAGCAGTATCAGAAGGAGGCAGGAACTTCAAAGGGTTCAGCTTCTTTGGTCACTCTGGATAGCAATGTGGACTGGAAGCAACATGAGAAGGATGATAATGATGGTCCTGATAATGTTGGGTTGATTGCAAGCTGTACTTCAGAGGATAGGCATGATCAGATTGCCTTGATGGGCATCTCTCAGGTACAAAATTGTTTGTTTGGTTGTAGTGAGCGTTATAATACACTCAAAGAAGCTTATGATATTTTGGAACCTAAATATAATGAATGCTATGTGGAAGTTGAATCTTATAAACAGGCTTTAAAAACACTAGAAAGACAAAAGGTTTGGTTTCAGAAGAATCAAAAAGCTTATGATGAGAAAATAGGTGTTTTAGAAAGGGATCTCGAATGTGCTAAAAATGAGTTAAAATGGTCTGAGAAGTTAAGAGCAGATGTAGAGTCAGAAAATCTAGAGCTAAAGGAGAAACTTAAGGAGGAAATTGCTAGGCATAAAGAATGGATGATGAATGGAAATAAGTTAGCTGGTCTTATTTATAGTAGTCAAGCTTCTAATTCTACAGTGGCCTTAGGTTTTAAGAAATATGTAGGCTTAGAAGCTAGGGATGACACACGTAAATCTAAATCAGCAGGCCTAGCTAATTTTGTGAAAGAAGGTGACCTACATGCTGTACGTGGACCAATTAGAGGTGAGCACATGCCCATTGACCTTTCCATTCCTGATAACTTTGATGGATCACACCATCTGTATGGCAAAAAGTCAAGAGACATGCCAGACCCTAATACTTCTTCTATTGACTTTGTCTCTTGTGTTAACAGTGACAAGTCCTCCAAGCAAGGGTCTACAGAGTGTGATTCAAATGACAAGTCTGACCTTCCCAAGTCTTCACCCCTACCTGCACCCAAGACTACCAATAAGCATGTCAGAGTTGCTGCCAAGGAATCCACTTCCAAGACAGTTGCCTCTGAAGACTTGCATTTTAATTCTTTGCATAATAGTACTGTTAAAAACAATTCTTTTCATGGTTTTGGTTTGAATACTTCTGCTTGTAATAACACATTGTTTGGTTTGAATAAATCTTCTAATCAGAAGAAATGTTTTGTGTGTGGAAGTAAATTTCATTTAATTAAGGATTGTGATTATCATGAGCAAAGGATGAGTAGGTGTGGTGATTCTAGGAAATCTAGACCAATGTGGACCAATGTTAATGATATACCACCTTATGTTCCACAAGCTACTAATTATAATAATTCTTTTCCTTGGAGAAGATCAATCGGAAAACCATATGTTCAACCAACCAGTGAATATTTTAAAAATGGTTTTTGGCCTAGATATGTTAACCCTATGACTGATGGGAGAGGGTACTGGGACACTGCTGTCAAGACCTCAGCAGGTTGTTCTTGGAATAAACAGGGACCTAAGTTTCAATGGAAACCCAAGAACAATAGTGGATCTTATTCTTCTACTTGGCATAACTCATATGATCCACAAGGCAGGTTCAAGTCAGCAATGACTTGAGCCTCCATAGTGTACTAATTTTCTGTATATTTTTGTTGTTGTTGTAGGATCATCCCCTTAAGCATAAAGATGTTGGAATTGTTGATAGTGGCTGTTCAAGAAGTATGTCAGGAAACAGGGATATGATGCATAACTTTGTACCCATTGGAGGAGGAGGCAATGTAACTTTTGGAGGAAGTGATGGCAGAATTACTGGGAAAGGGACCATCAAAACACCTCAGCTGGACTTTGAGAATGTATATTATGTCAAGGAACTTCAACACTTTAATTTGTTTTCAGTCTCACAAATCTGTGACACCAAGAACAAAGTACTCTTCACAGAGGATGAATGTCTTGTGCTATCTAAAGACTTCAAACTCCCATAAGAAACTTCAATTCTGCTGAAGGTTCCTCGCAGTCACAATCTTTATACATTCAACTTATCAGATGTCAAACCAGCAGGTGACTTAACATGTTTGGTGGCTAAAGCATCCGTGGATGAGTCCACCAAATGGCACAGAAGGATGGCCCATGTCAACTTCAAGACCATAAATCAGCTCTCTAAACTGGGTCTTGTTCAAGGTCTTCCTTCCAAAGTTTTCACCAATGATCATAACTGTGTTGCATGCAACAAAGGAAAGCAGCACAGAACCTCCTACAAAGGTGTTCCTGTTACAGCCGAAAGCA
Organism: Chrysanthemum seticuspe; assembly: GCA_019973895.1. Lineage (NCBI taxonomy): Eukaryota > Viridiplantae > Streptophyta > Magnoliopsida > Asterales > Asteraceae > Chrysanthemum > Chrysanthemum seticuspe. The sequence continues at coordinate 36,021,853 of BPTQ01000006.1, forward strand.
GTATTTCTGAACCTCTTCAGCTGCTTCATATGGATCTGTTTGGTCCAACTCAAGTGAGAAGCATTGATCATAAATATTTTTGTCTGGTGATCACTGATGGTTATAGCAAATTTTGTTGGGTATTCTTTCTAAGGACCAAAGATGAAAGACTTCGTTACCCTTATTGAGAATCAGTTGAACAAAAAGGTGAAAGGAATTAGGTGTGATAATAGGACAGAGTTCAAGAATGCAATACTTATATAACTCTGCAGGTCAAAGGGAATCAAAAGGGACTATAGCACTCCAAGAACCCCTCAACAAAATGGGGTGGCAGAAAGAAAAAATAGAACCTTAATAGAGGCTGCAAGATCAACGCTGGCAGACTCTAAACTTCCAACCATGTTTTGGACTGAAGCTGTTGGTACAGCTTGTTATGTACTCAATAGAGTGTCCATTACTAGACCACATCTTAAAACACCATATGAACTTCTTTTTGGGAAAGTTCCTGTTATTCATTACCTTAAACCGTTTGGCTGTCAAGTGACAATTTTGAACACAAGTGATCCATTGGGCAAATTTGATGAGAAAGCTGATGATGGTTACATTGTGGGGTATTCTGCTCATAGTAAGGCATACAGGGTTTACAATGTATCTGCTAAGAAGATTGAGGAGACATTGAATCTGAGGTATCTAGAAGACAAGCCTAATGTTCAAGGACAGGGTCATGTTTGGTCATTTGACCTTGATTACTTGACTGATTACTTGGGTTATTCTAGACATATGGCTAACCAAAATGCAGATTCTCAAGCATCTCCAACTACTAGTGCAGGAACTTTGGATGCTCATTCTGACAGTGGGTCTGATGATGATGAACAACCCATTGTAGTCCCTTCCTTCTCCCCTAACAATTTTGTAGGTGACACTTCTAAAGATTATACTGATGTGGGTGAAGATGAATTCCATTATGCTGAGGACCTTGCCAGACTGAAGAAACAAGAGTATGCAGCCAATTTAGAAGCTGAGAGGAATATTGCAGATAGTACAAGTGAAGCAATCAGTGGAAATGCCAATTCTGCTGAAAGTGATTCTGTTTCTCCTCACCTCTCCAATTCGGCTGAAAGACATGTTGACTCTACTCCTATTTCTACAAGAGTGTCAACAGACCTTGGAGAACCTTATACACGGTTTCTAAAACCTTCAGATCTTGGTCATCATCAACCCAAAGCAGGAATCTTCAACACACCTTCCTATGATACTGACTTTGAACCTACTGTGACTAATCTTGATTCCTCCATTGATGTCAACACCACTACTACTACCAGGATCAACAATGCTCATCCACAGGCTAATATCATTGGTGATCCTAATGCACCTATTAGAACAAGAGGTACTATAGCACGTTCTAAATATGGTCAGGTGGCTTTTATCTCTTATGTCTCAAATCAGCAGAGAGACAATCACACAGACTATGAACATTGTTTGTTTGCCTGTTTTCTCTCACAAGTGGAACCAACCAGTGTTGCTCAGGCTCTGGAAGACTCAAGTTGGCTTGAAGCAATGCAGGATGAGATGCAACAATTTCAAAATCAGCAAGTTTGGATTTTGGTACCACTACCTGATGGTAAGTATGCAATTGGGACTAAATGGATTCTGAAGAATAAGAGAGATGCACGAGGTGTTGTCATTAAAAACAAAGCCAGATTAGTTGCACAGGGTTATAGACAAGAGGAGGGGATAGATTATGAAGAAGTGTTTGCACCAGTGGCAAGAGTTGAGGCCATACGGATTTTCTTAGCTTATGCATCCTATATGGATTTTATGGTCTATCAGATGGATGTTAAAGGAGCCTTCTTGTATATTGAAATTGAAGAGGAGGTTTATGTTACTCAACCTAAAGGATTTGAAGATCCAGATCATCCTAATTATGTTTATAAGGTAGTCAAAGATCTCTATGGACTACATCAGGCACCCAGAGCCTGGTATGCTAGGCTTTCTACATTTCTTCTGAAGCATGGTTATAGAAGAGGTGCAATTGATAAGACTCTTTTCCTAAAGAATAATTCCACTGACATTATTCTTGTACAAGTGTATGTGGATGACATTATTTTTGGATCCACAAAGGAAGCTTGGTGCAGGGAGTTTGAGGAGCTTATGAAGGGAGAGTTTCAGATGAGTGCCATGGGAGAGATGACTTTATTTTTGGGTCTTCAAGTTCAGGAGAAACCTGATGGTATCTTTATCAGTCAGGACAAATATGTGAGGGACATCTTGAAGAAGTTTGGTATGGAGGGTGTAAGGACTGCCACTACACCTTATGAAGCTCCAAAGACAAAGACCAACAATGAAGCTGATCCACCTGTGAATGTTCATCTGTACAGGTCTATGATTGGCTCTTTGATGTATTTAACAGCTTCAAGGCCTGATATTACTTTTGCTGTGAGTGTTTGTTCACGACATCAAGTTACTCCACTGACTTCCCATCTCAATGCTATTAAGAAGATCTTTAAGTACCTCAAAGGCCAACCTCTTCTAGGTCTTTGGTACCCAAAAGAGTCTCCTTTTAAGTTGGAAGCTTATAGTGATAGTGACTATGCTGGTGCTAATCTGGATAGGAGGTCCACCACTGGAGGTTGCCAATTCCTTGGAAAGAGATTGATTTCTTGGCAATGAAAGAAACAGACTATTGTGGCTACCTCATCTACTGAAGCAGAGTACATTGCTGCTGCAAATTGCTGTGGACAGGTTCTTTGGATTCAAAATCAGTTGTTGGATTATGGGTACAATTTCATGAACACAACAATTTTTATTGATAATCAAAGTACCATATGCATTGTTAAAAATCCAGTTTTTCACAGTCGAACAAAACATATTGAAATCAGGCACCACTTTATAAGAGATGCATATGATAAAAATTTGATTAAAGTGGTCAAAATTCATACTGATGATAATGTGGCAGATTTGTTAACAAAGGCTTTTGATGGACCAAGGTTTCAACACCTTGTGGTTCATATCGGTATGCTTAACCCTTAACAGCAAAGTTTAAGGGGAGGCATAGGCCTCAGGGGAGGATTTGTGTATAACTTTGCATTTTGCTATGTAAATTTTGTATATTTGTTTGATTTTATCTAACTCTAACCAGCTAATGTAATCTTAGTGTGTTTCTTCTTGTTGGTTTATGTGTTTCTTTGTGTTTGTTTTGTCTTGCAGAAGAGTCGTGTTGTGGCTAAATTTCTTCAAGATCAGTCTGATTCTAATTTGTCTCCTGAAAGGAAATTAGAGCTTGATGCATTACTTCCTAAGATCACTGATGATCAATGGGATGCTTATACTACTCAAGGTGCATCTGATCCAAATCTTGCAAAACTTATATTAGGAGCATCTTTTGATGATGAGAATTTTGTGGATAAAATGGTGGCTCTTGGTAATCAAAGGAAGCAAGAATCTGCTGCAAAGAGGAGAGCTCTTATTGCTCAAAGAAATAAAGCCAAAAGAGAAAAACCAATGACTATTGCTCAGAAGAGGAATCATATGAGGCGAGTTGTGAAGAATTCTGCTATGTATAATTCTGGTATGTCAATGAAGCAAATTCGTGCTTTGTCTGATGATGCTTTGATTAGACAGTATAATATGATTATGAAGTTTTTCTCTTCTGGTTCTCCTTCTTCTTCTCAATTGGAAAGAATTGCTTCAATGTCTGATGTTCCTAAAGCCAAAAGACATAAAACAGTTGAGATAGTGGAAAATTTTAATGTTGTTTTGCCTCTGGTGATCTCTCAAGTTGTTCCTTCTGAAACAACTTCTGAAGCTAATCCTTTTTCTGATGTGGTTGTTCTGCTGAATCTTCTTTGGTTTCTTCTGAAGCTTTGCCAAGTGTGGATTTGGGTAACTCTGTGGGTCAAGATGATGCTCTAAAGGTTGATACAGATACCATAGCTGGTAGGAGGCAGAAAAGCTTGGTGAAAAGGAAACATAGTTCTTTAAGGAGTTCTGTCAGACTGGCTAGGAAACATTCTTCAAAGACTCCTTATTTAGATCTCAAGGCTGATGAATCTACCTTTATTAAATTTGGACCTATTGAAGTTTTTCCTGAAGGAGCTCATGTGGTATTGGTCAATTGGAAAGCTGGGAAGCTTAACACTATTTATCGATTGGATGATACTGCTATTGAGTTCAATTTCTTGAAGGACATTCTTCATTTGGTGACTAGACATGATTTGAAAATGCTGTATGAGCATGTCATTCAGTATTATAATTTTCATCCATCAACAAGTTCTGGTTTATATTTGTTGGGTGATCTTCAGGTTTTGTTTGATTCTCAACTCCAGAAGGTAAAGGGTATTATATCTGGAAGAATTCACATCTGTGGGAGATTGAGAGTTGGAGATTTTATCCTCTGCCTTGTGTGCATGTGGTTCAGACCACTTATGGAATGATTTTGTGTATGCTATTGGATAAGCTTTATCCTTTATCGGTTAATTTTATGGAACGGTTGCTGAGACAGAAGTTGGAAGTGCCTCCTAATCCGGTTGGCAATGATGAACTTCATGCTTCTCAATGTGTTGGTTTGATTAAAAATCAGCTTCTGTCACATAAAGGTTCATCTTGATTGTACTATTTTGTAATCTTTGTTTTCTTTATTTCTTAGTTAAAAAAAAAAAAAAAAAAAGAAAAAAAAAATGTTTTTGGTTTATCTAACTTTTCTTGCAGGTTTGTTGTATACTTTTGATGGTTCTTGACTCACCAGATATACCTTGTGTATGTCAAAGAGTTAGCTAGTCCAAAGGGTACAGCTTTGGTAAAGACACATCAAATCTGTTGATAGCTGTAATGATTTGCTAAAAATCATAGGGTATGCAACCACCCATGCTTAATTGCTGAGGGTTGTATGGTTTTCAATTCACCATGGCTTATTCCTTTTTGGAATCCAAGAATTGACTAGCCCACATGTATATGGCTTGTGGTAAAGGTAGTGGCATTCCATATTTGGTTCTCATTTCACCATTTCTAAGAATTGACTAGTCCTGAGCAAACGGCTACAGGTAAAGACATTTCAAATACGTTTATATGGTTGCTGGTTTGCCAATAAATCAGATGGTTATCAGTGTACCATAGTTTACGAACTTAAACATATGGCTACTCCAGTAGTGATGGCTATTGGTAAAGAGACATCAAATCCATTATTTTCAATGATTCACCTCTCAAAGGAGTTAACACACCTGGATGTGATGAGAATAGTATGAAACTAATTTTTTTTGATGTACCTATTGTCATTTGTTGCTGCAAAGATATGGAGTTTCAAAGTTTCTTCATCATAGAGATGTTCTTCTTTGGATTCTTTGCTGTTGCTGTTCGTACACAATCCTCTGGAGCTGTTTTGTTAAAGATCTATCAAGAAACTGGAACTTAACCAAGTCAAATTCCAGTTTAGGGGAGGATTGTTGGGAATTATGTGAAGTTTGGATTATGCTGAAATTAATGCCGAAGTGTTTCTGCTGAAGAAGAGTGGATTCTGCCGAAGACATAATCTACTGAAGAGTAATAGTTATTAGTCTGTTTCTTCGGAAGTGTCTATTCCGTGTTTAGTATATTTAGTTTAGATATACATGAGCTTTATTAGGAAGTGATTGTGTATATCTTATTTAGTTTTATGTTTATACATTTCTTGGGAAACGGTTTAGCGATTTTGTTTAGGGTTCCTTATCTATAAAAGGAACACATTAGAATGAGTTATGTACCGATTGAAAAACTCAGTTTTAGTTAATATAAAGATCCATAGAGGATCACGAAGTTCTTAGTTATTTGTTACTTGTGTTTATATTCCGCTGATAAATATAAGTAGTAGAGATTGTCTTTTATTGTGCTTGTGATTACATAGGCATATATAACGATCCACGAGCTCAAGATCTATCAAGGTCTGTCTGTTTCAACAGTTTACTTGCATTACATTATACAATTCGCCTTCTAAGTATTACTAAGTATATTCCACGTGCTTAGTAAGATAACTCAAGATATCAATAACACAAGGTGTGTGTTCAAGATCCATCAAGTGATATAAGAATGAAGGTTCTGATATTCTGATTTAGAAGACTCAAGGAATAAGCTTAACCTACTCACTCAATTCAATGGAGATGGAAAACAACAAATCAAACTCCTCTTCTACTCCAAGACTTCCTAAGCTCAAACTTAATGAGTTTGAGATGTGGAGGATACTGATTGAGCAATACTTCCTCATACAGGAGTATGCTCTTTGGGAGATCATTCAAAATGGTGATTCTTTCAAGTCTGTGTCGAAGACTGTGAAGGTTGGTGACAGTTTCTGTGCCTGAATCTAGTGTTGAAAAGGCACTAAGGAAGAATGATCTTAAGGCTAGAAGTTTGTTGCTGATGACTCTTCCTAGAGACCAGATCATAGCTTTCAGCAAGTTCAAGACTGCTAAAGAACTGTTTGAAGAAATTTGCTCAGTGTTTGGTGGTAACAATGCTACAAAGAAGACACAAAAGACATTGCTAAAGCAAAGTTATAAAAACTTCTCTGCTTCAAGCAATGACTCACTTGATAGCATCTTCACCAAGCTTCAGAAGATTGTAACACAACTGACTGTGTTTGGCATTGAAGTAGAAAAAGAATACCTCAATTTGAAGTTTCTAAGAAGTTTGCCTTCAGAGTTTCAAACTAATGTTATTGTCTAGGAAAACAAAGCAGATATTGAAACAATGAAGCTCAATGATCTTTACAACAACTTTAAACTCATTGAACAAAGACTGAAGATGGCTGGGAAACTTAGTACACGCTCAAGCAACTTGGCTTTAATGTCAACCTCTGTTGACAGTGATGATTCTGAAGATGACAACGATGATGATACTGCCACTGCAGGTTCTACAGTTTCCACTGGTAATGTTAGTGTTACCACTGCAGGATCAAAGAAGAAGGTTGCTGGTATTGGATATCCTACCTTTTATGCATTTATCTCCTCTCAAGTCAATGGCTTTATTTTAACTCATGAAGACATAGAGAAAGTTGATGAAGATGACTTGGAGGAGATGGACATAAAATGGCAAATAGCTCTGCTTAGTATGAGAGCAAAGAAATTCTACAAGAAGACTGGCAAACCTATTCACATCAATGGTGATGAAACTGCAGGCTTTAATAAGAAGAAAGTGGAGTGCTTTAACTGCCACAAGTTGGGACACTTTGCTAAACAATGTAGAAGACCAAAGACCAAGGACACCAGGTCTACTTAGTACAAGCAAAAGAAGGAACCAACTGTGGAAGAACCAAAGGAAATGTTTTCTATTGATGGTGTGAGCTACGATTGGAGTTTCATGGCTGATGATAAAGAAGAAGAACCTTCAGACGCTGCTTTTGTTTCTACTGAAGTTGCTCTCATGGCTTTCTCTGACTCTGAGGTACAAAACTTTGAAAGTTGTTCTAAAACATGTAGGGCTGCTAGAGAAGTTGAAAGGCTTAATGATTTATATTCTAATGAAAGACAAAAATTGTATACTGCTAATTATACTGAGTCAAATCTTAGGAGAGCAATAGCTGTATAAGAAAAACAACTAGAGCATTATAAAGATAATGAGACAAAATATAATGATGATATGATTCTTCTTAAAAAAGAGGTAGAACATACAACAGCTGTGAATGAAGCATAACAAAAAGAGCTTGAAAAACATCAAAAGAAAAATGAAAATGTCAATTTAACTTTAGACACATGTTATCATCAGTCTAAGTCAATTGATAAAATTTGGAATGCTCAAATACAAAGTAAAGTTATGTCTGGTATGGGTTATAATACATTGCCTCCACCACTAAGAGGTGTTCCATTACCTCCAGGTATAGATTTAGCTCATACAGGCTTAGAAGTTTTTCATGAACATGAAAGAGAATATGGTCCTAAAGGACACTATGGTGAAATGTGAGGAAGAGGTTAAGCATGATAATGATGTTTTTGAGAGTTCTAGTGACTCATCTGTTGTAGATGAGAGGGTTAAAAAGAAAATAGAGACTGCTATCCCAAAAGTTGTTAATACTATTACAGAGAAACCTAGGAGACAAGCTAATAAACCTAGACAAACTATAAGGTATGCTGAGATGTATATGAACAAGCCACCAGCTACTAGAGGTAACCAAAGGAGTTGGAATCATGTTAAATCTCAACAACTAGGTAGTGATTTTGTGATGCACAATAAGGCATGCTATATCTGTGGTGGTTTTGATCATTTACATGCTTATTGTGACTATCATAATGGGAGAAGGGAAGTCCATGGGAATAAAAGGGTGGAGTCTAATGGGTATCAAAATAATGTTCACCCTAATTCTCACTGCAACATGGTCCCAAGAGCAGTTCAACAAAGAAATGGCCTCAAAATTTTTCCCACTGCAAAAACTGTTAACACTGCTCATCCTAAGTCACCTGTTAAAAGTGCAAAGTCCAAAACAACTTTTGCCAAATCTGCACAAACAGGGAAAAGAATTTTGAGAATAATAAAGTTCATTATAACCAACAGTGGGTACCTAAAAACAAACCAGCAGTTTCCATAGCTTATTCAAAAGTTACCACTACAAGGGTTGTAAACAAGAAAAGGGGGGACATGGGCAATGTTGTGAAGGCCTCAGCACATCAGGAATGGAAACCTAAAGGAACTACCTCTACAACCAATCCCAATGGTGTATCAATAACCTTTGATAAATTTAACTATATTGATACACGAGGCAGATCCAAGTCAATCATGGCTTGGGTCCCCAAAAGAAACTAACTCTTTCTTTTATGTGCAGGAACACCCAAGGTCAAAAAGATCAAATCAAGGATATACACATAGTGGGTGTTCAAGGCACATGACTGGAAACAAGTCCTATATCTCATATTTTGAACATTATGATGGACAATATGTCAGCTTTGGAGGTGGAGTTAATGGAAAAGTTGATGGTAAAGGAGTAATCAAAATTGGTAACTTGGACTTTGAACCTGTGTACTATGCAAAAGAGCTTAAGTACAATCTTTTTAGTGTGTCAAAAATGTGTGACAAGATGAACAATGTTCTTTTTACCAAAGATATGTGCTTTGTTCTCTCTAAGGATTTTAAGATGCCTGACGAAAGTCAGATTCTTCTTAAAATTCCTAGAAAAGGCAATCTCTATAGCTTTTATATGAACAACATTGTTGTTAAAGATGATTATGCTTGCTTGGTTGCAAAGGCCACAGTGGATGAATCCATGTTATGGCATAGAAGACTTGGTCATGTTAACTTCAAAACCATTAACAAGATTGTCAAAGATGGTTTGGTGAGAGGTTTACCTCAGAAAATATTTGAGAATGATCAAACCTGTGTGGCTAGTCTTAAAAGCAAACAACACAGAGCTTCTTGCAGGTCAAAGCTGTTTAAATCTATTGCTCACCCACTTCAAATGTTACATATGGACTTGTTTGGTCCTACATCTGTGAGCAGTTTGAATCTTAAGAAATATTGTCTTGTTGAAACTGATGATTTCAGTAGGTTTACATGGGTTTTCTTTCTTAATACAAAGGATGAGACAACTGGCATCCTTAAGACCTTTATTACTGAAGTAGAAAACCAATATGATTTGAAAGTGAAAATCATCAGGTGTGATAATGGGACAAAGTTTAAGAATAGAGTTATGGATGAGTTTTTCAAAGACAAAGGTATTAAAAGAGAATTTAGTGTTGCTAGAACTCCTCAACAAAATGGTGTTGCTGAGAGGAGGAACATAACACATATGGAGGCTGCTAGAACCATGTTGGCAGATTCTAAATTGCCAATCACTTTTTGGGCTGAAGCAGTTAACACTGCATGTTATGTGTAAAACAGGGTTTTGGTGGTGAAAACAAAGAAAAAGACACCTTATGAGTCATTTAGAGGTAGACCCCCTATCCTAGACTTCATGAGACCATTTGGATGTCATGTTACTATTCTCAATACCATAGATTATCTGGGAAAATTTGAAGAAAAAGCTGATGAAGGGTATTTTGTTGGGTATTCCATGGTCAGTAAAGCTTTCAGAGTATTCAACTTACGAACCCAAAAGATTGAAGAAAATCTGCATGTTGAGTTCCTGGGAAACAAAGTGAATGTCAAAGGAATTGGTCCAAAAAGGCTGTTTGATCTTGATACTTTAACCAATACTATGAATTATGTGCCTATCTCTACAGGTACATCTTCTTATGATTTTGCAAGATCAGAAGAGTTTCTTGATGATGATGAACCCAGCAAGGACCAAGTAGATGATCAAGATGAATTCAGTTTACCTCTGTGGGACTATGCAGATACTGGTGATATTCCAAAGACTGGAGATGCTCATCCTTCTAGTGATTCAGGAAAAGAAGGAGGTAGCAACTTGAATGCTGAAAATTATGAAAGTAGTGGAAATTCAGGTTCCACTGCTAGGCCAAATGTTTCCACGGCAACACCAGATGTGGAAATTGTTACTCCAGTTACTGAGGAAGCTCAAGCCAATGATGTTGAAATATCAAATATGCCAAGTGAGATTGCAGTTCCTCAAACTCCCCACACTTCTATTCATAAATCACATCCTCTTGAAAATGTGATTGGGGATGTCTATTCACCTGTGAAGACTAGAAGACAAACAAAGCTGCATGAAATTCATGGATTTATAAGTAAAATATATGAATCAAAGACTCATGAAGGAAAGAATGAATGTCTCTTTATGTGTTTTCTGTCACAAATGGAGCCAAAGAATGTATACAAGGCACTTAAAGATGAAAGTTAGGTGGAAGCAATGCAAGAAGAGCTGCTCCTATTCAAGCTTCAAAAGGTTTGGGTGCTCTGTGATTTTCCTTCTGGTAAGAAGGTAATAGGTACTAAATGGGTGTTTAGAAACAAGAAAGATGAAAGAGGAATTGTTATCAGAAACAAAGCTAGGCTTGTGGCTCAAGGATAAACTCAGGAGGAGGGTATTGAATATGAAGAAGTGCTTGCCCCAGTTGCACGAATTGAGGCAATTAGGTTGTTCTTAGCCTATGCATCTTTTATGGGCTTTAAAGTTTATCAAATGGATGTAAAGAGTGCCTTTCTTTATGGGCAGATTAATGAGGGGGTTTATGTTTCACAACCTCCAGGCTTTGAAGACCCTGATTATCCTAACAAAGTGTACAGGGTAGTTAAAGCTTTGTATGGCTTACGTCAAGCACCAAGGAAATGGTATGAAACCTTAACTACTTATCTTCTTGATAATGGGTTTCATAGAGGCAGTGTAGATCAAACTTTGTTCATCAATAAAGACAAGAATGATATCTTGTTAGTTCAAGTATATGTTGATGATATCATTTTTGGATCTACAAAGACAGAGATGTGCAAATAATTTGAGAAGCTAATGAAGGAAGAATTCAAGATGAGTTATATGGGTGAACTCACATTCTTTTTGGGACTTCAAGTTCTACAAAGGCCAGATGGTATTATCATCAATCAAGATAAATATGTGGCTGAGATACTAAGGAAGTTCAAGTTCACTGTTGCAAAGTCATCCAGCACCCCTGCAGACAAGACTACACATCAACTCTTGAAGGAAAATAGTGGTGAAGCAGTTGATGTGCACATGTACAAGTCTATGATTGGTTCTTTGATGTATCTTACATCATCTAGACCAGATATTATGTTTGCGGTGTGTGCCTGTGCAAGGTTTCAAGTCACTCCCAAGTTCTCTCACTTGACTGCTATGAAGAAGTTTTTTAGATATCTTAAAGCATTTCCCACTCTGGGATTATGGTATCCTAGAGAATCAGCTCTAGATTTGGTTACTTACTCAGATAGTGACTATGCTGGAGCAAGTCTAGATAGAAAATCTACAATAGGTGGTTGTCAATTTCTTGGCAACAGATTAGGGTCATGGCAGTGCAAGACAAAAACAATGGTGGCTAATTCATCAACTAAGGCAGAGTATGTGGTTGCTGCAAGTTGTTGTGCTCAAGTTCTATGGCTTCAGAATCAACTTTTGGACTAGGGGTACAATTTTTTGAATACCATCATATACATTGACAATAGCAGTACTATTTGCATTATCAAGAATCCTGTTCAACACACTAAGACCAAACATATTGAAATTAGACACCATTTCATAAGAGATTGCTATGAAAAAGGACTATTTTAAGTTGTCAAAATCCATACTGATGACAACTATGCTGATTTATTAACAAAAGGACTTGATGTGGGAAGATTTTAGTACTTGGTAACAAGTATTGGAATGCTTAATCCATAAAATTTTTGTCTAATGTTCCTTGGTGTTGAGGGGAGGCTTTTGGGTGCTGAAATTGTTGTATGAGTTTGTATATGTTTGCTTGTATTTTTGTTTAAGTGTCTATGCATCAAATATGTGAGTTGATCTTAAAAGGTGTATAACTGAGATACACAACAAATGGTTATTGATTCACCATGTCTAATCCACACAAGAATCAACTAGTCCAGAGCAAATGACTACTGGTAAAGACTTGACAAATCCGTTTATGGTTGATAGTTTACCAAAAACTATATGGTTATCAACTCACCATATTCTTTATGATTAAGAGTTGGTAAATACATATTTGTTGGGAATTATAAGTTTGAGTTGATAAGACAAAAAGAATGAAACAAGAGAGACTTAATACGACAAGAAGGAAACCTACAAAAAGATAGAAGGACTTGCTTGCAAAAGAAGTTTTATTTATCAGTCCTTCATAGAGATTTGTAAACACTAATCCTCTAGTATATAAAGAGGACTTGGGGTGTAGGTTTTATACATGTTTTCCAAGATGTAGACGTCTAGTAAAGGTGTGTGTGTCCTAGGTGTATTGTCTTGTAAACGCCTAGGTAAGATAGTTAGTTAGTTAGTTGATCAAAGAAGACTTTGATTATAGTTTAGTTAGAGATGATGATGAGGAACCTTGTTCAATAATAAAGAATTGATTAGTTTATTCCGATGTGCATGTTATTAGTCTTTGGTATTGATCCCTAGCTGAGCTTATAAACGATCTTATCAATTGGTTTTAGAGCGGGGAGCTCTTGATATAGGGATCTACAAGGTTTTTCGAAGAAAAAGGAAGAAAAAAATCGAATATGGAATTTTTCGTATATGTTTCTGCAGGGTTGTTTTCAAACAGCGATAACTTTTTCGTTAACCGTTGGATCGGGACGAAATTTTTTGTGGACATTCTCTATATACCATTTAACTTTTCACTGGAGGGATTGTCGATCTGAGCTCTCAATAAAAAATTATAGACTGTCAAAGTTGGCTGCAGAACTGGGTAAAAGTTTTGAATTTTTAGAGTATTATTGCAAGCAAAATCGACTTCAATTATAAATTGGTTGATATTATTGTTGCTCGATTATGAAGTCATGCGAAAGATTTGTATTGCTAGTTGATAACAGTTAATACTGCTTTTACAAATTAATGAATCAACATGTGGTACAAGATCATGGGTCAAGATAGTACTTGCTGGTGTTATTATCAAAACGTTTTTGGTGTCACGCACATGAATTCGTTGTTGCGTGTTCTCATTGATTGGTTAAATTAATATTAGTGAGTCGGTGGAATATTATTAAATTGATTCTTAGTATTCAAAGTAAGTATATTTGTACTGTTGCTGCGTGGATCATTACTGCCAAGGTATGTTTTAATATCAAGGTTATTTGCAAGTGGAGTTGTGCACGGTTATATTATAATGCTATCATTCGTTGGTGCCGTATTGAATAGTCTCTATTTTAAAGCATGACAAATTTGATTTTTGATTGAATCAACGAAGATGAAATTTGAGAATACATAGACAAAGAAGGAGAATCATTGGTGGATAAAAGTACTACTGCTCGAACATGAGCAGTTTGTACTGCTCATGGATTATTTGTACTCTTGAGTTAATTCATTAGCAGTTTGTAATGCTTAGGTTAATCGTTTGTACTACTGCTATGGAGTATTAGTACTGCTAGCTTTATCCGAGAAAGTATTTTTGTACTGCTAGCATTACTCGATATAGACGGTACATGACAAGTGTTTTTGTTTTTGGTGACACACACACGAGATTGGTTCACACACACAAGGAGTTTGGTTATTGGAAATTTGTTCTTAAAGATTTTAAAAAGCTCGAAGTTGATTTTGTTGAAGAATTGATTACGAAGAGGATTATTTATCGCTTCTTTGAAGGTGAAGTGGAATTACTTGGATACGTGTTTTATCATATCTTAAAAGAATCATAGATACTTTTAAGGTAACTTGTTCGTGCTTCAATGTTTATGACAAAGAATTGACATAACACTTAAAGGAGTAACGTTATTGTGCTCAGTGATTATCGTCAAGAGATTGAGGTCTCCCTATACATATGTATACATTCAATGTCATCTATAGTGCAAGATATAAGATACAAGTTTGGGTTATTTTACTTCTTCATCAAATTCGTTATACTTGGTTTTCTTCACAAGTGATCATTACAAGGCCCTTACAGATTTGAAGAATCATGAAGATGATTAACACATTGGTTTCAGGGGAAGTATCTTATTATGTTTTTTAATCATTTGATGTTCATGCATCAGTCAAGGGGAAGTGTTTGATTTTTACTACTGTTGATCATTATTACTATTGCTAGTTGGAGTCTTTTACTGTTTTGGATTCATTTTTAGTAAGCATTTTGGTGTTCTTCATGGAGGGCAATTCGAAACATTGGACCGCTTAGATTGGAAGTATGATATTGGTTCGTGGTGGTCAAGATCATTATTTGCATACGTTCCCTATTTGGATAATAATAAAAAGGGGGAGAGATGTTTGAGTGTCATGTCATGGATTTATGGGAAGACAAAGGAAGAGATGCTTGTTTCATTCATGGTGAGATCCCTGATCTCAATTTCTCTACTTCGTCTAGAGAAGTTCATTCAAGAATGGTTTTGTCATTATCAACTAGGGGAAGATTGTTGGGAATTATAATTTTGAGTTGATAAGACAAAAAGAATGAAACAAGAGGGACTTAATACGACAAGAAGGAAACCTACAAAAACATGGAAGGATTTGCTTCAAAAGAAGTTTTATTTATTAGTCCTTCGTAGAGATTTGTAAACCCTAATCCTCTAGTATATAAAGAGGACTTGGGGTGTAGGTTTTATACATGTCTTCCAAGATGTAGACATCTAGTAAAGGTGTGTGTTTGTCCTAGGCGTATTGTCTTGTAAACGCCTAGGTAAGATAGTTAGTTAGTTAGTTGATCAAAGAAGAATTTGATTATAGTTTAGTTAGAGATGATGATGAGGAACCTTGTTCAATAATAAAGAATTGATTAGTTTATTCCACTGTGCATGTTATTAGTCTTTGTTATTGATCTCTAGCTGAGCTTATAAATGATCTTATCAATATCAAATCCGTTGATAGCTGGTAGTTTGCTAAAAACTATGATAAGAGTAGTCCAACTTTAATATGTTTTTCTTTACCACTGCTCTTTGAAATTTTTGTGAAAAATTACCACTGCTAGTTCACAGTTTCCACTGACAGTGTTATTTTACCACTGTTGTTCTAGCCATTACAACTAATTGTGTCAGTAACAAAATTTTTACTAGCCGTTGTAGAAAACTTGCTTTCCATATATGTAGGGTAACTTCTAGAAAATTATCTACTTTCCTATTTGATATTTATCCTCTAAAGATAAATACTTTTCATAGATAATCTTTCTTGCGCTACAAACTTAAATTCTACCTCTATATATCTTTCTCTCCCAATTGGCTAGTTATTCCTTCAATTATTACTGACATAATATCGTTTTTCATCAAAAGTTTCTATGGCACCATTAAAATTTGCAGATGAGCACAACAAAGTTGGCTACCTACAAAAGTTAAATGAGAAGAGTGGCTCTATTTTTCACTAGATTGTGGACTTTCTTAATACTACCCATATAAGGTATGCTTTACTTTTAAAACCTACAATCTATACCTCTCAAATCAAACAGTTTTGGACTTCTGCTCAGTCCATAACACTTGAGAATGGAGATACACATGAAACAGTGGATGCTCTAAGAGCCACTGTGGATGGGGTAACTATTGATGTTACTGAGGCATCCTTGAGGAGAGTTCTCTAATTGGTTGATCTCAATGGTCTCATCACATTATCTATGCCCAAAATTTATGATACTTTATCATCCATGGGGTATGATACCACTGATAAAAAGGCTACTTTCAAAAAGAGTGGTTTTTGTCCCCAATGGAGATTTTTGATACATACTCTTTCACATTGTCTCAGTCCAAAGAAAACATCTTATGAGAAATTTAGTTCAACCATGGATTACCCTTTGGTTTGTCTAGCCACTGATAAGATTTTTAACTGGTCAAAATATATTTTTACAAGTATGACTGGCAATGTAAAGAGTTCAACAAAATTTTTAATGTATCCAAGGTTTGTGCAAGCAGTGCTAAATGAGTTTCAACTGCAACCCCATACTAATGTTTATAAAATCAGTTGTCTCAAACCTAAAGTTTTTCAAAACATGAACAAAGATGGCAACATGATTTTTACACCTCTCCTTCCTCAAATGCTTACTAAGATTTTACCTGAACAAAACACACCCATAATTAATGTTCCAAACAATGATTATACTCCACCAGTTTCTCACACCTATAAGAGAAGGTCTAAACAGCCAACTCTTCTCATGACAACACATAATGTTTCTGAACCTTTTGGTCTAGGAACAAGCAGTGGTGGTTCTAGACTTCAACCTAGTCCAACTAGGGAGGAATCTGAGCCTTTGCCCCATGATTCACCTCTCCCAACAGGTAAACACAGTTGGAAGTGATGAGGGCAGTGGGCAACAATTAGAATTGATGGTTTTGTGCACAAAGTTAGCCAAGGAGGTTGAATCCCTCCAGAAGGACCTGGCACATGTCAAGAAGCCGCATGCCAAGGATATTACACATTTAAAAGAGGAGATTCAAACATTGAAGGAAGAGTTGTAGGGGTTGAAAAAGCACAAGAAAACTGCAAAGTTGGTGATCTCGTCTTCATCCTCACCTAATTATGGTGATTCAGGTGGTTTTGATCAAGATTTGGGTAATTCTCCCAAACAAGGGAGGAAAATAGATGATGAAACTCAGGGGAGGAAAATTGATTTTGAAGATGAAGGTGTTTCTAAAGGAAGCTGATACTCAAGAAGATCAACTAGAACAAGATGTTTTCAGTACTGCAACTGATTTTACCATTGATCCAATTTCCACTGCAGAGCCAAATATTCCCACTGTTAAACATGATGTTGCCACTACAAGTAAAGAAATTGATAAACAAAAGAGAGATAAAGGTAAAGCTGTTATGCAAAGTCAGGAGCAAACAAGAAGAAAGATTTCAAAGAAAGAACAAATTCAGATTGCTCTTGATAGAGAAGTTGATAAAAAGATTACTGAAGAACAGGTTGCTGAAAAGGAAAAGCTTGAGGTATTAGAGATTGCAAGATTTATGGAGGCTAGAAGACTGAATAGGATGGAAAATCCACTTTCCATTGTTCAACCTACAATTTTGAAAGAAAAGACTCGAGATTTTAGCTATGTACCTTCTGAAGAAGTTATTGATTTCTTGGTTGCTAATAATCCAGAAATTAACAGAAAAGCAATTGACCTTGTTGCTGATAAGTCTTTAACTAAAGATCAAAGAACTGCTTAGTTAAAGGATTTTATTCAGATGAAGAATGATCAAGCACTTCAAGATGTAATCAGTTCAGTCAAAAAGGGTCAAAAGAAATCTAGACAACCAACCAAGGCACAAGTTCTCTCATATATGAAGACTTATTGTTGTCATGTTGGTGGTTGGAAGAAGCATCAATTCAAAGGAATGAATGATGATCAAGTTGAAAGAGCTTACTACAGAGAAAAAAGGCAAGACAATGATTTTGTTCCTATGTACTTTGAAGAAGAGTTTACTACAGAGAAAAAAGGATTGAAGAGAAAGGCCAAAGATAGTGATTCTCAGACTGTCAAAAAGACAAAGGTTGCTGAAGAACAAGAAATTCCAACTGAGAAGTTCACTGAAGATTAGATGACTGGAATGATTGTGATAGAAGAAGGAGATTTTTATCCAGAACCACTGAAAGTCAGACATCCTATTGTTGATTGGGAAGTTTTTACTGCTAGCAACTTTGCTCCAACATGGAAGATTACAAGGCTAGGTGGTGAAACTTCATCATTCATAACAATTGAAGATCTTATCAAAGCTTTTGACATAGATGATCTTGACAAATTATAGAAGTTAGTCCAAGAAAGATTTGATGCTGAAGATCTCAAAGATACAAAGAAGATGCAGTTATGGATTAATCTTAGAAGGCTTTATGAACCAGATGATAATGATGATTTCTGGAAGTTCTCATGTTCATGTCCTGGTACTAAATGGTTTTACTATGATTCATGTGAAGTTCATCATGTTTCTACAGCAAATGGAGTAGATGCATTCATGCTTGCTGAGAAAGAATATCCACTCAGAGCTAGAACTCTAACAGTGATGCTGTGTACTACTATAAGAGTTCATGAAGATAATGAGAAAGTCAGAGCACTGCTGTGTACTATGTATTACCACTGCTGGTACATTTTTACCACTGCTATAAGATAACGTGTTTGGATAAGTATAGAAAAGATCTCATTTGTATATTCTATATTGTTAGGTTTATTCTTATCTTGTAAAGGACTCCTTGTGGTATAAAAGGAGATCCTAGGTCATTGCTGTGATATTACTTGCATTACATTATACAATCATCTTCTAAGTATTACTAAGTATATTCCACGTGCTTAGTAATATAACTCAAGATATCAATAACACAAGGTGTGTGTTCAAGATCCATCAAAGCTGGTCGAAGGTTTCCTTTATGTCAGAGAGCATATCCTCCTCCGTTCTACTCTTGATAACCATATCGTCTACGTATGCTTCAAGATTCCTACCTATTTTCTTGTTGAAGGCTTCGTGCACTAGCCTTTGGTAGGTAGCACCTGCATTCTTCTAGCCGAAAGGCATCTTCTTATAACAATATACGCCCTTTCCTGTAAAAAAGGCTATTTTTTCTTCGTCCTCTTCTGCCATCTTTATCTGATGGTATCCCTTGTAAGCGTCCAGAAAGAATTTCAGTCGAAACCCTAATAAGGATTCCACTTTCCAATCGATTTCTGGTAGAGGATAGCAGTCCTTCGGACAGGCTTTGTTGATATCTGTGAAGTCTACACACATCCCCCATCCTCCGTCATGCTTTTTGACCATCACTGGATTGGCTACCCAGGTTTGATACTTCACCTCCCTGAGTATGCCTGCTGTTACGAGCTCATCTACTTCCTTGCATGCTGCGGCATTCCTTTCAGGTGCAAGGCTTCGACGCTTTTGCTTGATAGGTTCAATATGCTTGAACTCGTTAAGCTTGTGCCCGGTGCCGAAGGGCTTTCCATCTGTGATGAGAGTTCTGGGGACCCCCGTCATGTCAGAGTACGTCCATGCAAAGACATCTGCAATAGCCCTTAGTAACCTTTCCAATTCAGCTTTAAAGGAGGTAGGGAGCTGCTTTCCAATTGCCACCGTCTGATCAGGGTAGAGATCATTTACCACAATTCGATTTTCGGTATTGGTGCAGCTGAGAACATCTTTCGGAGGCTCTTCCAGAATTTTTTTAACCCTTTTGCCTACTTCCGTAGGCTTCTTCGTGTTGTAACTGGAGAAAACCGTTCCAATACCAAATGGTGTTTGGAATTTGATTGCGGCATGTATGGTGGAGACAACAATGCCCATTTTTTGCATTTCGGTTCTCCCTATTAACAGGTTATAGGGAGATTCAGACCTTACGATCACGAAAACCAGGGTTTCTGTTCTTTTTAGCCTTCCTTCTTCAATCGTAACCTCTAGAGGGACTTCTCCCAGGGGCCATGAGTGTTCCCCTGAGAATCCCACCAAGGGTACTTTCAAATCTAACCTCTTCGACCTTATCGAAGGCTTGAGCTTCAGAAAACAATGCTCATAGATTACTTCGCAAGAACTACCAAAGTCTAAGTAAGCTCTGTTTACTTCTCTGTTGGAGATCAGGACTTTGATGACCACGGGGTCATTCGATAGAACCTTGCCTGTGATCAAAGGGAAAGTAACGTCTCCTACTCCGCATAATGCTTCCTCCGCTGCTTTCCTTTTTAAACCAGAATCATCCCTGTACACCATGAGGATGGGTGCTTCGATAGGTGTGGTGTCTTTCCCCAACTGTGTGTCGGAAACCTTCTCTTCACCTTTATTTATGCCCTTAACCAAATGTCCCAATTGACCGGATTTCACGGTCTCTTCTATCTGCTTCTTGAGCTCTCTGCAATTGTTGGTGTTGTGTCCGTAATCGTCATGGAAATAGCAGTTTTTGGAGGTATCCATGCTTCTTCCTCTACTTGCCAAACGAGGGGGAGGATCGAAGGCCTTCGCAGCCCTTTGCATAGCGATTATTTCCCTCGACGATTTGGACAAATTAGCCAAGAGTCCATGATTGATGTTTTTGTTGTAGGGCGCAAACTTGTCTTGTTCTCAATCGGAGCCCCAGTGGTAGATACTTCTTTGGCTTCGATCCAGGTGTAAGTCTTCTCCATTAAGCCTTTGTAGGTTGTGGGAAGGTCAGTGGATAGAAATTCCGCTAGACTTCTATTTCTTAGGCCATGCACGAAACCAGAGATACGCTGGTCTTCGTGTAGACCCAGGATTTGAAAGGTGTCATCAGTATATCTAGTAACGAAAGCCCTGGTGCTCTCGTTTTACCTCTGCTTGATGTTGTGTACTGTTAGGTGTTTCCTTGTGAACTTTTTTCTGCTGGCTGAAGTGTGATCTGAACTTGTCCTTGAGATCATCCAAATTCACTATGCTACATGCGTTTTGCCCATTCCAGCATATACGAGCGGAGTCTCGCAGGGTATATGTGAACATGTGGCAAGCGACTGGCATAACCCACTTCTGCATTCTAATAGCCCCTTCGAACAGATGTAAGAAATTATCCGGGTCCCCCTTTCCATCATAAGTACCAATATGTGCGGGTATTTTCAACCCATCGTGCAAAGGGTAGTATTCTATCCACCTTACGAAGGGTGTCGTAGAACCCATGGGCTCCGAATAAAGGCAGTTGTAAGGTGATGCAAGTGGGGACAACATTGTAGGTTAACATATTGAGGGTAAGAAGTAGGTATATAAGGTGGGTGACTTCCGACAGGATACGAAGGATATACCATAGGTTGCCCGTAGGGCATGCTTCCGTATGGTTGAGTAAATCTAGGGTTTCTAGCCTGCCTATTAGGTGGGGGATAAACCCCATGGGGTAAGATTGAGCCTGAAAAGGAGGGTACATACCATGAGGAGGAAGATTTCATCCCCCATTCATTTGAGGTGGATTGCCTTCTAACACGGATGCGTGAGAAGGCTGCAACAGGACCCCTGCCTCTGTTCTCCCCAAATGGGCTGCCAAGAGTGGTGGCAAGTTAACCTCCGTAGTCTCCCTTTGATGACTCCTTCCATTGGAGCCTTCCATTGTTCCTTCCCTTCTTGTCGGAGCCCTCTCCGGAAAATCTTCAAAACCAACCGTCCTCCACTTGGCCTCCGACTGCTCGGAGACCCTATCCTCAGCACTGAGTGTGTAGGCCCAGGAGCCAAAAGCCTAGCCTTTATTTCTATCTATCTGTCATACTCATCGCTAGAGTATTCCAACTCCCTCCACATCTCCACGTTCCGAGCTTGCCTCCTTCGAGCCCTTAGTAAAGACTCTAGTGCTTCGATGTTAGCTTCGACGAACGCAGGATTGATTACCGGTTTGGGGTTAGCCGAAGTTGAAGCATGGTTGTTGGGATTTACTTTAGGGTGAGATCGTGTGGTAAAGGTGGACGCGGTTATGTTGGGAAGGTTGTTAGGATCGTTGACTGGGATTGGTGTCAAGCTCAAGAAACCCGGAGGGGGTGTATCCTTTCTTCCTTGATTCATGCGGTGAAACTAGTGAGTGTGATTGAGTGGTTATAAGTTTGGAATAACGAGACCAATTGTAGCGGGTCCCATGGATGGTGCCACTGATTGTACAATAATTCGTACTACCAGTCCTTCGATGTTGATCAGCGGGTATGAGGGGTGATATGCTTGTGCCAAACTTGTAGCCAATCTGAAATAGGAAATAATCGCCACTTCGTTAAGTGATTGCGCAAGGGTTGGACCCTGCGAACCACCTCTGGCGTGAGAGTAAGTATCTGATATGTGTTGTAAGTAATATGAAGTATGTGAAATACTGTGTTGAGTGAACATACCATTGAAATGACTCGTCCAACCTATTTATAGATGAAGAAATAAGGTTGGAGAGTGTTCGCATACGTTTCGAAGATTATGGGGGCGTCCCATGATTTATGGTAATCGCTAGGGCTTCATCCCCACTCTCTCTGTCTTGGCGGGGAAGCTAAGGAGATAGTGGGAATGTGGGGGAAGACCAAGTCAAGGTTCTCCTTAGTCTTGGTGCTTTCAAGAGAAGAGTCCGAAGGGCATAGGACTTCGGCTGGCGAATTCACAACTGGTAACCATGTCATAGATGAATGATTTTACGCCAGCAATGACTTATGAATAAATACTTGGGTCTTCGTAATGCTAATTCAACTAAGGTCGAAGGGGTGTCCTTCGACCTGATCGGAGGGTACGTCATCAGACACGGTTCCTGGTGTCACAAGAGAAATGTTCAAAAAATAACTCCAACCAATGGTTAAACAAATGGTTAAGCATGTGATCACAACTACACCGGTGGTCATGGAAACCAGACCAGTCAAGCCCCAAGTTGTCTTTGAGGATGGCTTGATTGCAGAACTTGTGACGAAAATGGCTGCAAGAGCTCCATCATTCACCAAGGATGACGAAGAACTTTACGATCTTCTTGTTGCACGCTAACTTAAAACGTCTTGCAAGGAATATGCGGGGAAAGACAAACATCCAAGGGATGATGAAGACAAGGATGAGGATCTAATTTCTAAAAGACAAAAGAAAATCGGTGGATCGTCATCAACCATGCCACCACCACCTGCTAAGACAACTACCACCTCTACACAACAAGCAACACAACAACTCCCATCTGAGCAACCAAGGTATACAGAATCCACACCACCTCTGTAGAAAACCGGTGATCACTTCACATACACTGGTGGTGAGGATCATGATATACCTGAGCCCCAACATCAACCAAAGCTACAAACCATCACCAAGGCCAGAACCATCCTCTAGACAAAAGGGAAAGAAACCTTCAGTCATCTCCTAGTTAGATGACGATACATTAAAGGAGTATGAATGGTTCAACAACATGGTTGAGGTGCAACCACCCCTAGAAGAAGGTCAGGAGCCGGTGGATGGTTGAACTTGGAACAAGTTCAAGTCCTTAAGAGTGAATTCAATATAAAGAAGATGACAAAAGGTGAACTCCACTGGATCAAGATTGACGCCTTCAACTTACTCAAAGAAAGATTTGGCAATGCAATTGAGCTAGAATATGATCTGGACAACATTTCCCATGCAATGTCCAACAACATAGACTGGCTCAACCCGGAGTCCAACATCGACTTCTCAACAAAGGAAAATGAACCCTACTATACAGATTGGACCAGACCACTAACAACGATCAGAAAACTTGAACAACCTAAGATCCCATTTCATTTCTTCTTCAACAACGACTTAGAGTTTCTCCAACACGGTAGCAGCATCAGCAAGAAGTATGCTACATCTCTCACATTCAACATACCGGCTGCCCCTTTCTCTACCAACAAAGCCATCGAAGAAGACGCCACTCACTTGTTTGTCGACAAAGTTAAGGAGTACGACATGGATTCTTTGTTTAGAATCCATCACTGGCCAGAAAGGCGAAGGCTTTTCTACAGATGTAACAGAGTCTGCAAGTCTGGTAAAGATGTGAAGAATGATCAAAGGATAGTTGCGATCATGTCTGTTAAAATGGCTACCAAGTGGGCTACAGAGTATGATTTCTCTGAAGCTGACTTTCCAGATTTGTCGCTCAACGAATTTGAAGATATGTATCACCTCAGGGTACAAGGAAGGACGCGTCAGTTCTCAACAAATATTCAGATCAAGTACATCACTGCTCTCCTTGTTTTCATCCATAGCAAGATTATCCAAGAGTGTGTCGAAGACTTACAACTCGGGGTCGAATCTTACTAGAAACAACTCAATCTCACCGCACCACTCCTACACTTCAACGAAACCAATCAAGAACCTCAGTACAAAATCTTCCAACTAAAGTTTGGGTTTGTCTACCGAAGTGAAAATCATCATTCTTGCTTCATAGCTTACGATTAGATTCACAAGTTCTATGACACCACCCTGAAGATGGTTCGAGATGGATTGGATTATCGTTTGAAGGATATTGAGTTGGGTAAAAGCACGGGAAAGAGATGGAATTTAAAGGAACGAAAGGATGTTCGTCGGTTTATCACTAGGATTGATGAAAGGTTGATTCATCGAGATCAGATGCGACGGCTGGAGAGATATGTGGGAGGAAGACCAACCTTTCCGATTTTGACATACCAACGTCCACAGAAAGTAGCTTGTCGTTTGTAACCATTTGGTACTCTTAAACATTCTTGATTATCATTTTGTTTGTTTGATTTATTATATATATAATTGCTTGTACTCATAAACAGTTTACAACCCGTACTTGTCAAGAAAGGACCCTGTGGTACGCTTCAGTGCCACAATCCTTATAAAAAGAGTGAAAGCTTCTTACTTTTGAGTAAAATTAATCAAACTTTCAATATTTTCATAATTTTACTCAAAAGAACAAGTATTCCCTCTCATTTTCTAAAACCTCAAAAGTTAATATTCAATTCTTGAGGGGGAGTATTTGCAAACTACTGTTCAAATCAAAAGTTCTTGTAAAAATCTTCCCGCAAAACTCAGAATGGTCATATTTTGAAAACATTATTTCATCAAAAATGACATCAATATCCCATTTTTTAGGGGGATAAAAATTGTGTGATCAAAATATGTTGGATCGTAAATGAAATCTCAGTGTACTACGACTTAACTCATGAATTAACGAGCTCTGAAATGTCATAAATCGAAAATATTTATCTTCCAAGACTTATCTTAGTAGATGGTACCAATTCGAGAAGCTCCTGATTAGACATGAACTTACATGGGTCAAACCTTCTTTTCAAGAAGAGTTCACAACTTCAAGTTAGTTATTAGATCTAGTTGTCACCTAAAAGCTGACAATGGAACTCTTTAACTAACAATGTAACCGTATCTTGTGAGGAATTGTCTTTCAAGAGTCGATCAATTCAAAAGTCCGCGCTCTACCCTCACTGTGCAGATTTTAGTCAAAACTCATAAGCACGTGTGGAGGGGGAGTATTTCTAAAAATAAAAAACTCTCGGAGTGTTTCAAGACATGTTTTCATTCATACAAACTTTGAGAGATTTTCAGGTAAATGGTTTTATGGCAACATAGGATAGTCATGGAGTTATAAGGTGACTAAGTTGAGGAATAAATGTTCTATGATCTGCCAGACCCAGAGGGATCTACCCAAGGACATCACCAATAGTTAGTATTTAGAAGTCCGTGGGTATTATTGATAAAGGAGAAAATGAGAAATGGAGAAAGAAGGAGTTGAAGAATTAAAAAGAAAAGTTAAATGTAAGGGTCAAAAGAAATAGCCCTCCATATGATTCAACTTAGGGCAGACACCGGGTTGAATTCATATGCTACTGGTTGTCACAAGATGACATCGGTATTGAAGAAGAAAGTCGTCATGGACCTAGTGACGCACTGCACTTAACCTTCTAAGACACTCAAGTTCTCTCAAAAAAGCATGTTTCATTCTCATAGGAAACCATACATAATCTATCAACTTTCTCTTAAAGATTGTTGGTATTGAAGAAGGAGAACCTCTCCCTAGTCTTCGCTCAAGAAAACCAAAGTGCAATAATTAAGTCTAGATCTACGAGATTCATCAAAACATCTCTTAGGAATACTTTATTTTTTCATCACATGTTGTTCAACAATAAGGACACAAGTGACACATTCTAGAGTCCTTCGCATATCGTAGCAATCTGCCGAGAACATTTATGAGGGGGTCACATCTGTGATCCTCAGTGATTGAATGGAAACTCCTGCCAGGGTCAACATCAAACAGCCCTGACAGCAGGTCACTTTGGTAACTCCTTGTGGGTTACGCTTAGTGTTGTCTCAAATGGTCTAATGTCGTGAGGTGATGTGTTGGTCTACCTCAGCAACTCACCTGAACTGTAGATATACTTCGGTATATCGTGTTAGCCTACTTGAGGGCCTCCAGTTTAGGAACAGTCCTTGTAAGAATTAGAGATGTGTTTTCAAACTAAGTTGTTAAAGACGTCAAAGCTGATAAAGTCAAACGAATCAAAGCATCTCTACTCACAAGAAAAAAGAATGCTAGAAAGACGTCAAGCAACCACGATTACTTTATAACCAACACTAAGCGGGAGATTGTTGGGATCATTCCTAATTAGTATTTACAGTTTCGGTCACTTATATGTAACAGGTTGCTAATTATGGCTTATTAGTATGTAATTAATGCTAGGCTTATGTAGTAAGCCCATGAGCCTATGCAAAATCCCATGAGGCAAAGGGAAAGGACTAGAGGTGTTGCCTTACCTCCCTGGCCTATATAAACAATATAAACTCTCATTTAAGAGTGTTGGTTCCTTTCATAATAAACATAATTAGTCCATATTACTCGTGTGTGAAAGAATTGACCATCCCTCCTCTTCCTCTCCTCCTATCATACATCTAACATACTTGTGTTCATATTATGGTGACCTAACACTCTCTTTCTTCTTTATTTCGATTTTTATTTTCATACCTTTTTACTTTACCATCCTCTACGATAACATCAACATAAAGGGATTTATAGGAGCATCCCAACACTTGAGTTTTTATTTCACTAACACTAATTATCCCAATTTGAAGAGATCAAAACACTTGGAGTATTTAATTACGTAGACAAAGGGAATTTGGATTTATTGTTCTTTCCCGTTACTCCATAAAATATTACTTTAACCTAGGAGTCCCAATCGTCCCAAAACTGTTTACAAATGGTATGACTCGACTTAGCAACCATGCAAGTAACTAGTTAATTGAATTAAGGGTTTAATAATGATAATAATAATGCACTAAAGATGAGTGCATACAAGGTAGGCTAAGGTGATTTTGGTGTAACCTTTGGGGGTGGATTGTAAACAATACTCTTCATTGATATTTTGGAAAACCGAAACATCATGAAAACCGCAAAAAGGATAGGCTCTGAGGGGTTAACTAGGGGTATTGTGTACTAAAGATGAGTACATCGCAAGGGTGTGGGGAAAATTACTCAACCGATGTGGAAGAGGTAATTATATTATAGGTTTCAAACAAGGGTTATCCGTATCATTTAGTTAATCCTAACTACACAAATGTAGTCTCACTAGCGATCTCGGAATGCATCGCAAAACAAGTTCTAGAATCTATTATACTACCGGTACACTCACTAAGCATTAAAGGTGAATTCTTTTATTCCTAAAGATCTAGGAGCGAACCTTACATTTTTGGGGTGCAATTTTAATGGTATACGAATTTTGTGCTAGTCATATAATTCCTATCCATGAGACGCTTTATTAAGACTAAAATTTAGCTCGTAAATGCCATAAAAAATTTTAAATTTGGTGCTAAAATTTCCCTAACATATATTTCTCATAGTTTATTACACAAATTACCAAGGACAAAGCAAATAATCAAGTGAGTGGATCGTTTATAAGTTCCCATTTTATTCTCATTGCCTAAACTTAAACTGAACGGTGTCCCCAATGTTCCCTGAAAGTATCAAAGTTATGATATAGGAAGGTAAGTTAAAAGAAAAAGAAACTAGTACTCCCATGATTAGCTCCGTAGGATATGTATGAAGTTGCGGTTAAATCCTACTCCAAGAAGAATGAAAAGTAATAAGGGCTTCTTCCATTATGTGTGGCTTCTTCTTGTCTAATATAACCTGCACACTTATAAGAAAACAAAATGAAACCTTCGCGTAAAATCGGTGGTAAAACTATATATGACACACAACTAAACTTGAAAGCGATTAAGATATAATGCTTGTGGGATGGATGTTTGCATTTTTTTCTAGAAAATTAAGAATTGGGAATTTCCAAAAGTTACAAGTTACACAGAAAACGAAACTGACATTTTGTTTCTACATTGCCTGACGTCGTCAGGTGTTAATCCTGACGCTGTCAGGTTGTCCAGACAAAAAGGGGTCTGACATGTTTTTCTGGAAAAACTACCTCATTACAACCTGGAAACATTTCTACAAAACATCCACTATGACTCGATACAAGCATTTGACTCTAACAAACACACAAATATATACAATTTCAATTATTGTTAATCTCATGTTCATGTTCTTAAAAACATATGTGATCTTCCCTACACTTATCTTTTTGTAAAATACCTTTATATGCAATCAAGAAGCGGTTAAAAACAAAATAAAGCATTTTCACAAAGTCTAACATGAGAATAAACAACAATGAAAAAGATATATAAACACACAAACAAAATTTGAAAAACAAAACATGCAAACAATTAAGCATGGGTTGCCTCCCACTAAGCGCTTTTCTTTTTTTATGAGTCTTGTAGCTAGACTCAAAGTCGTGCCCCTACGTGACTTCCTCACCGTCATGTTCTTCCTCGTGACGATCTCTATTGGGGTTTTCCATAGCATAGTTATGCATTATTATGCATCTTTCTAAGAAATCATCTTGCCCCTATTTGGTTCTATATTCCGGCCCTATTTTCATACATTCTTTTTAGAATCCAAATATCTTACTCATCACATAATCTACACCTCTTCTTCTATCCTCCACATTCATATGGTAGACCGATAGCTTAATTTCCTTCTCGTTATTGGATAGTGATGAGAATTGTTCAATATTAAACGGCATTTGGTAGGCGATGTCATCGGTCTCATCCTTGAATCTAACTATCCCTAATAATGGATCAAAATTCATCCCGGAGCTATCTATGAATGCCTTTCCTAGAACTACATGGGACAAACTAGGATCTATAACCGTACTAATATCTTCCACAATCACAAAATTTGTAAAGTACATGAAGCTTCCTATGTAGAAGGGAAGTCCCTTAATTCTACCAAGAAAATTACATCTTACTCTAGGATCATTGGGGTCTTGCCTATTTGGGATAGGTTTTTTCATCACCCAATGGTAGTATATGCTAGTCCTGATGTTTATTGGGGACTTGCGATCAATGAAGGCTTTCGCCATGAAAAGATTTCCTATGCAACACAGTATGTTAAGGTTTCAAGGATTTCCAAATGTGATGTGTGGGCATCTCATAGTGTAAAGGGATGATAGTGTAAAGGGATGAAGTTCGCGCACTACGTGTGGGTGGTATGAAAGTTCCTCATCCGTACGAAACTTGTTGAAGTGTTCATCACCTACTTTGTCTACTTCATTGGCTGTTTCATCCTTAGGAGTTTCACTAACCTCAAGGGTGATGGTTTGCTTCATTGTTATTCCTATTTGGTCTCACTAGGGTGATGGTAATGACAAAGTGAGCGTGCTTTGATGAAGACGGGTCCCTAGTTTCATTGCCTAATTGCGAGTGAGCGAATTACTTGCTCGGGTCCTTAATCTTTACAAGGGATGCTTTTTTAGGAGAGTGAGTTGAGATGGCATTAACCTTTTCGGTTGTCATCCTATCATGATTGGTAATGGCTTTCAAGAGGTTATCTATCTTTCTATTCATCTTGGCTTTCTGTTGGTTAAAACGGTCCGAAAGCTTAACTATTTGGGCTTCTTGGGATGTCACTAGGTTTCGCATTATCCCTTCTAAGTTATGTTGACTAGGGGCATGAGGGCTTGAATTGTGTTGTTGGGGCCATGGGGAGTCACTAGAGGTGAATTCTTTGGTTTCACTCCAATTATAGTTGGGCTTGTGTTAGATTGTTGTAGCTCGACGTTGTGTAGACCTCATATTATCTAGGAACAATTAATAACAAAGGCGGAATATTCAATAAGAATCAATTGTTATTAACAACAAGGTTTATCCACATCTCCCTAATTATTATTTGATCAGAATAATAACGTATTACCTAACTATAACAAGGAGCAAAGCCTTCTTTGATCTTGGGGATAACTAAACTACTTACCTAGGCGTTTACAAGACTATACGCCTAGGACACACACATCCCTTTCAATGACTACATTGTGAAAGACATGTTGTAGGACCTTGTTTTTCTCAACCTTATCACGAATACCAAACTTACCAACACAAGTATACCACGTTAAACACACAAATACTTTATGCGTAAAACACAAACTCCCGTTATGCGTAGAAAGATGAAGAATAAAGATGGAAAGATGGTGACTTGAAGATATGTAACTCGTGTATGTGTAGAGAGAAAGATGAAAACAAGAGATGTTTTATTTCAAAGAAAAACACACACAAAACACACTCAAGCACACCCCTCAAATGAACATTTGAGGGGTATTAATACTTCTTATTCTACACGCCCTAATGGGCTTTCCATGGGCTTGGATTGGGTTGGATTGGATTACAAGTGATAAAAGGCTAGCTTAACATAACTTATAGCCATTTAGCTTAGCCCAATCCACGAGCCCGTTGACTATTCTATCACGATATCTAACACACGTTACAAAGTTCCTAAACGTGAATGACCATAGCTTCTATTAAATTATGTTATGGCTAACAATCTCCCCCTAAGGGGTGGTCATTCAAAAGATGCTCCACTTGAATATGTCTTTACTCTCCTTGAGCTTGAACTTTGTGTGTAGATATAGAATAGTCTTAATTCTTTGTTCCTTCATGCTTTGTGATTAGTTTATGTGGTATTCTGCCATACGTCAACTTCTTTGGTTAGGTGTCTCCACGTCATTCTCTACCATGCTCACACTTCTTTTTTGACTTTGAGTTTCCAATGATGAAGTTCTCGAGTCTTTAAACTTTGAAGATTCTTTGACATTGACGAAGAATCATCTTAAACTTTGTGTTACCTTTGAATTTGACGAGAAGTTCATTTGTGATGTTGTTGGTATGAGCATGTGGAGAATCTGCACGATCTCTTCCTCCCGCGAGCATCCATCAGCAACAGCTTCACAGGTACAGTCACGAACACCAATTGATCATTGTAATCCTTTCTTAAAGAATTGATTACTACAATTGTTCTACTGATGAATGTCTTGATTCCATTCACCTTGGTCGGGCGAATTAGCCGTCCGAATACCTTAAGGGATAGTTGGCATTACATAGAATAAATTCAAGTAATGACCCACATCTTCAGGATTCGATTCGTGAAAGGAATCTCCTTAGCGGGATTTCCAGTGCTTACAGGTTCGAACTTCGAGGGTGTTAATAGCATAGTATGAAAACACATCTCTAATTCTTACAAAGGCTATTCCTGAAACTGGAGGCCCTCAAGAAGGCTAACACGACATATCGAAGTACATCTATAGTTCAGGTGAGTCGCTGAAGTACACCGAAGCATCACTTTACGACTGTAGACCGTTTGAGACATACTTAGCGTAACCCATAAAGAATTACCGAAGTGACCTGTTGTCAGGGCTGCTTGATGTTGACCCTGGCAGGAATTTCCATTCAATCACTTAGGACTCTAGAATTTATCACTTGTGTCCTTATTCTTGAACAACAAGAGATTAAATTTCAAGTGTTCCTATGAGATCTTTTAATGAATCTCGTGGCTCTAGACTCAATTAGTGCATTTTGGTTTTCCTAAGCGGAGACTAGGGAGAGGTTCTCCTTCTTCAATACCAACGATCTCTAAGAGAAAGTCGATAGATTATGCAGGGTTTCCAGTGAGAATGAAACAAATCCTTTTGAGAGGAATTGAGTTGCATGAAGGTTAAGTGCAGTGCGTCATTGGGTCCATGACGTCTTTGTCTTCAATACCAGTGTCATCTAAGTGACAACTAGTAGCAGATGAATTGAACTCGGTTTCTGCTCTAAGGTTGATTATGGAGGGCTATTTCTTTTCACCCTTTTTTTACTTTTATTTTTAATTCTTCAACCCCTTCTTTCTCCTTTCTCACATTACTTCTTTTTTCAATCATACCTAAGGACTTCTAATACTAACTATTGGTGGTGTCCTTGGGTAGATCCCTCCGGCTCTGGCATATCATAGGACGAATATTCCTATCCTTAGTCACCTTTTAACTCCATGACTATCCCATGTTGCTATAAAAACCTTTTTCTTGAAAATCTCTCAAAGTGTTTATGATTTTCAAAACATTTTGTTAACACCTTGAGAGTTTTGAAATTTCAGAAACACTCCCCCTTCACATGTGCTTATATTGTTTTAACTTAAATCTGCACAGAGAGGGTAGAGTTCGCACTTTTTGAATTGATCTGCTCATGATAGACAATTCCCCACGAGACACGTTTACGTTTCTTAGTTAAAAGTTCCATTGTCAGTTTTTAGGTGGCAACTAGCTCTAATAACTATCTTGAAGTTGTAAACACTCCTTTAAAAGGAGGTTAGACCCATGTAAGTTCATGTCTATCACAAGTTTCTCAAAATGGTACATTTACTGACTTTGATTACTCGTCAATTCATTGGTTTCGACTGAGTCAAGCTCTTTTGAGATTCAAACACCGATCATTAAACATTTTTGATCACATTTTAATCACGTCTTCTCCCCCTCAAAAATAGCATATTCGTGATATTTTTAATATCAACGGATTAAACAACATCTTTTAGAAATTTTAGGAAGACAGACTGATTTGATTTAAGCATGAAATTGGAACATTTTGGTTTTATACTCCCCCTTTAATAAAGGATAATCAATTAACGGGTTTTAGAGGGAGTTATCTTGAGCACAATGTATTTTGAAAGATTTTGAAAATCTTTTTGATTAATCTTGAAAAAGGTGCTCAAGATGATGATGGTTTCTCACCAGTTTTAAATGTAGTGCACTGAAGCGTACACTTGATTTTTTCTTTAAAAACACGAGTTTTGATTTGAAATAATCAAAAGTCATTATTTTTGGTGCAGGTTTCGTACTGAAGTATACGAAAGAAATTTTTGAGAAACAAAATGTTTTAGAAAACATTTAAAGAACTCTCGCTCAAGCATCTGTACATGTCCGTATCATTGTTAAATGACATTTCTAGAAACGTATAGAATATCGATTATATGAGAGACATCTCGTGAGAAGAATATTTTTGGATTTTTGATTTCCTATTATTTTTGTATTTTTTGAAAGTTTTATATTTTTATATTTTGCTTTTATTGGTTTTTCAAATTTTGTATTTGTTTTTTTAAAAAATATTTACAGCGAAGCTTTTTGGAAAATCATTTTCAAGATGATTCGAGAAGACTTTCTAACTCCTCAGCGGTTAGGCTTCGCATTCCAATTCGTCGAAATAAATCGTCAAACCTTTCTATTGGAAGGGCTTTGGTAAATAGATCGGCGATTTTGGGAATTATACGTTTGAGTTGATAAAGACAAAAAGAATGAAACAAGAGGGAAATAATATGACAAGAAGGAAACCTACTAAAAGATGGAAGGGCTTGCTTGCAATGGAAGTTTTATTATTTAGTCCTTATCCTCTAGTATATAAAGAGGACATAGGTGTAGGTTTTTAATTAAGTCTTCCAATATGTAGTCGATTAATAAAGGTGTGTGTGTGTCCTAGGCGTATGCTCATGTAAACGCCTAGGTTATTAGTTTAGTTAGTAGACGTGTTCCTATAAACGTCTAATATTAGTTAGTGTTAGTGATTGAAAAACCTTGTTCAATAACAAAGTATTGTTTTGATTATTCCGCTGCGTATCATGTTATTAATCTTTGTTATTGATCCCTAGCTGAGCTTATAAACGATCTTATCAGGCGAGTTGGTAATCTGTCTTTACGAAGAATAATTCAACAGTACCTTCTTCCATATGCTCTTTTATGAAGTGATAGCGGACTCTGATATGCTTAGTCTTTAAGTGATGAACAAGATTGCATGATATGGCTATGGCACTTTTCGAGTCACAATACATAGGTATTTTATCGAAAGTAAAGCCATAATCTGTGAGTTGTGTTCTCATCCATAGAACTTGAGTACAACACGCAGATAGAGATACATACTCAACTTCAGTGGTTGAAAGTGCAGTGCAATCTTGTTTCTTTGAAGACCAGCTTACTAACTTTTCACCCAAAAATTGCGCTCCACCGGATGTATTTTTTGATGTAACTTGATCACCTGCGTGGTCCGCATCTAAAAAGGCATTAGATCAAATTCGGATTCCTTCAGATACCAAAGACCCTTGTGAATGGATGTCTTCAGGTACCGAAAGATCCTTTTAACCTCTTTTAGGTGCAGTTCGGTAGGCTTTGCCTGAAACCGTGCTAATAAGCAAACAACAAAATGAATATCGGGTCGACTAGCAGTGGGGTACATAAGAGAACCAATCATGCTCCGATATTTCTTCAGATCGATAGGTTTCCCAAATAAATCGACTCAAATTTTTGGTGAAGTTACCATTGGTGTTCCGACAGAATCACAATTATCCATGCCATGATTTTTTAAAATCTCATTTGTATATTTAGCTTGATTGATAAACATTCCACGTGGGGATTAATGTATTTGTAAACCAAGAAAAAATTTTAGTTCCCCCATCATGGACATTTCAAATTTGCTTTTCATTAGATTTTCAAAATGTTTTGAAAGATTCAGATTAGTGGACCCAAAAATGATGTCGTCCATGTAAATCTGAACAATCAAAATGTTGTTTTTGCATTTTTGTGTAAACAAGGTAGGATCAACAGTTCCTTTGGTGAAATTGTTTTGGATCAGGAAAGAGGATAGTTCCTCATACCATGCTCTCGGAGCTTGTTTCTAACCATAGATTGCCTTTTTGAGTTTGTAGACGTAGTCTTGATGTTCCATGTCTATGAAGCCTTCTGGCTGACTCACATACACTTCTTCTTTCAGAGTTCCATTCAGAAACGCAGTCTTAATATCCATCTGATAAACCGTGATGTTTTTGTGAGCTGCATAGGCTAAGAAAATCCTGACTGCCTCAAGTCTAGCTATCGGCGTGAATGACTCTTCAAAATCTATTCCTTCTTCCTGTCTGTATTCTTTGGCCACAAGATGAGCTTTATTGTGAATTACAGTCATCTTTTCACCCCTTTTGTTCTTCCATAACCATTTGAGATCAATCACTGTTGGGATATGAAAGTGCTGAACAGTCAAAGTACTGCTAAAGATAAAGTCAAAGTACTGCACATGAAGGTCAAAATACTGCAAGAGTTAAAGAACTGTCTATTCGTTTATGGAAAGTATTGTAATTCTATAATAGATTACTTGTCGTACAAGGATACATTGTTGTAAACCGACTAGGGTTATCCTCGAGCCTATAAAAGGACCCCTAGATTGGCATTAGAGAGGTACGAATTCACAAGTCTTAGAGTTTACGATTACAAGTTGTTTAGAGTTTAGAGAGTTTGATAATCTTAGAGTTGTTAAACTATCTGCATAAGAAGCAGATTTAGAGTTATTAATAAAGTTGTTCTTCTTAGATTTATTGAGTAAATTCCGCGTACTTAATAAAGATTATTCAGTGTTTCATTGTTAATAACTTAGGATTTATCCGAGGTTATTAAACCTTAAACAAGCTAGTTAAGTTAGTTTAGTTAGAGTACATCGATCCAACAAGTGGTATCAGAGCTTGTGTGGAAACTCTGACTAAGAAGAAACCCTACTATAACATACATAAAGATGTCGACTGAAGCTGTTCCACCACCATCAATCACCTCACTCAGGATTCCAATCATCAAGAAGGGAGAATATGACTTATGGTGTATGAAGATGAGGCAGTACATTGCCATTACAGACCATGCTTTATGGAATGTAATTGTCAATGGTAATGAAGTTGTTCCAGAACCTATAGCGATTGAAGGATAACCTAAACCACCCAAAGTTGTCTTACCAGTAGCTACCATAAGGAATCAAGAGAAGGCTCTTAACATTCTCTTGTCTGCTATACCTGATGGACATATATTGAAGTTTCATGATGCTAAAGATGCAAAGCAGCTCTGGGCTACTCTCAAGACAAGATTTGGAGGGAATGAAGCTTCTAAGAAGATGCACAGAAATCTTCTTAAGCAACAGTTTGAAACGTTCACAGTTGGTGAAAGAGAGAGTCTTGATGCTGCATTTGATAGGTTTCAGAATCTTCTCAACATGTTGGAGCTATACAAGGCAGAAGTATCAGTTGAAGATGCTAATCTGAAGTTTCTAAGGAGTTTACCATCTACATGGCATGTTATTGCTACAATGATCAGAGGACAACCTGGTTTAGATGTAATGCACTTTGATGATCTCTACAACCATCTAAAGGTTTATGAGCATGAGATGAATGGTCAAACAAGTTCTAAGTCTCACAGTATTGCTTTTCTATCATCTGAAAAGAGGGGCAGTACTTCAACCAAAAGTACTGCTTCTCCTACTTAAAGTACTCTGACTCAAAGTACTATCTCGTATGATGCTCCCACCCATGCTCAGCAAGCACTACCACCTACTACTATGCACTCAGATGAAGTTGTGTGTTCCTTCTTTGCTCAACAGGCTTCTTTACCTGTCACCTATGAAGAAGATCTCTCACAGATTAAAGAGGATGCTTTGGAAGAAATTGATATAAGGTGGCAAGTAGCAATGATTACTTCAAGGATTAAGAAGTACATGAAGAAAACAGGAAAGAACATTGATTTCAAGCCAAAATAGGGAATCATTTTTGACAAATCAAAGATTGAATGCTTCAATTGAAAAAAGACTGGACACTTTGCAAGGGAGTGCAGATTTGCTAAGTATCAAGCAAATAGGATGACTGAAAAACCAAAGCTAGAACTCAAAGAAATCCCTATTACTGAAACCAAAGCTTTGGTTGCTCAAGAAAGTTTATCAAAGGTTGACTGGAGGGCTGAGTTTGATGATGAACCAGTAACTTACTGTATGGTTGCTATGGAGGAAGAGATTGAAGATTCAGTGGAAGAACTAGACTAGAGCTCTGTTTTTGATGAGGAACCTGAACATGCTATTTTGGAACCCAGAGACTGTCTAGGAGGATTTGACTTGAGCTTGGAGTCTGAAGATGATACTGTACTACTTGCTATGGTAGCTACATCACCAAATTCATCTCCTATCTCTGAGGTATGCTCAAATTGTCATGATTCTATCAAAAACTGTTAAATAGTTATATGATTGAAAGAGATAATTGCATTAGGGCCAGGTTTGAGGTAGCAGGTTATCAAATCACTTTAGAGTCTATGGAAGCCAAAATATTAACTCATGAAAATAATGAAATGGATTGGGCTGAAAAATATGAACAACAGGATTACCAGTTAAAACTTAGTGAATGGAAGTTAAACTGTAAAATTGCTAAAATTGAGAAACTAACTAAGGAGAGGGATGATCTGTTAGCTAAGTTTGATGCCTGGAAAGAATCTAGCTTTTCTCATGTTGCTTATGTTGAAAAACAGAGAAGGGCTTACATTAGAACTGGCTTAGGATTTGGTATGGATTTTACTAACATGGAAGAGAACCCATCTAGTGATCAGGATGCCTTAGACTTAGAAGACATAACCACCAGTGATGTGAACTCATTAATTAAGTAGACACATCTAGTAATGAGGGTTCAATTAGTGATTCACCTCCAGAGCTTAAGAAAGACACTGGTTATCATGCAGTCCCCCATCCCACTGGAATTCATCAACCCCCTAGGCCAGATGTTTCTCGATTTGGTGTAGAAAGCCTTGAGTTTAGGAAGAAGCTTATTGGTCAATCTAGGACTGAAACCCCAAAAGAAACTGTTAATACCAATGTACAAAGTCAAGCAGTACCTTCAACTCAAAGTACTGCATCACAAGCAGTACCTTCAGGAAAACCTTTTCAAAATAGTACTACTAAACCTTTTTGGGATAACTTTGGTCACAACAAATTTAATCATTCACCTAGAAGGCACAATAGTTTTCGTCATAGACATAGGAGTAGACACTTTGGAAGTATGGGTGAAAAACTATGTTTTGTGTGTTATAGTCCTAATCACTTAATCAAAGATTGTGACTGACACTCAGAATATCTAAGCAAGTTTCCAAAGAATAGGTCTACCAACCAGAAAACTAGAGAGCACAAACCAGTCTTGAATAATTCAAATAGGGTAAATCATCGTAATTTCTCACCAGACCATATGTACCCTCACCAGAGAAGATCTTTTTCTAGGCAACCAGTACCTTCACAAGCAGTACCTTCTCAAAGTACTGCTCAGTCAACACAAGGTACTGCTCACACTACTTGGAATAGGAACCCTAGGAGATCTCACTATTATCAACCTAGAAGATACTATAATTCACATAGGGGATCCATATCACAGGAACCAACTGTTAAAACTTAATGGGTTAAAAGGGAAAGTACTGCTGAGGGACACACACTACTTTCAACAAAAAGTGAATCTGACATTTTTGTGATACAAGATAATGTGAATGAATCTACAAAAGAGAGTTTTGTTAAAAATCCACATGTAAAGAACCAAAAGATAATTCTGGATCATGTTTTAAAAGATAGTGGAAATTACATACTCAAGGAATTTGAGTTTGTAACTCCACAAGGGGAACACAAGTCAGTAATGGCTTGGGTTCCTAAAAGAAACTAACTCTCTATATTTTTGTGCAGGGCAACCCAGAAGAGGAGCTTAAAGATCATCTGATTGTAGATAGTGGTTGCTCTGGAAGTATGACAGGAGATAAGGAGATTCTGTCTGATTTTAGATCTATTAGTGGACGAAGAGTTGCATTTGGGAATGATCCCAATAGAGGAAGGATTATTGGGAAAGGAACAATCAAAGCTGGAAGAATTGATTTTGAGAATGTTAGATATGTGAAGGAGCTAAAGTTCAACTTATTGTCAGTCTCTCAAATCTGTGATAAAAAGCATCCTGTGTTATTCACTGACACAGAATGTCTCATTCTTTCATCTGACTTCAAGCCTGTTGGTGATGACTTGGTAGTACTCATAGTACCAAGAATAAATGATGTGTATAGTCTGGACATGAAAAGTCTTCACTCTTATGGAAGAGCCACTTGTTTAGTGGCAAAAGCATCAACTGAAGAAGCACATCAGTGGCATAGAAGAATGGGCCATGTTAATTTCAAGAATATCAACAAACTGGTCAAAGGAAATTTAGTTAGAGGTTTACCTTCAAAGACTTACAAGAATGATCACTCCTGTTTGGCATGCAAGAAGGGTAAACAGCATAAAGCTTCCTGCTAGAAGCTTGAGGAGAGAACTATTAGAGAACCATTGGGGCTACTACAAATGGATATGTTTGGACCTGTCTCTGTGGCAAGTTTAAACAAGAAGAAGTACTGCTTGGTTATTATAGATGATTGCAGTAGATTCAGTTGGGTATTTTTCTTGGGCTTTAAAGATGATACTTTTGATGCTATTCAGACTCTAATCATAGCACTGGAAAACCAATTGAGACTCAAGGTTAGAGGTATTAGATGTGACAATGAGACTGAATTCAAGAATAAGCATATGGATGAATTTTGTGCTAACAAAGGAATCAAGAGGGAGTTCAGTATTGCAAGAACACCACAGCAAAATGGTGTTGCTGAGAGGAAGAATAGAACATTGATTGAAGCAGCCAGAACTATGCTTGCAGACTCTCAACTACCTATTCAATTTTGGCCTGAGGCTGTAAGTACTGCTTGCTATGTACTTAACAGAGTATCAGTCACCAAACCACAAATGAAGACACCTTATGAGTTGCTGATGGGCAACAAACCCAACATTCGATTTTTGAAGCCTTTTGGATGCCCTCTCACTATTTTAAACACTATTGATAATTTGGGAAAATTTGATGGCAAGTCAGAAGAAGGATATTTATTGGGATATTGTAGCAACAGCAAGGGCTTTAGAGTATACAACAGAGTTACTAAGAAGGTTCAAGATTGTCTTTATGTTGAGTTTTTAGAAGATCAAGAGAATCAGAAGGGTAAAGGTCCTGATTGGATGTTTGATCTTGAGGTTTTGACTCCTTCCATGAACTATGTACATGTCAAAGAAGAAAATCAACATGTTTACCATGGAGAAGATTCACAATATGTTGTTCATGGAGTTCATATTAGACCTGATGCTGTTACTGATAAAGAACCAAAGCAAAGTACTGATGCTCCAAAACAAAGTACTGATGAACCAAAGGAAAGTACTGATGAACCAAAATCTTCACTATCTGCTGAGGATCAAGTTATTCAAAAAACACTTAATCAGATGCTTCTTCAAGATGTAATGGCACATTCTCATTCTAATGAACAAAGAAGAGCATATGAAGAAACAAAGAAAAAGAATAAGCATGCAGAGTATTCTCACAGTACTTTGGATAGTACTTTCGACCAAAGTACTGATACACCAGTTGATAGTACTTTAGATGATTTGGATGATCCTACCATGCCTGGTTTAGAGGAAACTGATGATGAATTTCAAGATGAAGGTATTTTCTCAGATTCCAATGAAGATGCTGAGTTCACTAACTTGGATGATACTTATGGAGTTTAAGAATTCATAAAAATCATCCAACTGATCAAATCATTGGTCCTTCTACTTCTGGAGTTATGACAAGACACAACGCTAATAATTTCACAACACCTTACAATGCTTTACTTAGCTTTGTGTATACATAAAACAGGCTGAATCATAAGGACCATCAAACCTACCTATTTACTTGTTTC
Organism: Chrysanthemum seticuspe; assembly: GCA_019973895.1. Taxonomy (NCBI): domain Eukaryota; kingdom Viridiplantae; phylum Streptophyta; class Magnoliopsida; order Asterales; family Asteraceae; genus Chrysanthemum; species Chrysanthemum seticuspe. Next base: position 36,062,590 of record BPTQ01000006.1, read on the forward strand.
ATCTCTCAAGAGGAACTCAAGAATATTGCTCAAGCATTGACTAAAGAGAGCTGGGTTGAAGCTATGCAGGAAGAACTTCTTCAATTTAAACTTCAAGAAGTTTAGGTTTTATGTGATCTTCCAGATGGGAAGAGAGTTATTGGAACCAGATGGGTTTTCAGAGTGAAAAGATATGAAAGAGGCAATGTTATCAAGAACAAGGCAAGATTAGTAGCTCAAGGCTACAGACAAGAAGAAGGAGTAGATTATGATGAAGTATTTGCTCCTGTAGCAAGGATTGAGGCTATTAGAATATTTCTTGCTTGTGCTTCATATATGGGTTTTCAGGTTTACCAAATGGATGTCAAGAGTTCCTTTCTCTATGGCGCTATTACAGAAGAGGTGTATGTTAAACAACCTCCTGGTTTTGAAGATCCTAAGCACCCTAACAAAGTCTACAAGGTGGTTAAGGCTCTTTATGGCCTTCATCAGGCACCTAGAGCTTGGTATGAGAGGCTCTCCCCTTTCTTATTAAAACATGGTTACAGAAGGGGGGCTATTGACAAGACTTTGTTTATCAAGAGAGACAAGAAGGATATCATGTTAGTTCAAGTGTATGTTGATGATATCATCTTTGGAGCTACCAAATAGTCTATGGTAAAGGAGTTTGAGCAGCTGATGCAGAAAGAATTTCAGATGAGTTCAATAGGTGAGTTAACTTTCTTTTTGGGACTTCAAGTTAAGCAGTCTAAGGAAGGTATTTTTATCAGTCAAGACAAGTATGTATTTGACATACTTAAGAAGTTCAGTTTTGATGCTATGAATCCAGTAACTACACCTATTAAATCAATCAACTCATTGGGCAAAGATGAAGATGGACAACCTGTTGAAGTCAAGTTATACAGATCAATGATTGGCTGCCTAATGTATCTTACTGCATCAAGGCCTGATATCATGTTTGCAGTGTGTTTCTGTGCAAGATATCAAGTCTCACCAAAGGTCTCTTATATGAATGCAGTAAAGAGGATTTTTAGTTATTTGAAACAGCAACCCAAGTTGGGGTTGTGGTATCCTAAGGAGTCACCTTTCACTTGGAAGCTTTTTCAGATAGTGATTATGCAAGTGATAACTATGATAGAAGATCAACAACTGGAGGATGCCTATATCTTGGAAGAAGGTTAGTCTCCTGGCAATGCAAGAAGCAGATAATTTCAGCAACATCATCTACTGAAGCTGAATATGTGGCTGCTACAAGCTGTTGTGGACAAGTTTTGTGGATGTAGAATCAACTCTTGGACTATGGGTTCAATTTTAAGAATACTCCTATCAATTTTGATAATGAGAGTTGTATCTGTATTGTGAAGAATCTAGTTTATCATTCTAAGACCAAGCACATTCAGATTAGGCATCACTTCATCAGAGATTATTATGAGCACAGGCTCATTAATGTTGTTAAGGTTCACAAAGATGACAATGTAGCTGACTTTCTCACCAAAGGCTTTGATGTTTCCAGATTCAATCACTTGGTGGTGAGCATTGGCATGATTAACTACTGAGCTACATTTGAGGGGAGGACTATAAGGTGTTAGTATAGTCCTATGCATTGTTTGAGGGGAGGATATGTATGTATACTTAGTTTTTACAGAGGAATTTCGAAAAGTACTGCTTTTAATTTCATGAAAGTACTGCTTGGGAAATTACTGCTTATGTGGAAAGTACTGTTTGTCGTATTAAAGTACTGTTCCAACAGTAATATTGAGGGGTAATTGCTAGTAACGGTAACTTTGTTATTATAGGCTGTGATTTTTCAAATCCCACCTATAAATAACTACTTTCCGAGTTTCCCTCTAATATTGATACATTAGAATCTTTTCCTTCTTTATCTCACCCTTAACCATCTCTTTATTACTCGATCATATCTTTTAACTGTGCTCATCTATTCATCAATTGCGAATCGACCTACTGTTTCAAAGCACAATATGGTGGCTAATTTGGACAAGACTGAGGCGAATGTGGCTTTTCATGACATTATTGATTATCTTACTGGGTCGCCAATCAGTTACGCTCTTTTAGTTGAGCCGGATGTCATTGAACCTTGGATTCAAGAATTTTGGGCTAATGCAAGAGATAATATGGAAGAAGATGAATACTATATTAGATCAACAGTTGCTGGAAGAACTATCAAGATTACAGAGGCCTCTATTCGAGAAGATTTATTATTTGGTGTTGAAGAAGGGGCTATTCGTTTTGACAAGCAACTGCTTTGGGATACGTTTCAGGATCTTGGTTATGAAGGGTCTTTAACAGAACAAATGTTCAAGAAAGCTTTATTCTGTCCTCAATGGAAGTTTTTGATTCATGTATTGCTTCATTGCATAAGTGCTAAAATTACTTCTTGGGAGCAGTTTGGGTCAAATATTGCGTCTGCAGTGGTTGGATTAGCTACAAATCGAGTGTTTTACTTTTCAAGGCTAATTCTGGATGGGATGCTTTCACATATATCATCTGGGTCAAAATGGTTAATGTACCCAAGGTTTGTACAGGTTTTCTTAAACAAGCAATTGGCTGATGTACCAAAACATGCTGATTTGTTACCTGTCATTGTGCAACAAGCCAAAATCTTTACATTTATGGCAAGGAGGAGTGCTTTATTTAGAGGAGAAGATACTCCATTAACTGCTTCAATGATGGAGGTTGTTCAGGCTGTTCGTCATGAAGCTGGAGATGATGAAGAGAGTGAAGGTACTACATCTGCACAAGGTACTGCATCTCAAAATGCTGCATCTCAGAGTTCTACATCACAAAGTACTAGAATACAATGTACTGCATCACAAGGTACTGCTTCTCAGAGTACTGAATTTCAAGAGCATATTGCAGTTACACCTCCACAATCTCAACATGTGTCTCCACAACCGTCTCCACAACCATCTCCAAACGCAGAATCTTTGACATCTGGAGGAGCTGAACCAGCCATGGAGACTGAAGGTCAAGTTCTCACCAATTATGCTTTGAGTAGAGAATTGAAAAGGTTGAATAAACTCTTTGAAGAGCAAGCTAAACAGTTTAGGCACTTAAAACTCAAGTATCGAAGGCTAAGGAATTATGTTACGCCTTTTGTCAAACGTTATCGGTTATAGGTTAAGGAAGAAAACAAGCATCGAAGGCAGTTTACAAAGGTTTCTAAAACCAAGAAGGTTCATAAACCATCTTCTATCAATTTGGGGAGGAATTTAGATGAAAATTTGAAAGAAAATGTTGTTAAGGAGAAAGAATCTAAAGGTACTGAAGAGCAAATTATTATTGAAAGTACTGAAGAAGAAAGGACTGAAGATCAAGGTACTGAACAACAAGGTACTGCTTTTGATCAAGGTACTGAGCAACAAAGTACTGCTCATCATGGAACCTTCAGACAAGAAGCTATTACTCCAAGAGTATTAGATTTTGAAGAGGAAGCTGGTCCTTCAACAACTGCCATACCAGAAGAACCTCAGAGAACTGCAAGTGATGATGAACTTGTTGCAACTATATTGCATAATTTATCAAAGCCAAGGGCTGTTACTATTTTTGAAGTTGTAGAGGAACAAACAAGAACTGCTCAACCTGCAATTGATCCTAAGGATAAAGGAAAGGGTATTTTGGTAGAAACTAAGAAGAAAAAGCTAACTTTGGTAGATATTAGAGCAATTGAAGTTGCTAGGAATGAAGACGCTACTAAAAAGGTCCAAGAAGAGCTTAATGCTGAAGTAGAGGCTGAAGTGACTAATGAAGGAGCAATGAATGAAGAGGTAGCTAGGAAGTTATAAGAAGAATTGAATTCTGAACCAGATGCTGAACCATTACAATCACCTACTCCTGTTTCTTTTATGCCTAGAAGACCAAATCTTGCTAAAGAAAGGAATGCCATGATGGCTTATTTGAAAGCTCGTGGGTATAAGGGATTGCAGAAACTGAATTATGTTGATATGAAAAGTCTATGTGATGCTGAGAGAGAAGCTTATAAGAAGGATGTTGCAAGCATCCAAGATTATAAAGATAAAGTTACTTGGACTCAAGCTGAAAGAAAGAAAAGTTTGAAAAGAAAAAGGAAAACTAAAGTTGATCAACAATCTTCAAAGAAAGAGAACGTTGAGCTGAGAACTTAGACTAGGGATGAACTAATAATTTATCTCAGAGTAGTAGACTTTGAATATTCTAAAGAAGATGCTGATATGAAGATGAACAGATCTCAGATTACTGTTTTTGAAGTTGTGAAATCCAAGGATGGAAGTTATATGATGTTTCACAGAGATGATGAAAGTTTCAAAGTGTTCAATAGGCTATGGGATGTACTGCATGCAATTGACAGAGTAGATTTATTTCATCTATATCATTTGGTGCGAGACTATGTTAAACATAATCCATCAGAAGGAATTAGTTTAGTTTTACTTAGAGATCTCACAACAGTATGGGAAACTGAAGAACAGATCAGTGATGAAATTTGGAAGAATCAAGAGCAATGGGAAATTGTTTGTTGGAGATTCTTGAAGAATCCGGAGTACATGTTCTAGAGCTAGAAAATGGGACAATGATTCACATGTTTGCAGATAGAAGATATCCTCTCACTGTTGATCTTATGAGAAGGATGCTAGATCATGGAATGGAAGTAGAAGACGATAATGAAACTGCTCTCATTGTCATCAATTTGTTTATAAACTGGACTACTATTGCTGAGGATGATCAATAACTGGTATGAATTTTATTTGAATAAATACTTTTTGATATATCAGTACTTTTATTCAAAGTACTACTGATCAGACAGTACTTTCATCAAAGTACTGTTTGCAGAAATAAACCAGTTAAATGAATTTTAGAAAGAAACCTTTTGCTAAGTAATAAATATTTTGAAACAAAGGTTGTATAAATGGTTTTTGAGATGGTAACATCAATAGGTTATCAATCCACCATGGTTACAAAAGGATTGGCTAATCCATGAGCAAATGGCTCAGGTAAAGATATCTCAAATCTGTTTTTAGTTGACAACTTGCTAATAAGTTGTATGGTAATTAACTCACCATATCAGTTAATGTGAAGAGTTAGCTAGCCCACAAGAGAATGGCTTGTGGTAAAGGCTGTGGAAAAACCATTATTGGTAATTAGTTCACCGTTAGATAAAAGAACTAACTAGTCCAAAAGGGTACAGCTTTTGGTAAAGACAAATAAAATCTGTTGATAGCTGGTGATTTGCTAAAAATCATATGGTTATCAATGTACCATGGTCTTACACACCATAACATTCGGCTACTCCAAAGTTAATGGCTTTGGTAAAGAGATTAAAATCCATTAATTTTCAATGATTCACCTCTCACAGGAGTTAACACACCTGGAAGTGATGAGAATAGTATGCAACTTAAACTGAATTAATGTACAAACTGTCATATGTTGTTGTGTTGCTGAAAAGATGGAGCTTGCTAGATGATGCTGTAAAAGAATTTAGATACTTTGATAAAGTGCAGAAACTACAATCCAAAGACAAAGACAATCATTCCTTGAAGCTGGAAAAGTGAAAGATTAATCTACAAAAGAACTTGAAGTCAAACAAGTAGAATTCAAGTTAGGGGAGGATTGCTGAGATATGAAAGTGCTGAACAATCAAAGTACTGCTAAAGATAAAGTCAAAGTATTGCACATAAAGGTCAAAGTACTGTAAGAGTTAAGGAACTGTCTATTCGTTTATGGAAAGTATTGTAATTCTAGAATAGATTACTTGTCGTACAAGGATACATTATTGTAAATTGACTAGGGTTATCCTTGAGCCTATAAAAGGACCCCTAGATTGGCATTAGAGAGGTACGAATTCACAAGTCTTAGAGTTTACGATTACAAGTTGTTTAGAGTTTAGAGAGTTTGATAATCTTAGAGTTGTTAAAGTATCTGCATAAGAAGCAGATTTAGAGTTATTAATAAAGTTGTTCTTCTTAGATTTATTGAGTAAATTCCGCGTACTTAATAAAGATTATTCAGTGTTTCATTGTTAATAACTTAGGCTTTATCCGAGGTTATTAAACCTTAAACAAGCTAGTTAAGTTAGTTTGGTTAGAGTACATCGATCCAACAATGACTCGAATGTCAATTGGTCTTGGAACAATATCCCAAGAGTAATGTATGTTGGATCGATATACTCTGACCAAACTAACTATGTAGCTTGTAAGGGTTTAGCAACCTTGGATAAATCCTAAATTACTAACAATGAAACACTGATATAACTCTATTTAGTATGCGAAAACTACTTCAATAAAGCTAAGAAGAATAACTTTAAACTTCAACGATTATATTAAAACTTTGAACCTGCTTGTTATACAGATTCACTAATAACCCTAATAACTATAATATCGTACTTGCATGTAAGTTCTAAGTCGCGTATCTCTAATGCTAATCTAGGGATCCTTTTATAGGCATGAGAAGTACCCTAGTTGGTTTAATATTACAATCCTTGTACGACAAGTAATACTAATTCTAATCTAAGAATATTCTAGAATTACATAATAATCCTTAAACTATTTGTATGGCAGTCCTTTATCCTTTGTAGTACTTTGACGCGAGCAGTACTTTGACTTTCATTAAGCAGTACTTTGACTTTCTTCAGTACTTTGACTTTTATATCCCAACAATCCTCCCCTAACTTGAATTCTACTTGCTTGATTTCAAGTTCCTTTGTATCTTTAACTTTATCATCTTTGTCTTCAAGGAAAGATTGTGTCTTTATCTTCAGATTTATCTTGTACTCTCTGTGTTTGTATTATCATCATCAAAGTAATCTTTATAAGCAATCCTTTTCAGCAATCATTATCAGTAACCTTCATCTTTTCAGCTTCTCAGTAACATATGGCAAATTGTACATCAGATCATAAAGTTCCAGACTATTCTCATTACTTCCAGATGTGATAACTCCTGTGAGAGGTGAATCATTGAAAATTTTAATGGATTTGATGTCTCTTTACAAAAGCCATTAACTCTAGAGTAGCCAATGTTTAGGTGTGTAAAACCATGGTACATTAATAACCATATAATTTTTAGCAAATCATCAGCTATCAAAGGATTTGTTAAGTCTTTACCAATAGCTGTTTGCTTTTGGACTAGTTAGTTCCTACAACCATGGTGAACTAATTACCATACAAATGGTTTTTCCACAGCCTTTACCACAAGCCATTATCTTGTGGGCTAGCCAACTCTTTACTATTAGAGATATGGTGAGTTGAAAACCATACAAATTTTAGTAAATTGTCAACTAAAAACGGATTTGATAATCACATCAGAGTCGTACCCTCATGATGAGTCAAACTCTTTCTTGTTTATAAAACATGGTGAGTTGATTACCATCAGGTGTTACTCTCAAAACAATTTGTTGCTGTTATCTTGTGCTTCAAAAAGTATTTTGCACTTTACAAAAATTTTCACACAAATTCTGATACCACTTGTTCGATCGATATACTCTGACCAAACTAACTATGTAGCTTGTAAGGGTTTAGAAACCTTGGATAAATCCTAAATTACTAACAATGAAACACTGATATAACTCTATTAAGTATGCGAAAACTACTTCAATAAAGCTAAGAAGAATAACTTTAAACTTCAATGATTATATTGAAACTTTGAACCTGCTTGTTATACAGATTCACTAATAACCCTAATAACTCTAATATCGTACTTGCATGTAAGTTCTAAGTCGCGTATCTCTAATGCCAATCTAGGGATCCTTTTATAGGTATAAGAAGTACCCTATTTGGTTTACAATTACAATCCTAGTACGACAAGTAATACTAATTCTAATCTAAGAATATTCTAGAATTACATTAGAATCCTTAAACTATTTGCATGGCAGTCCTTTATCCTTTGCAGTACTTTGACGCGAGCAGTACTTTGACTTTCATTAAGCAGTACTTTGACTTTCTTTATCACTTTGACTTTCTTCAGTACATTGACTTTTATATCCCAACAATCCTCCCCTAACTTGAATTCTACTTGCTTGATTTCAAGTTCCATTGTATCTTTAACTTTTTCATCTTTGTCTTCAAGGAAAGATTGTGTCTTTATCTTCAGATTTATCTTGTAATCTCTGTGCTTGTATTATCATCATCAAAGAAATCTTTATAAGCAATCCTTTTCAGCAATCATTATCAGTAACCTTTATCTTTTCAGCTTCTCAGTAACATATGGCAAATTGTACATCAGATCATAAAGTTCCAGACTATTCTCATCACTTTCAGATGTGATAACTCATGTGAGAGGTGAATCATTGAAAATTTTAATGGATTTGATGTCTCTTTACAAAAGCCATTAACTCTAGAGTAGCCAATGTTTAGGTGTGTAAAACCATGGTATATTAATAACCATATGATTTTTAGCAAATCATCAGCTATCAACGGATTTGTTAAGTCTTTACCAATATCCGTTTGCTTTTGGACTAGTTAGTACTTACAACCATGGTGAACTAATTACCATACAAATGGTTTTTCCACAGCCTTTACCACAAGCCATTATCTTGTGGGCTAGCCAACTCTTCACTATTAGAGATATGGTGAGTTGAAAACCATACAAATTTTAGTAAATTGTCAACTAAAAACAGATTTGATAATCACATCAGAGTCGTACCCTCATGATGAGTCAAACTCTTTCTTGTTTATAAAACATGGTGAGTTGATTACCATCAGGTGTTACTCTTAAAACAATTTGTTGCTGTTCTCTTGTGCTTCAAAAAGTATTTTGCACTTTACAAAAATTTTCACACAAGTTCTGATACCACTTGTTCGATCGATATACTCTGACCAAATTAACTATGTAGCTTGTAAGGGTTTAGCAACCTTGGATAAATCCTAAATTACTAACAATGAAACACTGATATAACTCTATTAAGTATGCGAAAACTACTTCAATAAAGCTAAGAAGAATAACTTTAAACTTCAATGATTATATTAAAACTTTGAACCTGCTTGTTATACATATTCACTAATAACCCTAATAACTCTAATATCGTACTTGCATGTAAGTTCTAAGTCACGTATCTCTAATGCCAATCTAGGGATCCTTTTATAGGCATAAGAAGTACCCTATTTGGTTTACAATTACAATCCTTGTACGACAAGTAATACTAATTCTAATCTAAGAATATTCTAGAATTACATAAGAATCCTTAAAATATTTGCATGGCAGTCCTTTATGCTTTGCAATACTTTGACGTGAGCAGTACTTTGACTTTCATTAAGCAGTACTTTGACTTTCTTCAGTGTTGGGAATAATCCATTACCAAGGATAGTTGTGGTTTACATTGCTCGGATTAACACTAGCAGTGGAAACGTATTCCCACTGCAAGTTCTTCATTACCACTGCTATCAGTTTATGATAAGGTTAAACGCGTCTAGATAAGTATAGAATAGATCTTGTGTATATTCTATTAGGTTAGCTTTATACTTATCTTGTAAAGGACTCATTGTTGTATAAAAGGAGATCCTAGGTCATTGTCTTAGGTACGTATTACTTTACATTTACCTACGAAAGCTTCAAGGTGTAACCCTAGTGATAAGTCTAGATCACTCGTATTATTTCATTAATAATATTGTAGCTTGAGTTTTGTGTTTACTTGTGTTTACTCTCATACATCATATAATCCGTCTTCTAAGTATTACTTCATTAAATTCCGCTTGCTTGATAATATCATACAAAATATCATTGACAGAAGGAGAGTGTCCCAGATCCATCAAGTGGTATCAGAGCGAAGGTTCTGATATTTTGTTTTAGAAGATCCAAGGAATTAGCTTGACTCACTCACTCAATTCAATGGAGATGGAAAACAACCAATCAAACTCTTCTTCTACTCCCAGACTCCCTAAACTTAAGCTTAATGAGTTTGAGATGTGGAGGATACTGATTGAGCAATACTTCCTCATACAGGACTATGCTCTATGGAAGATCATTCAACTTGGTGACTCTTTCAAACCTGTGACCACTACTTCAAAAATTGGTGACACAGATGTTGTGAAAGTTTCTGTGCCTGAATCAAATGCTGAAAAAGCCCAAAAGAAGAATGATCTTAAAGCTAGAAGTCTGTTGCTGATGACTCTTCCTAGAGACCAGATTATTGCTTTCAGCAAGTTCAAGACTGCTAAGGAACTATTTGAAGAGATTTGCTCAGTGTTTGGTGGTAATGATGCTACAAAGAAGACTCAGAAGACATTGTTAAAGCAAAGTTATGAAAACTTCTCTGCTTCAAGCAATGACTCTCTTGAGAGCATTTTCACCAAACTTCAGAAGATTGTTACACAGCTAACTATGTTTGGCATTGAGGTAGAAAAGGAAGACCTCAATTTGAAGTTTCTAAGAAGTTTGCCTTCAGAGTTCCAAACCAATGTTACTGTCTGGGAAAACAAAGTAGACATAGAAACAATGAAGCTCAATGATCTTTACAACAACTTCAAACTTATTGAGCAAAGGTTGAAGAAGGCAGGGAAACATGGTACAAGCTCTAGTTGCTTGGCATTGTTGTCAAATTCTGTTGACAGTGATGATTCTGAAGATGAAAGTGATGATGATATTGCCACTGTAGGTTCTAAAGCTTCCACTAGCAATGTGAATATTGCCACTGCAGGATCAAAGAAGAAGGTTGCTAGTATTGGAGATCCTACCTTTTATGCTTTTATCTCTACACAAGTTGATGGCTCTCTTAACTCATGAAGACATAAAGCAAATCGATGAAGATGACTTGGAGGAGATGGATATAAAATGGCATATAGCTCTTCTTAGCATGAGGGCTAAGAAATTCTACAAGACTGGCAAGCCTATCCACATTAATGGTGATGATACTGCAGGATTTGATAAGAAGAAAGTGGAGTGCTTTAACTGCCACAAGTTTGGACATTTTGCTAGAGAATGTAGAAGACCAAAGACCAAGGACAACAGATCTACATGGTACAAGCAAAAGAAGGGACCAACTGTGGAAGAACCAAAGGCAATGTTGGCTATTGATGGTGTGAGCTATGATTGGAGTTTCATGGCTGATGATCTTGAAGAAGAACACACAGATGCTGCTCTTGTTTCTGCTGAAGTTGCTCTTATGGCTTTCTCTGACTCTGAGGCACAAAACTCTGAATGTTGCTCTAAAACATGTAGGGCTGCTAAAGAAGTTGAAAGACTTAATGATTTATATTCTAATGAAAGACAAGAATTATACACTGCTAATTATACTGTGTCTAATCTTAGGAGAGCCATGGCAGTTTTAGAAAAACAAATAGAGCACTTTCAAGAAAATGAATCAAGATATAGTGATGATATGATTTTTCTTAGAAGAGAGTTAGATCATACAAAAGCTGTGAATGATGCATACCAAATAAAGTTTGAAAAGCTTCAAAAGAAAACTGAAAATGTCAATTTAACTTTAGACACATGTTATTATCAGTCTAAGTCAGTTGATAAAATTTGGAATGCTCAAGTGTTTAATAAAGCTAAGTCTGTTATGGGTTATAATACAGTGCCACCACCACTAAGGGGTGTTCCATCACCTCCAGGTATAGATTTAGCTCATACAGGTTTAGAAGACATTAGGGAGCTTGAAAGAGAATATGGTCCTTTAAAGGACACAGTGGTGAAGAGTGAGGAAGAGAGTAATCTAGATAATGATGTGTTTGAGAGTGCTAGTGACTCATCAGCGGTTGATGAGAATGATAAAAAGAAAGTAGAGACTGCTCTCCCAAAAGTTGCTAATACTGTTACAGAGGAACCTATGAAACCAATTAATAAACCTAGACCAACTGTAAAGTATGTTGAGATGTATAGGAACAAGCCTACAGCTCCTAGGGGTAACCAGAGGAGTTGGAATCATGTTAAATCTCAACAACTAGGTAGTGACTTTGTGATGAATAATAAAGCATGCTATATCTGTGGTAGTTTTGATCATTTACATGCTTATTGTGACTATCATGTTGGGAGAAGGGTAGTCTATGGGAATAAAAGGGTGGAGTCTAATAGACATCAACATAATGTACACCCTAGTTCAAATTGCAAAATGGTCCCAAGAGCAGTTCAACTTACAAGTGGCCTCAAAATATTTGCCACTGCAAAAACTGTTAACACTGCTCACCCTAATTCATCTGTTAAAAGTGCAAACTTAAAAACAAGTCTAACAAAATCTGCACAAATAGGAAACAGACCCTTTCAAGCTAAAAAGGTTAATAAAGATCAATAGTGGGTACCTAAAAAGAAACCAATAGTTACCACTGCTCATTCAAAAGTTACCACTGCAAGGGTTTTTAATAAGAAAAAGGGGAACATGGGCAATGCTGTGAAGGCCTCAGCACGTTGGGAATGGAAACCTAAAGGAAACACCTCTACAACCAATCCCAATGGTGTATCAATGACTTTTGATAGATTTAACTATATTGATACACGAGGCAGATCCAAGTCAATCATGGCTTGGGTCCCCCAAAGAAACTAACTCTTTACTCTATGTGCAGGAACATCCAAGGACAAAACGATCAGATCAAGGATATACAGATAGTGGGTGTTCAAGGCACATGACTGGTAACAAGTCCTATCTTTCTGATTTTGAGCAATATGATTGACAGTATGTCAGCTTTGGAGGTGGAGTAAATGGAAAAGTTGCTGGTAAAGGTGTCATTAAAATTGGTAACTTGGACTTTGAACCTGTGTACTATGTAAAAGAGCTTAAGTACAATCTTTTTAGTGTGTCACAAATGTGTGACAAGATGAACAATGTTCTTTTTACCAAAGATATGTGCTTTGTTCTTTCTAAGGACTTTAAGATGCCTGATGAAAGTCAGATTCTTCTTAAAGTTCCTAGAAAAGGCAATCTCTATAGCTTTGATATGAACAACATTTTAGCTAAAGATGATTCTGCTTGCTTGCTTGCAAAAGTCACAGTGGATGAAACCATGTTATGGCATAGAAGACTTGGTCATGTCAACTTCAAAACCATTAACAAGATTTTCAAAGATGGTTTAGTAAGAGGTTTACCTCAGAAAAGATTTGAAAATAATCAAACCTGTGTGGCTTGTCTTAAAGGCAAACAACACAGAGCTTCTTGCGGGTCAAAGTTGGTTAACTCTATTGCTCACCCACTTCAAATGTTACATATGGACTTGTTTGGTCCTATATCAGTGATGATAAGGTTTTAAAAGGTACCATTTTGAGGGGTCGTTTTAGCCCTTATTTGACCACTTTTGTATCCGTTATTGCTTAATATCGTTCCTTTTCACTTTTTAGGTCTCTTGAAGGCAAAATGCTGGAATGGCACTTATTTGGATGAAAAGGCGCGAATATATGAAGAAAATGGCCAAAGTCAAAATCGAGACACTCACAGCTGCTGAAAACAGAAGGCGACAGCGTCAGGTGCTAATTGCGATGCCGTCCGAAGATTTTTGTGACGGTTCAAAACCCAAAACTCGTATTTTCAAGTGACGACGTCTAGTTGTAAAAGAGTAGGCCGTCGCTACTCAGACGGCCTAGATGCAATCCAGGCGATGTCAGAAGCTGAAGAGGACGGCGTCATGGACATAAGGTGACGCCGTCGCAAGGTTAACGTGGCCAAGACGAAACCCTAATGACGGCGACACGACGGCGTCAGGAAACATAAGGTGACGCCGTCGCATATGTAATCTTATATATAGAATCCGAATTTTTTAGTTTTAGGGAGAGTCTTTTGGAGTGAAAACCTAAAACCGAACCTAAGGTGTCTTGTATAGTATTTTAGGGTTTTAAACCCTATCTTACATCAAGATAAGTATTTACTTCATTAATTCAATTATGTCGTTGATTATTTGTGTGTATGCTTGCATGTTCTCCATGTCCGGCTAATTTATTTGTGTGTTTGCTTAGGAAGTATGAAACTTAATTATTGAATATTGATTGGTTGTTTCTTATCTTAGTTGATCAATGATCTAGTAATGCGATAGATCATTCGTTGTGTACTTAATGCTTGATTCATCTTTGTGAACCTTAGAATATGATTACCTGAGTAGTTGTAGGCTAAATTATCCAAAGAGTGCCTTAGAGTAAGAGTTTATCATCCCTAAAGGGTTTTGTAGACGAGACCCTTTGGTAAGTTCAAAGAGTTAGGGAGAAATGCATACCCTACAACTTTAGACACACAACGCAACTAAGAATAAGGACGTGACAACTCAACCATCAATAGGAGATAATTAAGGAGTAGTACAACCTATGTAAACATATCTTTAAACTATCATATGAGCACACATTAATTAGACATAGACTCCCACAACCTTAGTTTAGATAATTAGATAATAATAGAGTAATCGGTAGAAATACCAAAACCCCCCAATCCAATACCCGAGATTCGTACCTTTCCATTTCATAAAATATAAAAATACAAAAAAATAATCTTCCTCAACCATAACCTTAGCGTAGTAACTCCTTACTCGCATTCCTATTCCCCTAGAGAACGATATCAATACCCGTGGCTTACCCTAATTACTACACTACAATGATTAGGTTCACTGCCTAGGGTGTTATAAAACTTGCTCGAAGAAAAGGAAGTTTCCTTGACCCCGAACGACGCATGTAGCATTATCAAGTTTTTGGCGCCGCTGCCGGGGAATAGAATAGCTAGTTAGTAGTCCACCACGTTTAGGTTTCTTTGCTTGATTCCTATCAAGTAAACTTTTTTCTCATTTTTAGCTTCCTCTTAGTCTATCCCCCTTCTTCGTGACCCTCGTTCGTAAAAACCATTACTCACCATGATCCGTATTTTCCATCGAAGATTCTTCACTCTACCCGTTCCCAATCCCGAGATTGAGAATGCAATCCCACAAAACCCTTCACCCACTTACCATTTTGGTAATCACCCTGGGCATAATGAGATAAATTGGCAACAACAAAGTCCTTTCTATTACTCTGATTCTGATGAGGAATTTGATTATGGTGAGGCATTTGATAGCGGGGAGGTCATTAATGAAATTGAGGAAGACCCCTCCCAATGTTTTGACCCTAGGTGTAGGATTGAGAAAGATGGCCCCTTTAACATGCAATTCCCTTGCAAAATAGGACTAGAAGGGTTCGATGCTTATTTGAATTCATTCTTACCTATAAACTTAATCTCAAGGGATCTATACAACAAAATCAAGGTCAATGAGTTAACTTATCAAGGGAACAATGTTGTTGAAGCAGTCATTTATTTGCACGTGTTTGTCAGAAGTTTTGCTTATTTGGTAGAATTCATGGTCTTAGAAGACTTAGGAGAATTTATAGATAAGGACCTCACTCAAGTAATTTTTGGAAAACCTTTCAAAAAATTGACTAGGTTGAATGAACGGATGATTGATGGTCTAATTACATTCTCTGATGAAGTTGAAGATTTCATCTACCAAATGCCACGCGCTCATCCTAGGTTTAAACATAAGGACATTGAGGTTTGTAATAGAATGACCCCTATTCCATTGCTTAGTGAAAGGGATAAGCAGAGTGGGCTTAGGTACCCATATGAGAAAACTAAGCGGTATTGCAAAAAATGCCTTGAATTAGGAGATGATTACAAAAAGAATGAAAGAGCATTGGAATGGCTTAAGTATAATCATGAGGGCGGTGGTGAGGAAACGTAGGAGCACGACTATGAGTCTAGCTACAAGACTCTTAAATAAAGAAAAGCGCTTCGTGGGGGGCAACCCATGCTTAATTGTTTGCTTGTTAGTGTCATATATCTTTTATTAATTGTTTATCCTCATGTTTAAATTTGTAAAAATGCTTTATTTTGTTTTTAACCTCGTCTTAATTGCATATAAAGGTATTTTACATAAGGGATAAGTGTAGGGAGGATTACACACGTTTTCAAAAGAAACGTAAACATGAGAATAACAATTAACTAAAAGATATTTATGTTTGTTTGTTCGAGTCAAATGCTTGTATCGAGTCATAATGGATGTTTTGCAGAAATTTTTCCAGATTCTAAAGATGTAAATTTTCCATAATTTTTTTTCAGAAAATCGCAGACCAGTTTTTGTCAGGATAACCTGACGGCGTCAGGATTGCAACCTGACGGCGTCAGGAAGGAGTAAAAACATCAGATTACTTTTTTCTCGTTTTCTGAGCTACTTATAAATTTTTGGAATTTTCCAGGTCTTAATTTTCTTAGAAATTCTGTAAACATCCATTCCACAAGCATTATATCCTAGTTTAAATCGAGTCTTATATATATTATTACCGCCGATTTTACGCAAAGGTTTCGTTTGTTTTCTTCAAGTGTGCAGGTTTAGTTTGTCAAGAAGAAGTTACATAAGATTGGAAGGAGCTTTTCACGCAATAATTCTTCTTGAAAAGGATTTAACCACCACTTTACACGGATCCTACCAAGCTAATCAAGGGAGTACTAGTTTCTTTCGTTTTTAATTACCTTCCATTATCATAACTTTGATACTTTCGGGGAACATTGGGGACAATGTTCAGTTTATGTGGGGGGAGGGAAAATAAAACGGGAACTTTGAAACTATGATTATCCTTGACTATTTGCTTTGTCCAATTGTGATTGTGTAATAAACCATGAGAAAATGTCGGTTAGGGTAATTTTGGCACCAAATTTAAAATTTTTCATGACATATAGGAGTGGGCCATTAGTCTTAACAAAAGCGTCTCATGGATAGGAAGTTGCATGACTAGCACAAAAACCCTTTACCACCCAAATTCCACCCAAAATGTGAGGATCGCCCTTAGATTAGTAGGAATTAAAGAATTCATCTTCAATGCTTAGAGTGTGAACCGGTAGTATATTAGATTCTAGAACTTGTTTTATGATGCATTCCGAGATCGCAAGTGAGGCTACATTTGTGTAGTTAGGAATAACTAAATGACAAGAGGCATTAGGATAACCCTTGTTTGATACCCGTAATATAATTACTTCTTCCATATCGGTTGAGTAATTCCCCCACACCTTTTGCGTTGTACTCATCTTTAGTACACGATACCCCTAGTTAACCCCTCAGAGCCAATCCTTTTCGCGGTTCTCGTGATGTTTCGTTTTTTCCAGAATATCAATGAAGAGCATTGTTTACACCCCACCCCCAAATATACACCCAAATCGCCTTAGCCTACCCCTTATGCACTCACTTTTAGTGCAAATGTTTGTTATCACCCTAAACCCTTATCTCAATTATCTAGTTGCTTGCATAAGTTGCTAAGTCGAGTCATATCCTTTGTATACAGTTTTGGGACGATTGGGATTCATGGGAAAAGTTAAAGTTTATGAAATGACGGGAAGGGAACGTTAAATTCAAATTCCCTTTGTTTGCGTAATAATGTACCCCATGTGTTTTGATCTTTTCAATTCGGGTCAAATTAGTGTTAGAATAATAAAAACTCAAGTGTAGGGATATGCCTATAAATCCCTAGTTTTTTGATGTTATCGTAGAGGATGGTAGAGTAAAAGTGTATGAAAAAAAAAATCGAAAAAATTAGAAAAAGAGAAAAAGAAAAAAATTTTGAGTAAAAAAAAAAAAAAAAAAAAAAAAAAAAAAAAAAAAAAAAAAAAAATACGGGCTACTATCCTACATCTATCTTTGAATTTATGTTTGTTTATTTCAGTTATATAGAGTTTAGAGTGTCGAGTCTTGGCTTAGCAACGCCATTCTTCGTATGCATTTAACATAGAGATTTTTGACTTGTCACCACTAAATAGCCTATCCCACCAAACCCTTGTTTCCCTACCGTAAGCCTAACATTACAACCCTTTAAAGACCTCTTTGATAGTCTTTCCTAGGTGCTTACGCCAAAGCGATGGAGGTTTGATCTATTCTCAAGCCT
The DNA here is from genome assembly GCA_019973895.1 of Chrysanthemum seticuspe. Lineage (NCBI taxonomy): Eukaryota > Viridiplantae > Streptophyta > Magnoliopsida > Asterales > Asteraceae > Chrysanthemum > Chrysanthemum seticuspe. Next base: position 36,080,359 of record BPTQ01000006.1, read on the forward strand.
ATGGTAATCTATGTACTAGGACCGGTTAATGAGTGTTTATCTTCCATTTCCTATTTGTTATATTTCATATATACACCCGAGAGAGATGTGAGTATCCAAACACCCCATGTGAGGTGCTAGTATGTAATTTTCGTGCTTGTTATGACTTTTGCGGGGCTTATATGTGTTGTGGACCGTTTTGAATTAATGCTTCATGACCCCTAACTTATAAATTAATTGGTTAAAAGCACATTTGCTTGAGGACAAGCAAATAACAAGTGTAGGGATATTTGATAAGGTTTTAAAAGGTACCATTTTGAGGGGTCGTTTTAGCCCTTATTTGACCACTTTTGTATCCGTTATTGCTTAATATCGTTCCTTTTCATTTTTTAGGTCTCTTGAAGGCAAAATGCTGGAATGGCACTTATTTGGACGAAAAGGCGCGAATATATGAAGAAAATGGCCAAAGTCAAAATCGAGACACTCACAGCTACTGAAAACAGAAGGCGACGGCGTCAGGTGCTAATTGCGACGCCGTCCGAAGATTTTTGTGACGGTTCAGAACCCAAAACTCGTATTTTCAAGTGACGACGTCTAGTTGTAAAAGAGTAGGCCGTCGCTACTCAGACGACCTAGATACAATCCAGATGACGTCAGAAGCTGAAGAGGACGGCGTCACGGACATAAGGTGATGCCGTCGCAAGGTTAACGTGGCCAAGACGAAACCCTAATGACGGCGACACGACGGCGTCACGAAACATAAGGTGACGCCGTCGCATTTGTAATCTTATATATAGAATCCGAATTTTTCAGTTTTAGGGAGAGTCTTTTGGAGTGAAAACCTAAAACCAAACCTAAGGTGTCTTGTACAGTATTTTAGGGTTTTAAACCCTATCTTACATCAACATAAGTATTTACTTCATTAATTCAATTATTTCTTTGATTATTTGTGTGTATGCTTGCATGTTCTCCATGTCCGGCTAATTTATTTGTGTGTTTGCTTAGGAAGTATGAAACTTAATTATTGAATATTGATTGGTTGTTTCTTATCTTAGTTGATCAATGATCTAGTAATGCGATAGATCATTCGTTGTGTACTTAATGCTTGATTCATCTTTGTGAACCTTAGAATATGATTACCTCAGTAGTTGTAGGCTAAATTATCCAAAGAGTGCCTTAGAGTAAGAGTTTATCATCCCTAGTGGGTTTTGTAGACGAGACCCTTTGGTAAGTTCAAAGAGTTAGGGAGAAACGCATACCCTACAACTTTAGACACATAACGCAACTAAGAATAAGGACGTGACAACTCAACCATCAATAGGAGATAATTAAGGAGTAGTACAACCTAAGTAAACATATCTTTAAACTATCATACGAGCACACATTAATTAGACATAGACTCCCACAACCTTAGTTTAGATAATTAGATAATAATAGAGTAATCGGTAGAAATACCAAAACCCCCCAATCCAATACCCGAGATTCGTACCTTTCCATTTCATAAATTATAAAAATAAAAAAAATAATCTTCCTCAACCTTAACCTTAGCGTAGTAACTCCTTACTAGCATTCCTATTCCCATAGAGAACGATATCAATACCCGTGGCTTACCCTAATTACTACACTACAACGATTAGGTTCACTGCCTAGGGTGTTATAAAACTTGCTCGAAGAAAAGGAAGTTTCCTTGACCCCGAACGACGCGTGTAGCGTTATCAAGTGAGCAGCTTGAATCTAAAGAAATATTGTCTAGTGGTGACTGATGATTTTAGCAGATTTACATGGGTTTTCTTTCTTGGAACTAAGGATGAAACAACTAGCTTCCTCAAGATATTTATCACAGAAGTAGAAAACCAATATGATATGAAAGTTAAAATCATTAGATGTGACAATGGAACCAAATTCAAGAATAGAGTTATGGATGAGATTTGCAGAGATAAAAGTATTAAAAGAGAATTTAGTGTGGCTAGAACTCCTCAACAAAATGGTGTTGCTGAGTGGAGAAACAGGACCCTGATAGAGGCTGCTAGAACCATGTTGGCCGATTCAAAATTGCCAATTACTTTTTGGGCTGAAGCAGTTAACACTGCATGTTATGTACAAAACAGGGTTTTAGTTGTAATGACAAAGAACAAGACACCTTATGAATTGTTTAGGGGAAGACCACCTACCCTTGACTTCATGAGACCATTTGGGTGTCATGTATCTATTCTCAATACCTTGGATTATCTGGGCAAGTTTGATGAAAAGGCTGATGAAGGGTATTTTGTTAGGTATTCTATGGTTAGTAAAGCTTTCAGAGTATTCAACTTAAGAAACCAAAAGATTGAAGAAAATCTGCATGTTGAGTTCCTTGAAAACAAAGTCAGTGTCAAAGGAACTGGTCCATAAAGACTGTTTGATCTTGATACTCTAACAAACACTATGAATTATGTGCCTGTTTCTACAGGAACATCTTTTTTTGATTTTGCAGGTTCAAAAGAGTTTCTTGATGATGATGAACAAAGCAAAGAGGATGCAGATGATCAAGATGAATTCAGTCTACCTCTTTGGGACTATGCAGATAATAATGATTTACTGAAAACTGGAGCTACTCATCCTTCTAGTGATTTGGAAAAAGAAGGAAATTGTAATTTTAATGCTGATAATTTTGAAATAGTGGAAATTCATATTCCACTCTTCGGCAAAGTGTTTCCACTGCAACACCAGATGTGGGATTCACCACTCCAGTTACTACGGAAGCTCAAGCCAATGATGTTGAAATTTCAAATATGCCAAGTGAGATTGCAGTTTCTCAGACTCCCCACACCACTGTTCATAAATCACATCCTCTTGAAAATGTGATTGGGGATGTCTATTCACCTGTGAAGACTAGAAGACAAACAAAGTTGCCTGATGTTCATGGATTCATAAGTAAAATATATGAATTTAAAATTCATGAAGGCAAGAATGAATGTCTGTTTATGTGCTTTCTGTCACAAATGGATCCAAAGAATGTTTACAAGGAACTTGAAGATGAAAGTTAGGTGGAAGCAATGCAAGAAGAGCTGCTCCAATTTAAGCTTCAAAAGGTTTGGGTGCTTTGTGATTTGCCTTCTAGCAAGAAGGTAATAGGTAGTAAATAGGTGTTCAGAAACAAGAAAGATTAAAGGGGAATTGTTATCAGAAGTAAAGCTAGGCTTGTGGCTCAAGGATATACTCAAGAGGAGGGTATTGACTATGAAGAAGTGTTTGCCCCTGTAGCACGGATTGAAGCAATTAGGCTGTTCTTAGCCTATGCATCTTTTATGGGCTTTAAAGTATATCAAATGGATGTAAAAAGTGCTTTTCTATATGGGCAGATAGATGAAGAGGTTTATGTCTCACAACCTCCAGGCTTTGAAGACCCTGAATATCCTAACAAAGTCTACAGGGTAGTTAAAGCTCTATATGGCTTGCATCAAGCACAAAGGAAATGGTATGAAACTTTAACTACTTATCTTATTTCAAATGGGTTTCATAGAGGCATAGTCGATCAAACTTTGTTCATCAGGAAAGACAAAAATGATATCTTGCTTGTCCAAGTATATGTTGATGATATCATTTTTGGATCTACAAAGCCAGAGATGTGCAAAGATTTTGAGAAACTGATGAAAGAAGAATTTCAAATGAGTTCTATGGGTGAACTCACATTCTTTCTAGGACTTCAAGTACTCCAGAAGCCAGATGGTATTTTCATTAATCAAGACAAATATGTGGCTGAAATACTAAGGAAGTTCAAGTTTACTGATGCAAAGTCATCCAGCACTCCTGCAGACAAGACTACACATCTACTTCTTAAGGAAAATAGTGGTGAAGCAGTTGATGTGCACATTTATAGGTCTATGATTGGTTCTTTGATGTATCTTACATCCTCTAGACCAGATATTATGTTTGATGTGTGTGCTTGTGCAAGGTTTCAAGTTACTCCCAAGTTCTCTCACTTGACTGCTGTGAAGAAGATTTTCAGATATCTTAAGGCATTTCCTACTCTGGGATTGTGGTACTCCAGAGATTCTCCTTTAGATCTGGTTACTTACTCAGATAGTGACTATGCTTGAGGCAGCTTAGATAGAAAATCTAAAACTGGTGGATGTCAATTTCTTGGCAACAGGTTAGTGTCATGGCAGTGCAAGAAGCAAACAATGGTGGCTAATTCTTCAACTGAAGCAGAGTATATAGCTGCTGCAAGTTGCTGTGCTCAAGTTCTATGGCTTCAAAATCAACTTCTGGACTATGGGTACAATTTCATGAATACCATCATACATATTGACAATAGCAGTACCATTTGCATAATAAAGAATCCTATTCAACACAAAAAGACCAAACATATTGAAATTAGACACCATTTCATTCGAGATTGTTATGAAAAAAAGGACTAATTCAAGTTGTCTAAATTCATACTGATGACAACTATGCAGATTTGCTAACAAAAGGTCTTGATGTGGGAAGATTTCAGTACTTGGTAACAAGTCTTGGAATGCTTAATCCGTAAATGTTCTCTGGTGTTGAGGGGAGGCTGTAGGGTAATGCATTTGTTGTATGAGTTTGTATATCAAGTTTTGATGAGGAGTTGGAGTTAAAAGGTGTATATTTGATATACACAATAAATGGTTATTGATTCACCATGTCTAATACACACAAGAATCAACTAGTTCAGAGCAAATGGCTACTGGTCAAGACATGAAAAATTCGTTTACGGTTGATAGTTTACCCAAAACTATATGGTTATCAACTCACCATATTCTTTATTATTAAGAGTTTGCTAGTCCATAGCAAACGGCTCATGGTAAAGACATATAAAATCCGTTGATAGCTGGTAGTTTGCTAAAAACTATGATAAGAGTAGTCTTGTTTTTCTAATGATTTCATTTTACACTGCTCTTTGAAATTTTTGTGAAAAATTCCCACTGCTAGTTCACAGTTTCCACTAACAAGTGTTATTTTACCACTGTAATTCTAGCCGTTATAAATGATTGTGTCAGTAACAAATTTTTTACTAGCCGTTGAAAGTTTCCACTGATTAAATATAGGGTTATAAAATATTTAAGGAAATTATCTTCTTTCCATCTTATAATACTTTCTAAAGATAATTTTTCTTGTGCGACAATTCTAAACCCTAACCCTATATATCTTTTTCAATCAATTGGCTAGTCATTACTTCAATTCTTACTGACATAATAATATTTTTCATCAAAAGTTTCTATGGCATCTTTGAACTTTGCAGATGAGCATAACCTAGTGGCCTACCTACAAAAGTCTGACGGGAAGAGTGGCTTTGTTTTTCATCAGATTGTGGACTTTCTTCATACCACTCATATAAGGTATGCTTTGCTCTTAAAACCCACAATCTATATCTCTCAAATCAAACAGTTTTGGACTACTGCCAAGTCCATAACACTTGAGATTAGAGATACACATCAAACAGTGGATGCTCTACGAGCCACTGTAGATGGGGTAACTATTGATGTTACTGAGGCATCCATGAGGAGAGTACTTCACTTGGATGATCTCAATGGTCTCATCACATTACCTATGTCTGAAATTCATGATACTTTATCATCCATGGGGTATGATACCAGTGACAAAAAGGCTACTTTCAAAAAAAGTAGTTTTTGTCCCCAATGGAGATTTTTGATTCATAATTTGTTACATTGCCTTAGTCCTAAAAAAACATCTTATGAGCAATTTAGTTCAACCATGGCTTATCCTTTGGTTTGTCTAGTCACTGATAGGATTTTCAACTGGTCACATTATATTTTTACAAGTATGAAAGGCAATGTACAAAGTAAAACAAAATTTTTAATGTATCCAAGGTTTGTGCAAGCTGTGCTTAATGAATTTCAAATGCAACCTCATACTACTATTTATCAAATAAGTTTCCTAAAGCCTAACGTTTTTCAAAATTTGAATAAAGATAGCAATATGATTTTTACACCTCTCCTACCCCAAATGCTTGCTAAAATTTCATCTGGACAAAACACACCCATAACTAATGTTCCCAACATTGATTATACCCCGCCAGTTTCAAGAGCCTATGAGAGAAGGTCTAAAAGGACAACTCCTCTCATGACAACACAACAAGTTTCTGAACCTTATGGTCTAGGAACAAGCAATGGTGGTTCTAGACTTCCACCTAGTCCAACTATGGAGGAATCTGGACCTTTGCCCCATGATTCACCTCTCCTAACAGGTAACACAGTTGGAAGTGCTGAGGGCAGTGGAAACCAATTGGAATTGATGGTTTTGTGTACCAAATTAGCAAAGCAGGTTGAGTCTCTTCAAAAGAACTTGGCTACTGTCAAGAAGCAACATGCCAAGGATGTTCAATTTTTAAAGACAGAGATTCAGACCTTAAAGGAAGAGATGCAGAGGTTGAAAAAGCATAGGCAGTCTGAAAAGATGGTGATTTCATCTTCATCCTCACCTTCTGATGGTGATTCAGCTAGTCATGATTTGGGAAATTCTTCCAAACAGGGGAGGAAAACAGGTTCTGACATTGAGGGGAGGAAAATTGATTTTGAAGATGAAGGAGATACAACTAAAGGAACAAAGGAAGCTGATACTCATGGAGAGCAACTTGAAGAACAAGACATTTTCCAAACTGCAACTGATTTTACCACTGAAGATATTTCCACTGCAGAGCCAATTCTTGCCACTGCAAGTGAAGAATTTGATATTGTGAAGACATACAAGGGTAAAGAAGTTATGGAAGATGTACAACAACCTAAAAGTAAGATTTCAAAGAAAAGACAAATTCAGATTGATCATGATAAAGAACTTGCTAAGAAGATATCAGAAGATCAAATTGCTGAAAGAGTTGCTGAAAAGAAAAGGTTGAAAGAAATAGAAGTTGCTAGCTTTTTGGAAGCTCAAAGATTGGATAGAATGGAAGATACTGATTCAATTTCCACTATCTAACCTATAGTTATGAAAGAGAAAGCTCCAGAGTTTAGTTATGTTCCTACTGAAGAAGATATTCAGTTTCTGGTGGATAATAATCCAGAAATCAAGAAAAAGGCAATTGACCTTGTTGCCGATGCATCCTTAACTGAGGGAAAAAGAACAGCTCAGTTGAAGGATTTTATTATGATGAAGAACAATCAAGCACTTGAAGATGTGATTAATTCAGTCAAAAAGGTTTCGAAGAAACAAAGACAACCAACCAAGGCACAAATACTTGCATATATGAAGACTTATTGTTGTCATGTTGGTAACTGGAAAAGGCATCAATTTATAGGAATGTCTGATGATCAAGTTGAAAGGGCTTACTACAGAACTGTAAAACAAGATAAATCTTTTATTCCAATGGGTTCTGAAGAAGAAGAAAGAAGAATTCCTAGATTGAAGAGAAAGGCCAAAGTTAGTGATTCTCAAACTGTTAAGAAGACTAAGGTTGATGAAGATCCTACAAAGTCTACTGAGAAGGAGATTCCTACTGAGAGGTTCACTGAAGAACAGATGACTGGAATGATTGTGATTGAAGATAGAGACTTTAATCCAGAACCACTGCAAATTCGACATCCTATTATTGATTAGGAAGTTTACAAAGCTAGCAATTTTGCTCCAACATGGAAGATTACAAGGTTGGGAGGTGAAACTTCATCATTCATAACCTTTGAAGATCTTATTAAAGCTTTTGACAGAGATGACCTCAATACACTATGGAAATTAGTTCAAGAAAGGTTTAATGTTCAAGGTCTCAAAGATACAAAAGAAATGCAGTTATGGGTAACTCTTAGAAGGCTTTTTGAACCAAATGCTGATGATGACTACTGGAAAACCTTATTCACATGTTTTGGAACTAAATGGTTTTATTATGCTTCATGTGAAGTTCATTATGTCTCTACAGCTAATGGAGAAGACTTTTTCATGGTTGCTGAGAAAGAATACCCACTCAGAGCTAGAGCTCTTACAATAATGTTAAGCTTACACATAAGAGTCAATGAAGATAATGAGAAGGTCAGAGCATTATTACAAAGGATTCAAGATCAATGTTCAAGAGCTATACAAAAGCTAAGAGAAAAGAAGTGAAGTGTTTGATTGAATTCCCCAAATCCTTGAAGTTAATGCATATTGAAGAAACTTATTGATTTGTAGAGAAATCATAAGTTTAGGGGAGGATTGTTGGGAATAATCCGTTACCATGGATAGTTGTGGTTTACACTGCTTGGATTAACACTGGCAGTGAAAACGTATTTCCACTGCAAGTTCTTCATTACCACTGCTATCAGTTTATGATAAGGTTAAACGCGTCTAGATAAGTATAGAATAGATCTGGTGTATATTCTATTATGTTAGCTTTATACTTATCTTGTAAAGGACTCCTTGTTGTATAAAAGGAGATCCTAGGTCATTGTCTTAGGTACGTATTACTTTACATTTACCTACGAAAGCTTCAAGGTGTAACCCTAGTGATAAGTCTAGATCACTCGTATTATTTCATTAATAATATTGGAGCTTGAGTTTTGTGTTTACTTGTGTTTACTCTCATACATCATATAATCCGTCTTCTAAGTATTACTTAAGTAAATTTCGCTTGCCTGATAATATCATACAAAATATCATTGACACAAGGAGAGTGTCCCAGATCCATCATTCAGTACTTTGTCTTTATATCCCAACAATGTAGACGGTATTGCTGAAGTTCCTCCTGCATCACTTCTATCCATGCGGGTTCTGCCATAGCCTCCCGAATTTTCTTTGGCTCGATATTGCTAATTAAGGAAAGGTAAATGCACAAGTCACAGTCTGTGGCAAGTTGGCACCTCGTCTGAATTTGCCTTGACGGTTCACCAATAACTTGTTCAATTGGATGGTCTTTTGTCCACTTTAGAGTAGAAGTATACCGTATGTTATACATATGCAAGTTAGATGGTTCTCGTAAGCTTGAAGATGATTCAGCTGATTCCGTAGCAAACGGGTTTTCAAATAAGTCTTCATCTAATGTTGCACCATTTTGGTTTTGATTAGGTTCTTCTTGAAATGATATGTTTTGGTTTTGCTCATCAACTGCTGGTAGAACTGTTTCAAGAATTGGAGTTGTTGAGGTTTATGTAGAGGATGTTGATGGAGTTGGTGCATTGGTTTCGACCGTGGTAGATGCAGCTTGTCTTGGTGGTGGTGGTGGATGATTTTGAGCGGGTGCAGCAGAATGATGGTTTGATGCATTTGTCAATGTTCCACCATAGTATTCATCGAACATTAACTCGAAGAAATTATCCCATTCTTTTTCATGAGGTTTGTCAGCAAAAGTTGATAGAGCTCTTTGTCATACGAGTCCTGAACTGATGTGTCCAGAAGTCTGCTGGTTTGGTGCGGGATCTAATCTGTTTTGATTAGAAGCCATTGGAATAAGCGCGGGTTCTAGAGCGAGTCTCTCAGAAGCCATTTGTGAAAGTTCATCAAAATTCGCATTCATCGTCTCCATGATCCTCCTAGTTCTCCTATTATACACCATGAATGCCCTCGAGTTATCTGAATATCCAATGAAGATTCCAATATCACCTTTAGCTTTTAGTTTTCCTAGATCTTCTTTGTCGTTTGTCGGATAGCAGAAAGCGCCAAACACATGAAGGTAAGAGATATCAGGTTTTCTATTTTTCACTATCTCATATGGGATTTTATTGAACCTTGGATGGATTAGCGATCGGTTCTGAGTGAAACAAGCAGTGGCAACAGCATCAGCCCATAGAAATAACGGTGCACTGGAATAAATTAGCATTGTGCGAGAAGCTTCAACAAGAGTACAGTTTCTTCTTTCAACTACCCCATTTTGCTTTGGAGTTCTAACAACTGATGTCTGATGTGTAATTCCAACATCTTCAAAATAAGCTCTTAACTCCTGATTTGTGAATTCAGTGCCGTTGTCTGTTCTTACCACCCTTACTGGAGTTTGAAGAAGTACTTGAATACGCTTCAGAAAGGTGATGATGATGCCTGGTGCTTCGTCTTTTGATCTCAGAAACCTAACCCATGTATATCTTGAATAATCATCGACGATAACAAGAATATACTTTTTCCCATTAATGCTTTCAACTCTCATTTGGCCATGTTAGCTGTAACATTTTTATTAGAAGTGATAGCCATTCACAGTTAGGAACTTTGTAACATGTGATAGATATCGTGATAGAATAGTCAACGGGCTCGTGGATTGGGCTAAGCTAAATGGCTATAAGTTATGTTAAGCTAGCCTTTTATAAGTTCTCATCCAATCCAAGTCCAACCCATATCCACGAGGCCCATGGAAAGCCCATTAGGGCGCCTAGTACTTGTAGTATAAATACACCTCAAATGTGTCATTTGAGGTGTGTGCTTGAGTGTGTTTTGTGTGTGTTTTCTTTCAAGTATAATAAGTTTCCTTTCATCTTTTTCTCTCTATTCATACGCATAACATATTACTTAAGTCACCATCTTTTAATCTTTTCTTCTTCATATTTTACGCATAAAGTGTGTTTGTTTCACGTGTGTTCATCTTGTGTTGAAGGTTGGTATACACGTAAGGTTGATGTAATAACAAGGTCCTACAATTGGTATCAATCGCCTAACAATGGTTTAGGAGTGTTTGTTTCGGTTTTTGTTGAAACTTTTCCTCCAAGTTTCGTTTTTTCTCAAAAACGCAAGCTTTTTGGTATAAAGTTTTGATTTTTACGTGGTTTTAAGGTTAAAAGTTGTAGTTTTTATTGATTATTAAGTGTTTTGGAAGAAGTTTGTGCAATAGAAATAGTTTGGAAACGTGTTTTTGGGTGAAAATTTGCGTTTTTGCAAAACTGGCCATTTTTACGCGTAAACATTGAAAATCAAAACCCTCTTTTCCTATGCGTAAGGGTCTACGCGTAAGATTTGAGTTTTATGCAAAAGCTTTTGGTAAAACATCTTCGTGCAATAACGGTTACTCAGTGTTTTCCTTGCTTGGATAAGCTTGCAAAACACTTCGACTTATGGATATCTTTCACGCTTGGGCGAGTGTGAAGGATTTTGGTTTTAAACCTAATCTTACGCCTAAGCAGAAAGCTTACGAGTAAGCACTCTACGCATAAGTTAAATCTTACGCGTAAGGTACTCTACTTCTAAGTATAAAGTTTACGCATAAGGTTACGTTGAACCTTAAGTTTATGCATAAGCAGTCTACGCATAAGCATCCTACGCATAAGGAAGTCTATGCCTAAGGAATTCTACGCCTAAGCAAAACCTACACATAAGCACTCAATCCTACGGCTAAGAACAAGTTTACGAGTAAGATCTTAAGCAAAGCTTCAAGCGGCCATAACTTTTGAACCGTAACTCCGTTTTCAGTGTTCTACCTATCAAAACGATCGTGAGAATGAGAAGATTGGCACACTGAATAAACTAAAGTTGATTTGGGTTAACCTTCAAGTTCTAAAAATGCTCCAAAAAGAAGTAATTAAGGTTTTTAAGTTTTTAGACCAAATTTTCACTACAACAACCGAGCTTAATCTTCATCGAACACAACTCATTTATCGTTGAATCGATCCTACATCAACTTTATCATAACATACCTTCATCAATGGCAACTCAGCAAGACATTCATGCAGCCGGTGCCGAAAACCGTCCTCCTATGTTGGAAAAAGGTGGTTATCTTCAATGGACAAGTCGTATGCTCCGCTACATCAATACCAAACCAAATGGAAAACTAATGATTCAATCCATTATGAATGGACCCTTCAAGCCTTGATAAGTCCAAACCCTTGGAAATCCTGATGAAACACCTCCCGTCCCACCATCTTTTCGTGCTCATATTGAATCAGAATACACTGAAGAGGATCAGAAGCAAGTTGAAGCAGATGACATGGCAATTCACATTGTCCAACTAGGTTTACCAAGAGACATCTTTGTTGCTGTAGACAGTTGTGAAACTGATTTAGATATGTTGGAATGTTTTAGACGGCTTTGTTATGGAACAGAAATTGGTCAAGAAGAAAAGGAGAACAAGCTGTTAACTGCATGGGAGTAGTTTACATCTACTCCAGGAGAATCCATTAAATCCTATTATGGATGGTTTTGCACTTTAATGAATAAGCTTATCAGAAACAAGTTGGCACCCAGAACTATCGTGAGTAACATCAAATTTCTCAACAATCTTCCAGAAGAATGGGGATGATATGTCACTATTGTCAACCAAATAAAAGACTTACATCAGGTAAACTTTGATCAACTCAACTATTTTCTGAAACAAAACCAAGCTGAAGTGAATGAAGTCAGGAATGAAAGATTGGCAAAGAATCATGATCCATTGGCACTAATTGCAAAGACTCAAACTCCAGCTCCAGTGAATACACAACAACAAGGTTCATCATCTTCCACTAACAACAACTTGCAGCAATACATTCCACAACCACAAGCTGTTATCCCTCAACAACATTTCTATCCACCAGAACAACAAGTCATTCAACAACAACAGTATCAACAATACCAGGAACAAGGAATCACTGATCTTGAAATTCAACAAGAAGAGGCTTTGTCAAATGCATTTGCATTTTTGGATAAAGCATTCAGAAGTCGCTATTACACACCAACTAACAACAACCAAAGGATTTCATCAAACACTCGCAACAGGGAAATTGCACAGCCGGGTGTAAATATGGGTCATCAAGGACAAATGGTTAGAGTTACTACGAACCCACAAGGATATGCTACTGGATTTCACATAGGTAATCAGGCGGTTCCATATCAGGGTAATCAGTTAGGTCAGAATGTTGGAAATCAGATTGGGCAGAATGTTGGGAATAGAGCAGTTGGTAATTAGAATGGAAATGTTGCAGCTCCAGTCATTGGGAATTACGGAAATGTGAATCAGGGTAATCAGGTTAAGTGTTACAACTGTCAAGGAGTGGGTCACATGACAAGGAATTGTCCTACTAAGCTGAAAAAGAAGGATGCAGCGTATCTTCAGAAAGCTATGCTGTTAGCATGAAAGTCAGAAGCAGGGTTGCAGTTGAGTGCTGAGGAAAATGATTTTTTCGCTATTATGGATGATTTGGAAGACCTCAAGGAAATCAATTCAAACTGCATCTTCATGGCAAATCTTCAGGAGACTAAGTACGACACTGACTCTGACGCACCTCCTGTCTATGACGCCAATGCAGTATCTGAGGTACCAATCATTGATCCATGCTATAACAATATCATATTTGATGTGTTTACTCATGACGAACAACATTCTGTGACATCAGCACCTACTTATGATACATACCTGGACAATCCGAGTTGTAGCAATACTAACTCTGAAACTCCAGATGTGAATCCAAGTGGAGGCTGTGTGGCAGAAAATACTGAGACTGATGAGGAAACACGTGCTTATTTTGAAACATTAATCAATAATTGTGGCATTGAAATAGAGAAATTTAAAACGGTCAATCGCGAAGTTAAGGCCGCAAACGCTAAATTGACCGCTAAGCTTGAGAGTTACAAGGAGAATGCAAAATCTTTTGAATTTCATAAAAACAAAGAATCAGAATTAGAAATTGGTTATCGAAATTCTGTTTTAAGAGAAAAACAATTGCAAATCAAGTATGACACACTTGATGTGAATTTAAACTTGAAAATAAAACCTTTAAACAAGGAAATTTCTGATCTAAATGACCAACTTTCTAAACAAAAAGCAATGTTTTCGGATCTTGAAAAAGAGAAGAAGCAGTTGATTACTGATTTTTCAAAACGAGAAGATTCTCTTCTTGATGAAATTCTTGATAAGAATGAAAAAATTAAAACATTAGAAAATGTTCTTGTTACAACAGGTCATTCGGCTAAAACAATCACGATGCTTTCTAACCAAGTAAATCCGTATTTTCATACAATGCATAAAATGGCCCTTGGTAACAACCCGTCTTCGTTCCTCAAGAAAGCTCGAAAACCTCAGAATGTGTTAAACAATGGAAATGCTTTACATGAACCCATAATTGTTCGTGATTCTCTTGAAACATTAGAACTATCTAAGGAGAGTAGAGAAAAAATGAAACAAAAACATTTGGAAATCAAACCAATCGACTACAACAAATGGAACAAAATTTCTGGAATTACTTTTGTTAATCAAAAAGAAAAGTCAAAGTTTTCCATCACACCAAGTGTTTCAAACAAAGAGTCAACACCTGTTTCAAAACCAGTTTCAAAACCTGTAGTTGAATCAAAATCATTGTCAAACATGGAACAAATGTCTTCAAACAATCCTTTTAACACAAGTGATGCCAGAAGCATTTTAGAAGATGTTAAAACTAGAATTAGGGAACTTTAAGAGATTGTCAAATCTAAAACAAATATTACAACTAACATCTGGTTTTCTAGTTTTGATAATGAAAATAAAAAGTTTTTTGAAACTAAAATTGCCCCTCAGCTGAATAACATTAACTCAAGGTTAATTCATTTTGAACAAGCATTTTTGAAAGAAACAACTGATTTTGTCAAGGACCATAAATCCCTGTTAAAGAAAGCTAATGAAAGTGTTGAACACATCAAAGTTTTTGAAATTTTAAATGATTCTCTCTTCGAAGATGTTCTGACTACTGATATTATGTCCATTATTTTACAAACATATTCTGTTGAAGATCATGAAAGACTCCATTCTGAGACCTCCGAAATTGTTTTAAAATATGAAATAGCTCTTAAAAAACTTGAAAAAGAAAATGTCTCATATTTTAAACAACTTGATCGAAAAACTGAGGAATGCAAGTATGACAAACTGTCGTATGAGAGTGCCTACATTGACATGAAAGAGAAAAATGATCTTTTGAGGGCTCAGTTGGAATGTCAAAAAGGAAAGGCAGTAGATACTAAGATTACCAAACCATTGACTGAGGAGAAAACAAATGTTCCAAAACCGGTTTTCAAACCAAAAATGTCTGTTTCTCTGCCTCCTCCAAAAGGCAATGAGAAAAATAATTTTTCAAAACCAATCACTCCACCTGCCTTGCCTAAACAAAATCTTGAAAATGGAAAAGCGGTTATCGAGAACCCAAAAGTTTTAGCACCTGGCCTTTTTAAGATGAGTACCACTAATGCGTCTGCCTCCATATCTAAAACATATGGAACAAATGACATAAGTTTAGGTATGCACTCCAAAGAGACTAAGAAAGCTGAAACCACTTCTCTAGATAAAAATGTGAATCCTAATGAGTGTGCCTTACTTTCTACAGGACTAGGAAGCACCTTTAGGAGTAGCAGACTAAAGCCTAAGAGCAATAAAAGGAACAATAGAGTCTCGCATGCCTCTAAGAGTAGTAGCTTGAATAAAGAGAAGAAAGTAGAAGAACACCCTAGGAATTTACTATTTTGTAATAAGAAAGACATTTCATCTGAATGTAATGAACCTATGAACTCTGCTAAGTTTAATGAATCTGTTAAATCTATTTGTTTAACTTGCAAGAAATCTTTACCTAATGTTCATGATGATTGTGTTTCAAAAAACGAGACTGTTAAGCCTGTTCAGAAGAACGTTCCTAAAAGAAGTTATGCTAAACCCTTAAGAAGACTAGTTGCAAGACTTAGGTTTTACACTACTGATAAGAAGCATAGTCTTTACTATATGGATGACATTTGGAAACCAACGGGTAGAACTTTCACACTCCAGAATGGTAGAATGAGTGATGAACCTATTTTCCCAGTAGATAACTTCTATGAGTGTGATATGGATTTTACCTCTAACCTAAAGGAACCAAAATCAAAACGGTTTACAAAATCCTTTTCTTCTGTTCTTGGCAGATTATCAAAATATGTCTTTGGATCGTCGACTTGGGTTGCTCCAAGCACATGACTGGGAATCTGAAGCTGCTGATCAATTTCGTCTGGCAATTCATGGGAACCGTTCGATTCAAAAATGATCATGTAGCAGCTATCATGGTTTATGGAGATCTACCTTTTGGAAATTATTTGATCACTCGGGTTTACTATGTCGAAGGGTTGTGACACAATTTGTTTTCAATCAGGCAGTTCTGTGATGTAGATTTAGAGGTTTCGTTTAGGAAAAATGCTTGCTTCGTTAGAAACTTGGATGACACTAATCTCTTAACTGGGAATCGTGATACAAACTTTTATGCTATTTACATAAACCAAATGGCCTCTTCATCACCAATATGTCTTATGACACGAGCATCTGGAACAAAGTCCTAGTTTTGGCATCGAAGATTATCCCATCTCAATTTCGACACAATCAAAAAACTTGCGAAAGACAACATCGTCAATGGACTTCCAAAGTTCAAATACACCAAGGATCACTTATGTCCATCATGCGAACAAGGAAAAAGCAAAAGAGCATCATATAAACCTAAATCCGTACCTAGTTCGGAAGCATAGTTGCACATGGACTTATGTGGCCCAATGAGAGTTGAAAGCATTAACGGGAAAAAGTATATTCTTGTTATCGTCGATGATTATTCAAGATATACATGGGTTAGGTTTCTGAGATCAAAATACAAAGCACCAGGCATCATCATCACCTTTCTGAAATGTATTCAAGTACTTCTTCAAACTCCAGTAATGGAGGTAAGAACAGATAACGACACTGAATTCACAAATCAGGAGTTAAGAGCTTATTTGAAGATGTTGGAATTACTCATCAGACAACAGTTGTTAGAACTCCATAGCAGAATAGGGTAGTTGAAAGAAGAAACCGTACTCTTGTTGAAGCTGCTCACACAATGCTAATTTATTCCAGTGCATCGTTATTTCTATGGGCTGATGCTGTTGCCACTGCTTGTTTCACTCAGAACTGATCCCTAATCCATCCAAGATTCAATAAAACCCCATATGAACTAGTGAACAACAGAAAACCTGATATCTCTTACTTTCACATTTTTGGCGCTTTGTGCTATCCGACAAACGACAGAGAAGATCTAGGAAAACTGAAAGCTAAAGGTGATATTGGAATCTTCATTGGATATTCAGATAGCTCGAGGGCATTCAGGGTGTACAGCAGGAGATCTAGGAGGATCATGGAGACGATGAATGTAAATTTTGATGAACTTTCACAGATGGCTTCTGAGAGACTCACTCTAGAACCCACGCTTAATCCTATGGCTTCTAATCAACACAGATTAGAAGCCGCACCAAACCCGCAGACTTCTGGACACATCAGTTCAGGTTTCATACAACAAAGAGCTCCATCAACTTTTCCTTTCAAACCTCATGAAAGAAGAATGGGAGAATTTCTTTGAGTTAATGTTCAATGCATACTATGGTGGAACCTCGACAAATGCATCAAACCATCATTCCGCTGCACCCGCTCAACATCATCTACCACCACCAACAGAAGATCCATCTACCACTGTCGAAACCAATGCACCAAATCCATCAACATCATCTACATCTACTCCAGCAACTCCAATTCTAGAAACAGTTATACCAGCAGTTGATGAGCAAAACCAAAACATATCATTTCAAGAAGAACCTACTCAAAACCAGAATGATGCAACGTTAGATGAAGACTTATTTGAAAACCTGTTTGCCATGGAATCAGCTGAATCATCTTCAAGCTTACGAGAACCATGTAACTCGCACTCGTACAATCTACAATATCCTTCTACTCTGAAGTCGACTAAAGACCATCCGATTGAAACAGTTATTGGTGAACCAT
The DNA here is from genome assembly GCA_019973895.1 of Chrysanthemum seticuspe. Taxonomy (NCBI): domain Eukaryota; kingdom Viridiplantae; phylum Streptophyta; class Magnoliopsida; order Asterales; family Asteraceae; genus Chrysanthemum; species Chrysanthemum seticuspe. The sequence goes on from BPTQ01000006.1 coordinate 36,097,940, forward strand.
CAAGGCCAATTGTTAGGTCACCATATTAGTAACACAAGCATCAATATAAGAAATAGAAGAGAAATGATCGGATGAACAATAACACACACACATGTATGATACTTAGGAAAGGTTATGCGTAATGTGCAAAGAGTGAAATTGAACAACCAACCTTCAATGAAGGTTTACAAGAGGTATTTATAGGAGAGAACTAGGGCAACACTCCAAGTTCCCATCCTTTTACTTATTGGGGTTGGCCTAGGCTTATGGGCTTTCTACATAAGCCCAGCCTTGATTACTAACATAAAAGCCATATAAAGCTAACTATTACATATCAATCACTAACACTTGAAATATGGTTTAGGAGTGATTCCAACAATCTCCCCCTAAGTGTTGGTGATGAATGACAGAGTGATAAACGTTCTAGGTGCTGATGTAATAGTAGCTTTGACGTCTTCTGACATTCTTCTTTCTTGTGAGAAGAAGTGTCTTGATTCGAACAATCTCCCTAGTGTAGAGAAATTGTTTTCTTTGAAGTATTCTGCTTTGACGTCATCATTTTCTTTGTTCTTTAGTTCTTTGTTCTTTGTGGTGAAAGTGATAGTATGGTGTGGTAATCTACATCAGGTCCGCTTTGTTGCTCCAGTGTCTCCACGTCTTTCTCCAACTTGCTCACACACTCTTTAACGTTGGATTAAGTTGATGAAGTTCTATAAGTCTTTAAACTTTGAAGATTCTTTGTTGACGAAGAATCATTATAACTTTGCGTTGCCTTTGAATATGAGAGACTTTCTTTGATGATGTAGTTGGTATGAGCATGCGGAGAATCTACATGATCTATTTCTCCCGCGAGCATCCATAAGAGGAAAACATAAAACATGGGTTAGAAAAAATCCAGCGCCTACAAGTTTAAACTTCGATAGAGTTAACAGCATAGTGTGAAAACTCAACTCTAATTCTCACTAAGGTTGTTCCTGAACCAGAGTCCCACAAGTGAGATAACGCGATGTACCAAAGTACACCTACGGTTCAGATGAGTCGCTGAGGTATACTGAAGCATCACCTAATGACTGTAGACCGTTTGAGACCACTAAGCGTAATCCACAGGGAGTTACCGAAGCGACCTGCTGTCAGGGCTGTTTGACGTTGACCCTGGCAGGAGTTTCCATTCAATCACTGAGGATCACAGATGTGAACCTCTCATAAATGTTCTCGAAAGATTGCCAAGATCTGTGCGGGACTCGCTATTGTATCTCTTGCGTCCTTATTGTTGAACGACAAGTGATGAAATGTCAAGTGTTCATAAGAGATCTTTTGATGAATATCGTGGCTCTAGACTCAATAGTGCGTTTTGGTTTTTCCTGAGCGGAGACTAGGGAGAGGGTCTCCTTCTTCAATACTAGCGATCTCTAAGAGAAGGCCGATAGATTACGTAGGGTTCCCTGTGAGAATTAATCAAGCTTCTTTTGGGAGAAACTTGAGTGGCTAAGAAGGTTTAGTGCATGCATCACTGGGTCCATGACGACTTTTAATCTTCAATACCGGTGTCATCTAGTGACAACCAGTAGCATATGAATTGAACCCGGTGTCTGCCCTAAGTTGAATAACTTGGAGGGCTATTTCTTTTCACCCTTTTCTTTGCATTTCTTTTTAATTCTTCAACTCCTTCTTTCTCCGATTCTCTTTTTCTCCTTTTAATAATCATACCTAAGGACTTCTAGATTCTAACTATTTGTGATGTCCTTGGGTAGATCCCTCCGGCTCTGGCGGATCATAGGACGGTTATTCCTAACCTTAGTCACCTTATAACTCCATGACTAACCTATGTTGCCATAAAATCAGTTTTCATGAAAATCTCTCACAACGGTTATGATTGAACACATTTTGTACCACTGTAAGAGTTTGATCTTTTGCAGAAATACTCCCCTTCCATACGTGCTTAAGTGTTTTGACAGAAATCTGCACTGTGAGAGTGGAGTGTGCACTTTTGAATTGATTGACTCAAGATAGACAATTCCTTGCAAGACACGATTATGTTGCATAGTTAAAGAGATACATTGTCAGCTTTTAGGTGACAACTAGATCTAATAGCTACCTTGAAGATGTGGACAACCCCGAAAGGTTGTCAAACCCGTCAAAGTTCATGTTTATCAAGAGCTTCTCGAATAGGTACGATTTACTCGGATAAGTCTTAGGAGACAAATCTTTTCAATGTATGAATGTTCAGATCCTGTCAATTCACGGGTTGAAGTCTTTTCACACGAGGATTCATTTAGCAATTCACAACATATTTCTTATCACACAATTTTTCTCCCCCTAAAAAATGGCATATAAATGTTATTTTTGACAAAATTTTGATATCAAATATGACCATTTTGAGTTTCGTGGGAAGATTATCACGAAAAACAATTTTGTGAACAAAGATTTTTATCAAATACTCCCCCTCAACAAGTGATATAAACTTTTGAGGTTTTGGAAATCGTAAGGGGAAGTACTTGTCCTTTTGAGCAAAACCTTTGAATATGAAAGGTTGATAAGTTTTACTCAAAAGTAAGAAGCTTTCGCTCCTTTTATAAGGATTGTGGCACTGATGCGTACCACAGGGTCCTTTCATTACACGTACGGGTTGTACACTGTTATATGTGCACAAGCCATTGTCAAATATAATCACACATCCAAATCAAGAATTAAAATGAAACAGATTAAGGGTTACAAGGAAGTTCAGGTAGTCCAGCAATAACTTCAGGAATGCGAACAGGGCGTTGATAGCCTGGGAGATAAATGCGAGGACGACCCACTCTGAAGCTTTCCAATGTTTTGAGTTGGTCCCTTCTGAACAACCTTTCATCGATACGAGTGATGATCCTCTTCACATCCCGTCTTTCCTGAGAATTCCATCTCTTTTGTGGCCCAATGCCTTGTTGAATCACCTTTAACCGATAAGCTAACCCATCCCTGACTTTCTTCAATGTTGAATCTCTAAACTTATGAAGCTCTATACATGCCATCAAGCAGTTGCGGTGTAGTTCACTTCGGTAGACTACTCCAAAGGGTTTGCTGATGAGAGTGTATTGAGGAAGATAGTTGATGTCAGGAAGTTCTAGCTGAGGTCTGGTGAAGTTGACACGTGTCTGATACAACTCAACAGCAAGTTGCAAATCTTCTACACGTTCCTGGATCACGATGCTTCTGATGAAGATAAGCAGGGACTTAATGTATTCACGTTGAGTTTCTGTCGAGAATTGTCTCATTCGTCCCTGTACTTTTGCAAGATACAGATCTTCAATGTCGTTGAGAGACAAATTCTGAACGTCCGCTTCACAGAAAGCCTAGTCCTCTTCGTCTTGTCTCTTGACCACGATTGTCTTGAGAAATGTGTAGTCCCATTTAGATGAGAGAGTTACATGCTTAACATCAACGATCCCTTTATCACTATACACTTCCTGTTGAGACCTTCGAACCTGACAGTTTTTGTAGTAGATTCTTCGGCGTTCCGGCCAATGGTGAATCCCATACATTGCATCAATGTCATACTAGTCCACTCTATTGTTGAAGATGTGGGTAGCCTTTTCCTCGATGGCTATGCAGTTGGAGTACATGGCTACCAGGAACGGAAGTGTAAGTGATGTAGCGTATTTCTTTGACACATCGCTACCATGTAGAAGAAATTCCAGGTCATTGTTGAAAAAGTATCGAAATGGAATCTTAGGTTGATCTGGTTGACCAATGGTAGGTAGAGGTTTGGTCCAATCTGTGTAGTACAGAGCCTTGTCTTTTCGGGTGTAGTAAATGTTTGCTTCAGGGTTGAGCCAATCGATGTCGTTAGACATGGCTCATGCTATGTTTTCAAGGTGATATTCAACTTCAATAGCACTTTTCGAGCTGTTTTTGAGCAGTTAAAAGGCTTCATTCTTGATGCGTTTCAATTCTGACTTGGTCATTTTCTTCACCCAAAAATTTTCTTGAAGTAACTTAGTATGCTCCAATGTGCGACCTTCTACCATATCTTGGTCATCAGTTAGGGCGGGTGTAGCAGCAACAAGTGTGGAAAACCATTCGTATTTAGTGTCATCGTCGACTAGCCATGAGACGACATCTGCCTTAGTCATCTTCTTTTTCTTCTTGGGCCTAGAGGAGGATGTTGGTTTCTTTGTTGTGCTTGGAGAGGTGGGTTGTTGTTGGGGCTCAGGGACTTCCTCATCGTTACCACCAGTATACTCGAAGTGATCACCGGTTTTCTCTGTCTGGGTGGTAACTTAGAGTCCTGAGGTTTATTAGCAGAAGAACGTGGTGGAGATCGTTGAGCAGTTGGAGTCCTTTGGGGTGGTGTCATAGAAGAGGGTTCAACAGACTTTTTTTGGACATTTTGGTTTGTTATCCTTATCCTTATCCTTATCCTTATCTTAATTGTCTCTTGGACGTTTAGGCCTTTCAGCTTCGACTCTGCATGCTGTTTTGAGTTGGTATTCCAGCAATGCTTCAAAAAATTTATCTTCGTCAGAAGTAAATGTTGCAGATCGTTTTGACATTTGAATTACCAGCATGGAAACCAATTCAGCATCGGAGAAGACTACAGGATCAGTTGGATTGATTGTTACGGTTAGAGGTGTTGATCTTATAGTTTTCTTGGGTATCTGCATGAGATTCGGATATAGTTGTCTGGTGAACATCTCCTTTGTAACTCCAGGAACATTATCGAGAAGGAATTTATGAGTGTATTCCATGATCATATTGTTCATTTCCCCTTGGATGTCACGTTGTATGAAATTCTGGATATACTCAATTTCATTTGACATCTTCTCTATCTCGTCATTTAGAAGATTGATGCTGTCAGCTAGTTGATTTAGCTTTTTGGTGGTCACATCTTTCTTCCTGGCCTGCTTGACGGCTTTGACAATCTTGGTTTTAGCCCAGGATATCCAAGAGTCTGCTGGTTTCATCACTGATTTAGATGTGGATCTGGTTGTCCTTTTGGATGGTGTAGGTGAAGAGTGAGAAGACAAGTCTGACGATGAGGAGACATAAGGAGATTCAGGGTCCTTAGGAGGTTCAGAAGTTTTCTCCTTGGAGCGTGCGGGACTGTCTAGAAGATAAGTATCATAATCAATATCTTCATCATTTCCAGACTTAGCCGGTTCATCACCCTGAATTCGGGCCTCTTCATCTGCTTTAGCTTGAGCTGCAGCCTCTTCATCAACTTTTTCTTTCTCAGACTTTTCTTTATTTGGTTCCTCTATATCAAAGTTGATTGAATCCTCAAGTTTCCTTTGCTGTTGTTCGTGGGTGATGGTGGCACCAGTTCCCTTATCGGGTTGATTAACCGCATCAGGAATTGGTCTAGATTGGACACCACCACTTGAACCTCCTGGGCCACGAGTTTGATCCAGTCGGAATTCATTAGCGAGGTATTTGCCTCTGAGGTTCTTCAACTTCTTTTGATATTCTCTTTCTTCATCAAATGGTTCTTCTTCAGAGCTTTCCTTATCATGCTCAAACACAGGATTTTTCCCTTTGCGTTTATCAGCGATTGGACTGTGAGGTTTAGTTACTGTTGGAGTGTCATCTTTGGCGGTTTCAGAGTAGATGATCGCATCGTCATTTTCAGTATCATCCGAGTCCTCATCCATTAGCTTTCTTTGCCGGTTCAGGTTTGGGGATAGGGATAGCCTCCTTTGAAGGAACTTTCCTTTTACGACCAGGTGTCCTCTTAGGAAACTTTCTTTGACTCTCAGTGCTTGTGGCACTTCCTGCACTGCCTCTTCTGGTTTTCCTTGTAGGTGTACCAGCGGAATTTTCATCAAGTAAACCTACTTTGCGTTCTTCAACTGCAACCAGATATCGTTTGTACGAGTACAGTTGTTTGATATCATCAGTTATGAGGTGATCTGGAAGAACTGCACCTTGTTTCTTTGTTGTAGATTCCTTGAATCTGACTGGAGTGATTGTTTGGGTCATCGAGTCTCTTGGGGATGTCAGGATTATACCCTAGAGCTATTTGGATCAAAAATTTGGTATATCTGATATATGGGATCTTGGAACCAAGCTTTTTGAGGAAGGACATCATGTCGTCCCATATCAGAGCTTCAACTTCAATGTGTTTCATGTTGATCAAAGCCCAAAAGATCTGTAGTGCCATGAGCTTGGGATGCTCATAACCACTATCACGTCAAGAAACGGATTTGGTGATGATGATGTAGAGGGTTCTCCATGGCTGAGGAATATTCTTAAGATCCACGTATGAATGCTTTGTGATTACTCCTGAAGCTTTGTCATAACCAATATCGATCATGAATTGCACAACAGCCTCTTCAGTTGGTGTGGCATTGTATTCGGTTGGCTCGATGACAGGAATGAGGAGAATAGCCCTTAAGTCTGCTTGTTTGATGGTGACTTGTTTGTCATTGAGTGTCACTGTCACAACATTTTGTCCTTTGATCTTTCGCATTGTATGCCAGAACTAGTGAATGTAGATCTCCGGCACTGTAGCAGAATTGGTGAGCATGTTCTGATAAGGATGATTTTTCAGAATGTCCACAGCTATTAAACAAGAAGACTCTGAGCAGGTGAGACTATAAAAATCAACATGAAGGTTATTCTTTCCTATCTTCATTGGATAACCATGAGGGAAAATATCAGCAACAGTGAGAACGTTTGGAGCTTCCACGTTTTGTATTTGAGCATTCATGTCGTGATCTGAAAGATATTTAGCCAAAAGAACCAACATATCGAAAGACATTACGTTAGTCAACAGATGGTTTTATTGTCTAATTATTGAATGTGATATGTCGATGATTGTTACGAGTCCAAAGTCACTTGTTAGTCCAATAGTCCAAAGACGTCGTGATAAATTTCGTAAGTTGATTAACTTCAAGTTTTAAAGTTTATGTTTTCACTTATCTTTCATAACTTATTAACCATTTAAGCTCATTAGTGACATTATTGGTATCGTGGCGTTATGATTTATTTATTTACAAGTTTGCACGCGTAACAATTCATAATTAAGGTTAATACTAGGCTTAGGCGTAGAAATGGCAAGCTTGTGCATAAAGAGGAGTGGTATACACGTAAACGTAAGCTTATGCGTAGGTTCTTGACTTACGCGTAAGAAATATTACGCGTAGGAAAAGAGGGCCTTATGCGTAGAGCTTACACGTAAGCGTATATAGAACCTTACGCGTAAGGCTTACTCGTAAGAGTTAACCTTATGCATAGAGGCTACTGTTTACACACATCCTTCACAGGATACGCGTAGTCCCCAGTGTAGAACCTTACGTGTAAATGTTACGCGTAAGATTTCTCTTACGCCTAACGTGCTACGCGTAAGGTGATCCTTATGCGTAGATGTTCAAGAACCTTGATTCTGAATTTTTACCCGTAGAAAACCTGAAATAAGTTCATCATAGCACCAATATTAACACATACATTCAATTCTTTTCAGTTTAAATCATGAATTCGCAATAACACAGTTACGCGTAAAAAGACTTATGCGTAAAACTTAAACCCTAATAACTCAAGAATTACGACTAAGAATTCTAGCCATAGGAAATGCACCAAACTTGTTTTGGTAAGTCTGAGAAGCTAAATGAGTTGTTCTATCAAGGTTTTAACATCAAAATCTAAACTAATCAAGAATACCCAAATGTCAAGAACATAAACCCTAATTTTCAATTTTCATGCAAATTAGTGTTTTTGGGTAGATTCTAAGCATGATTATGGTCAATTATCCTTGTAAACAACATCATATAACTATCTTTTTCACCAAGAACACTCACATATGAAAATACCCAATCTTACGCATAAACCCTAATTCACAAACTCATTCAATTAGTGTATCTGGGTGAGTTTTGAGGATAAAAATGGTATCATAGAGATTATACAAACGTTTTGACACTACCATTTCAACCAAAAACACTCACACTTGATTATGTGTTCATACGCTTATGCGTAGAACACAAAATGACACATAGATAAACAAAAAGTAACCATTGGATGTTTATGCTATCAAAAACCTTTGTTTATAATCATGTTAGAAACGTAAAAACACTTACAGTTTGAAGATCAAAAACACGGATTAGAGGGTTGAATATTAGGCGTAGGATTTAGGTAGATGGGAATTAAATGTAAGTGAATTAAATATGTTTATGACATGTTTTATTTAAAATTAGTTTGATCATTTGGCGCATTCAGTCCCTCCATTTTAACCATTTACATCTAACACCCATAACTTCCATTTTGGTTACCAAACGAGAATATTTGGAAAAGAATTTTGACGACACTCCCCCTCGACTTAAGAAATACTGAAATTTTATAAATTTTAGCCTGAGGAGTGTCAGTAAACCAGAAATGTGACCACCATTATTAAAGAAACAACCGTGATAAGGTAAGATGCAAGTACAAGGTTTTATGAAACCGAAAAAAATATTTGCTTTCTCCCCCTCAACACTTGATCGAGAAAAAACTGAATTTTGAAAGATTTGAGTGTTGACGGAAGAATTGTACTTGCCATGTTAAAAGAAATATAGATAGAAGAATATTTTTGTTGTTTTATCTGATTTTATAATTTTGTATTTTGTTTTTGAAATATATTTACAAAAGAGGTTTTGGTGTTTGACTGGTTTTAAGAATGTTTTAAGAGTTCATCCAGTTCCTCTTGAGTCCATCACTGCATACCAATCCAGTGGACCAACTCATTAAACCTAGCAGGAGCTAAGGCTTTGGTGAGCAGATCTGCCAGTTGGTATTCAGTACCCACAAAGTATAATTCAACAGTACTCTTTTCCACGTGGTCCTTGATTAAATTATATCGAAGATCGATGTACTTTGATTTCAAATGCTGAACAGAGTTGCACGAGATCGCAATAGCACTCCGATTGTCGCAGTACATCGGGATTTTGTCAAATACGTAACCATAATCTTTGAGTTGTGTTCTCATCCAAATGACTTGAGCACAACATGCTGACATGGCTACATATTTTGCTTCGGTTGAGGACAGCGATGTACAATCCTACTTCTTTGATTGCCATGACACCAGTTTATCACCAAGAAATTGTAATGCTCCTGAAGTACTTTTCCGTGAATCTAAGCATCCTGCGTGATCAGCATCTGAAAAAGCGATTAGTTCAAAACCAAAATCCTTCGGATACCAGATCCCCAAATTAATGGTTCCCTTGATGTATCGAAGGATTCTTTTAGCCTCTGATAGGTGGGTTTCAGTTGGTCTCGATTGATAACTGGAGCAAAGATATACGGCAAAGACAATATCAGGCCTGCTGGCTGTTAGACACATGAGAGACCCAAATACTACGGTATTTTGTAGGGTCAACCAGTTTCCCATCTAAATCAGCGTCCAGCTTCTTGGTATGTGACATTGGTGTGGCTTAAGTATCACAAGTATTCATTCCAAATTTGTTCAGAATTTCAAGGGCATATTTGGACTGACTTAGAAAAATACCACGGGGTGATTGATGAACTTGCAATCCGAGAAAGAATATAAGTTCACCCATCACTGACATTCAAAATGTTTTATCATAAGTTTTGTAAAAGCATTTGAGTATTTTAAATGTGTTGACCCCAAGATGATGTCATACACATAAATTTGAATGATTAAAATATGTACCCCGTGATATTGTATAAAAAGTGTAGGATCGACCGAACCTTTGGTGAAATTATTGGCAATTAGGAAGGATGATAACTTATCGTACCAAGCCAGAGGAGCCTGTTTGAGTCTGTAGAGAGCTTTGTTCAGTTTTCAAACATGATTCGGGAATTGTGGATCATCAAATCCTTCTGGTTGGCTGACATAGACTGTTTCTTTCAGTTGACCATTTAGAAAAGCAGTTTTGACGTCCATCTGAAAGACCGTGATGTTTAAATGAGCCGTGAATGCTAGAAATTTCCGAGCAACCTCAAGACGAGCAACCGGAGTGAAAGATTCTTCAAAATCAATACCCTCTTCCTGTCGATAACCCTTAGCCACCAGACGTGACTTATTTCTGATTACATTCCCTTCAGCATCAAATTTGTTTTTCCAAATCCACTTCAGACCAATGACAAAGACCCCGGTTGGTCTTTTAACCAATTCCCATACTTCAAGACATTTAAACTGATTGAATTCTTTCTGCATGGATTCAATCCAGTTGTCTTTTGTCATTGTGTCCTTCATGTTTTTAGGTTCAGATTGGCAGACAGTGAGTGCATAAATGCAATGTTCACCGTCTGTGTGAAGACGTTGTCTCGTTACGACTGGTTGATTCGGGTTGCCAATAATATTTTCAAAAGGATGGTCTTTTGTCCAACGATGTGTGGAAGGCTGATGTTGATATACATTGTGCAGATTCGAAGGATTCAAATGGCTTGTAGATGATTCCGCAACATCAGGTGCAGCAATTTCATTAGCAAACGGTTTGAAGAACGCATTTGGATCAAAATCTGCAGGTGGGGATACTTGATTGTTTAGAACATCATCAGCTGGTTCAGCGTCATTGGAATTAGTTTGTTCAACTGTTTTTGTAGAGTCAACTGGTGGTGTTTCTTCAACAGTAGTTATTGTAGCAGGTGTATCAGGTATTGGAATATGATCAGGTTGAGTAGCAGAAACATTCGATTCACCTAGAGCACGTTCATCAATATCGTCACTGAACATAGGAGCAAATAGTCTTTCCATTTGTTGACGAGTAAGCTGGGGGCTTGGTTCAGCTGATGATGGGGTTTGAGGGAAGTTTAAATGGTTGTGACCGGGTTCCAAGCTGTTATGCTCAGAAGCCATTTCTGCAAGCTCATCGAAATTTGCATGAATCGTTTTCCATAACTTGCTTTGTACGATGATTCCAGATCCGGTAACCTTTAGAATTCTCACAATATCCAATAAAGACTCCAATGTCAGCTTTGGCTTTGAGCTTACCAAAGTCATCACGATCATTATTCGGGTAGCAAAGAGATATAAATACATGAAAGTGTTTGATATTCGGTTTTCGGTTGTGGATAAGCTCAAAAGGTGTTTTGTTGTGGCGTTTTGTAATCACTGAGCAATTCTGAGTGTAGCATGCAGTTGAGACAGCTTCAGCCCACAACTAATCTGGAATTTTGGCATTGCTTAACATCATTCTAGCAGCTTCCACTAACGTACGGTTTCGTCTTTCAACAACTCTGTATTGTTTTGGGGTACGTGCAATGGATGTTTGATGCTGAATTCCCACTTTCTCATAATATTCACGAAGAGTTTGATTCACAAATTCAGTTCCTTTGTCTGTTCGAATTTGTCTGACGGTGTTCCGGAGCTGAACTTGAATTTTCGTGAGAAAGGTGATGATCATCTGTGGAGCTTGATCTTTACTTCGAAGAAAATAAACCCAAGTCCATCTTGAATAGTCATCAACAATTACCAAGATGTAGCGTTTTCCATTAATCATCTGCACGCGCATCGGGCCACACAAATCCATGTGAAGACGATGAAGCACATGCTGAGAGGTATGCTCCACCTTTGAAGGAAAGTGAGCACGTGTTCTTTTACCTTGTTCACAAGCTGAGCATAGGTGATCTTTAGAATACCAGAATCTCGGGAGACCTTCAACAAGTTTGTGTCGAGCAAGGTTGGTTATGGTTTGAAAGTTTAGATGTGAGAGACGACGGTGCCATAGCCAAGATTTTGTAGATGTAGCCTTTGAGAGTAGACAGATGGGAGATGAAGAAATCATGTCTTGCATCGAGATTGTGTAAAGACTTGAATTGCGGGTGCCAGACATAAGATCGTTTCCTTGTAGATCATGAATGAAACAAGTTTTCTCCCTAAATGCAACTTCCAAATCTCCATCACAGAATTGACCAACAGAAAAGAGATTGTGACCGAGACCTTCCACATAATAAACCCTGCTAATTTCGATGTTGCCATTGATGTAATCTCCGTAGCCTATAATAGCTGCGAAGTGATCATTCCCGAATCTGACAATGCCAATGAACTTTGCAACAAAGTTTGATAATAGTTTAAGGTTTCCTGTCATGTGTCGGGAACATCCGCTATCAACAATCCAAAGGATGATCTGTATCACCTGCATTACACACAGACGACATAGATGGAATAGAAGTAGATGTGGAACCCGAAAAGTTAGAGGGTTCGAAAGCAGTTATAGTTGAAATACACACATCAATGATTTTAGGCATCCATTTAAATCCTTGTGTGTTATGTATCCATTTCTGCCATCTCCAACTAGTCTTAGCTTTAGTCTTAGTGAATGCACTAGGTGGTACTACATTCCTTAGAGGTGATACTGGAGCTACAGGGACATCAATTCGTTTCTTAGAATATAAAGAGGGCGGTTTACCAAGCACAGACTTAGAAGCATTAGTGGGCCTAGAGGTATTTCGTATCTTAGAATTCCATAAACGAGATAAGATAGCCTTAGAAACACATTTATCATGGCAATCAGAAAGCATACTTTTACGACATATAACACAAGAAGCTTCAGACTGAATAAAAAAAGTACTTAAAGGTTCAACATTCGTTACAACACTTTTTCCATTACATTTTTTAGACGCAATATCTAAAATGGGTGCAACGTGAGTCTTATTCAAAGTCCTACGGTGTTCTTCTACTTCAACATTCTTTATTGATCTTTTCTTAGGTCATAACTTCTTATTCTTCCTTGTATTGCTCCTAGGCTGTGAAGTACGGACGTTGGGAAAAGAGGCAACTAGTCTTGTTTCAGTAGAGGGAAGCACATTAGTATCTTGTGATTTGTCAGTAGGAATTTTGGTGTCACTTTTTCTAAGTGTTACAGGTGCAAGTTTCTTAATGATGCTAGGCTGAACTTGTTCATACTTTCCTAACTTCTCTCTTAAGTGAATTATAATGTGCACCAAATCCTGATTTTCAGAACGAAGATTTCCATAAACATTCATGACTTCTTTAGTGTGTGCAAGATAATGATCAAGTTCGTTTGATGCTTCATCATGATTCATTTTGAGTAAATCAAATATGACACCATATTCCATTTTTAACTTTTGCAATTTCTTGTTCATATTTGGAGATTTGACACTTAAAAGACACGTTTTGATCATCCAGTTGCTCAAGTTTTGGATTAAGAATTTTTGCTCGCAACTGGGCGATTTTGTTTTGAAAAGCAAGTTGTTGATCGTGAATATCTTTTTGACACCAATTAAGACAACGTTTTGCATTTGAAAGCTTGTTTGACAATCATTCATTTTCAACTTTTAAAGACTCGATCTGAAGCACATTATCCGTATTTTCAACAATTTCAACAGAATCAGCAGAGATGTAATCAGATGCATTAGCAATAGAATGAAACAACATTACATTATGGATATCAGCACTGATAACATCTTTCAAGAGTCGATCAACATCTTTTCTCAACAATTTCTTTTTACATTTAGTATTTGAAATCAATGTTTCTGTTTTCTCAAAAACTGTTTTCATTAGACCAAGTTCTTTGTGAAAATCCCTTTCCCAATATTGTGCACAGGTTTTCAAATTTTTGATTTGGGGTAAAATTCTTTTCTGAAGAATATATCTTTGTTCTCCCGCCAGAGGCAATTGAAAATGTTCAACTTTTATTTCAGAATGAAATTCAATCTCACGTTCCAAAATTTTGATGTCAGATAAGAAAGTGTCAAAGTATTTTATAACACGACAACTTTCGGCTCTTGTTTTTGCTTCACTAAGTGAAGGTAAAGGATCATTAATTTGTGCACCATTAGGTTGGGGATTAGAAACTGGTGTGATAACCAAAGGTTTGTTAGAAGTATCTTTTTGTGTGACAAAAGTTACGGCTTTTGAATAGTTAAATGTTTTGTTATAAACGACATTTTCCATTTTTGACTGACTCTCGTCATCTGCATCTAACTCCTCCATGCGATTATATTCAACAACAGTCATAATTGAATAATCAATTCTATGTTCTGCACTGTAAACTTCAGGATTTGGTTTGAATGCTCTGTTTGAAAACTTAGGTTTGTAATTAGCAAGATTCGGTCCATATCCATTTGGATTTGGTTTGAAAGTAAACTTTTGAATTGTTGTGATTGATTCACCATGTTTATAAAAAACAGTTGGAAACTCTTTGATTTTGTGTTGTAAGTCGACAATTTCCTCAAGATAGGCATCTATTTGTTTCGTGGAATGCTTTTTGTACTCAGAGAACTGTTTTTGACAAGTTAACAACTCAGACTTAGCCTTTTGAGTTTCCAAGGTAAGAACGTTAAATTGTTGTTTATGTTCATGTTTCAGTTGTTCTATTTGAGACAACAAAGCATTCTTGGATGCGGCTAAATCACGTATCTGTCGTTCTAATGATTTTTCGTTTTGATGAGATTTGGCAAAAGCGACTTCAAAACCTTGTTCCCGTTTTTCTTGATTTTTAAAAAGGTTGATTTGCCTTATTCCGCATTCGTTATCCCTAGTTAACAGTGCATTTTTATCCATTAATTGCTTGCAAATTTCCAACCCAGATTCTTGGTCTTTAATTAAGGTCAAGAGCCCAATTTCTCTATTAGAAAAAAGTTCATTTTGTTCAACGTGAGTCTCAACATGATCATTATTTAGATCCTCGAATATAACCATGGAGTCAACTTGATTATCAATATTAACCATAAGGTTATCTTGATCGTCAAATATAACTATGGGATCTATTTGATAATCATCGGAATGAGATGTAGATGGGTCATGTTGAACACTCTGATCCTTGTCGGATGGAGAAATTGGCGTAGATATCAGATCAGTAATGAGTATGTTTTGTTCCGCTACCTGAGACAAGCCGTCAGTGTCATACACTGGGCCTGTGTCACTCATGTGTAGAGCTTGAATATTTGCCATCAAAATCACTGCTGCATTAGCCTGCAAGTCCTCTATATCATCATCAGAATCTGCATCTGCCATAAAGATCTGTTCCTTGTTGGTAAGAGTTCCACCAGCTTCATCCTTGAGAGCCAAGAGCAAAGCCTCTTTGTAATAAGCACTATCTCTTGTCCTCGGCTTAGGACATGCATTAGCCAGATGACCCTTCTCATTACAGTTATAACAACGAAGACCATTAACCCCATTCTAAGCATTCCCCTGTTCAACCACTTGAGCCCTTTGTTGTTGCGGAGCACCCATGTTATTCCTTCCCATAACATTAAACCCTTGACCACCTCCCATCTGACGAACATTACCACGATTCTGAACTTCAACTCGTCCATTGTTAACCACAGCCTGATTCCTTGTGTTTGATGAGGTAGGAATGCGATTATTGGATTTGTTGGAATATCGGCCGAAGGCTCTAGCAATCATGACAAATCCTTGCTGCAAGGCATCAAAAGCTTCAGTATCCTCATTTGATTCACTGTAAAGTGCTTGATCAGTGTTGTTGTTGTATGGAACCATTTAAGTTTCTTGAGATTGTTGCTGTGATGGATTATATGGTGTAATTGTTGCAGTTGGTTGAGGAGAGGGTTGAGGAGCGGGTAGAGGAGGAACACTAGTTTGAGCCCACAAAGCAAGTTGTTGATTGTCCGGAAGTGACTGTCAAGACGGGAGTCCACGGATAGCCCTTTCTTTGTCAACTTCTTTTTGGTGAGGCTTCAAATAGTCGTACAACAATCCGTATGTAGCATGATGAAGATTCTTAGCTTGACGGAGAAAAATGACATACTTCTCCCATTCGGGACCAAGACTACTTAGGAACTTAGTGTTGACAGCAATTCATGGCATGATGATATTATGTTTGTCCAAATCATTAATGATGTCTGAAAAGCGTTGATGATATGACTCTAATGTCTCTCCTGTTTCAATCATGAAGTGTTCATAAGCCAAGTAGATTTTGGATTCCACGTCTTCTTGATTGAGTGTTGTGCCTTCCATAAGAAGATGAATATGTTCCCACATTGCTTTAGCAGTCTTTTGAGCATCAACACTTCGAAGGATTGGATTGGGTAATCCTAAAAGGATGTATTGCATTGCTAGTTCATCGGCTTCAAAATGTAGAAGTTCATCAGCCGTAAGGTTTGAGATAGTTGCAATGTTGGTGACATCACCTCTTGGTGGATTGGCATCTGGATCTGCAGGTGTGATGATATTAGGCATCTGAAATGGGCCTTCCATAATGACCTTCTTTAAGAACTTTCCATGTGGCTTCTTTAGATCACAAAACCTAAAGAACCGTATCACCCATTGATCATAATTTCCGGGAGTGAGCATTGAAGGTCTATCAAGTGAGCCAGCTTCATGAATTGATTGTTGGCTACTTAAGGCTTCACACATCTTGCCAAACCATGACGGTTCCTTCATAGTATTCCTTGATGGATGTTGATTGTAGAAGTTTGTGTGAGGTTGTACTTGAAGACTAGGTGGTGGTTGAACCATTTGTGGAGTATGTTGTTGATTAAATTGTTGTTGATAAATTTGTTGTTCTTGATTGAATTGTTGATGTTGTGGACTTAGTTGTTGTTGTTGTTGATTATACATGTAAGGAAATTAGTTAGAGTATGGAGGTTGAGACATGTTGAAAAACTTGTGTTGTAAAATGGATCTTTGTAGTCGAGTGAAACGTTGTTGATGAAGTATCCTTAGGCGTAGAAACCAAGTGTAGAAAAAGTAATACTTAGGCGTAAAAACACCAAACTTAGGCGAAAAAGTGATATTTACACTTAGGATTAGCTTACGCGTAAGAATTGAAAAAAACTAAAGTTATGCATAAACTGAAAGTTAGGAGTAGAAGACTTATGCGTAAGATTATCTTAGGCGTAAGACAAGGCTTAGGCGTAAAAATAAGCTTAGGCGTAAAAGAGTTCTACGCGTAAGATTTGAGCTTATGCGTAAAAATAAGGTTTTGCCCAAAAAATCCTTTACACTGTCACAGTGTAAAAGATATCCAAAGTCGAAGTGTTTTCAGGATTATCCAAGCAAGAAAACACTGAGTAAACCACGAAAACTGAAGATCAAACCACGGATGAGTTACGCGTAAGAATAGGGTTAGCTTACGCGTAAAAAGCAACCAAAATCAACTTCTGTCCAAAGATGTTTCTAAACCAGATTTTTGTGATGAAACAGCGTCAATATCACCAAAATAAAACAAAAGTGTGAAACTTGATGATCCAAAACTTCAAAACACCTTACGCGTAAAGATGAACACGCGTATAAAACCAAGCTTAAAACTAAGGAAAAACACCTAAAAACGTTGAAAGGACAAGAATCTTGGATTGAAAAGTGTAAATTAGTTTTTAAGCATAACAAAGTTTGTAAACCGTGACTTACGCGTAGACCCAAAAAACTTCAAAAACAAATAAACTTTTCACCCAACTATTTGGCGAATGATACCACTGTTAGGTCACCATATTTTTTTTTGGTAAAAGGCCTTCCGCCCGGTAAAATTCATTATACCAAAAAACGTTGAAATACAAAGGATGAGGGTGAGTCCCCCACCACAGCCCGATCAGGGCGACACAAATAAGCACACACATGTGCAACTTACAAGCATAAAAAACTAAACAAAGCTACCAACCAATTACATTTAAAAAACAATCCAAATGTAATACAAACAAGGTTCCAAGAACCATAACCCTGATGAGCGACTCAATCTTCAGTAATCTTCATTGCATATCCATCGAGTGCACCACCAACTTCCACACCAAAACCACATATTGATAACCAATGTAAAAATGAGTGTAAACCCCTTTACACCGTTTACCAAACGTACCCATTCAGACCCACAACAGCGTCTAATTATTGTTATTAAAAGAATAATAATAACCAACATTCAAATGGTACTCAATGCATATAGATCTCAACAAAAAACATAGGTTTAAGACCCTAACTTCCATCCAACATAGCAAAAACGTAATCAAAGGGTCACCAAACCCAAAACACGTCGACAAACAACTCCCCAACACCCACGTACAAGCTAAAATTCCAAACAGAACTAAAGGACCACCCAAACAAGGATAGCATCATTCGTATACTAAATTCAGAACCATGGAATTACCAGCACTTACCACGAAACAATGATCCAAACCAAACCACCATCACGACATTCAAACAACAACATACCAATATCTCTCATATAACCCATGGACAACATCAAATCACAGAACATCCAATGAATCAGAAAGTACCAAGACTAACGTACCCATAAAACAAACACCCTAAAAAGAGTATACTTCCAAGTGACCATTAAAGATATAGCAATATAAACCATGAACACCAACCATGAAGATCGAACCTGGTAAATTAGAAGTGCGATACAGAGAATAGGTCGACCAAAGAAACACAGAGCGCCACCTCTATGGAGTAACAGCCTAACATAATGATTGCATACCAGAAGGTAGAAATACGATTTGAAAGGTAGGTTTGGCCGTAATGGATGTAGGGGTGGCGGCTCTAAAGGTGGCGATGTTCAGTAGATGTAAAGGAAAAAAAAGCATGACACACCCCTTCTCATATAATAACATCAAGCAACAACCGATTGCATATTATAAAAATAATAGAGAGGCGGCTTTGATGATGTTTAGATCTGATCGGAGGAGGGAGAGGGGTTAACTAGGTGGCGATTTCAACCCCTAAAGAAACCATTCACCAAATCAGTTATTATCCGAATGAAACAAGCAGCGATTTGATTAATCCACTGATAAACATAAAGCTTAAACACTAGAATAAACAAATCAGTACAAGAATCAAAAGAGTAAAGGCCGACAATGATGAAAAGCAATTGAGAAAAGTTAGGGAATTGAAATAGCCACCTAGAGAGACAATAGAAGAGAAATGATCAGATGAACAATAACACACACACACATGTATGATACTTAGGAAAGGTTATGCGTAAAGTGTAAAGAGTGAAATTGAACAACCAACCTTCAATGAAGGTTTTCAAGAGGTATTTGATAAGGTTTTAAAATGTACCTTTTTGAGGGGTCGTTTAAGCCCTTATTTGATCACTTTTGTAACCGTTATTACTTAATATCGTTCCTTTTCACTTTTTAGGTCTCTTGAAGGCAAATTGCTGGAATGGCATTTATTTGGACGAAAACTCACGGATATAAGAAGAAAATGGCTAAAGTCAAGAATCGAGACACTCAGGCTGCTGGAACTGAAGGGGACGGCTTCAGGTTCTACAAGTGACGGCGTCAGGCACAAACTAGCGACGCCGTCGGACAACTTTTGTGACGGCTCAGTAGCCAAATTGCTTATTCACAAGCGACGGTGTCAGGCTTTAAAAGAGTAGATCGTCGCAACTCAGACCGCCTAGATTTGATCCAGACGGCGTCAGAGACTGAAGGGGACGGCGTCACGAGCATAAGGTGACGTCATCGCAAGACTAACGTGGCCAAGACAAAACCCTAATGACGGTGACCCGACGGCGTCACAATTCATAAGGTGACGCCGTCGCGATTGGAATCTTATATATAGAATTCAAATTTTTCAGTTTTAGTGTGTAGTCTTTTGGAGTAAACACCTAAACCAAACCAAGGCTGTCTTGTACAGTATTTTAGGGTTCCAAACCCTATCTGTTAATATAAATAAGCCGTAAAAACGTTTATTTATATTTTACGATCTTCTAATGTTTTGTCAATAACAAACGTAAAATCATTTTAACGAAACAAATAGAGTACAAAATAGTTTGAGTTAATAGTTTCCTAACACACTTACGTTTTCACATAAAACACTAAAACAAGCTTAAGTGATTTTATGATTTAGATATATATGTACAACAACTAATGTTTACATATTGGGTTAGTACAAACTTAAACTAAGTATACTAAAATGGGTAAAAACATGTATATACTAAAATGGGTAAAAACATGTAAATACTAAAATGGTTAAGAACTAGCAAATGCTATTGACCCATAATCCATGGTTTTATATATACCACTAAACCAAGTTCATTGTATCCTTAAGATACATTGTATGTAGAAAGAAAACATGGATCAATCCATAACCCATGACCCATAACCAAATATACCCATGGGCAAAGAGGAGCGTTCCACGGATCCCTAGCTTTGTGCTAGCCGGATCCCAAGTGGAAGGGATCTGTGGGATCTGGGGAACAGTAGAGAATTCTCTCTATAAATAGAGAGCCATTTCTTCCTTTCTACTCATCACTTCACACACATACTTTCCCCAAGTATTCTAACCCTCTAACCTCATATCCAAGTGATCTATGTAGTTTATCTTTTGTTTTTGTATGATCTTCTATGTTCCTCTCAAAGGAGAGATCACCACTTCTTGAAGACGTGCAAGCTCAAGTCCATGAGTTGCCTTGCTTCGTCATCATCAAGACAACAAAGGTTCTCTTGTTGATAGTTCTACCTTTCTCCATAGATGTTGGGTTGAAGGCATTAGTGAAGAATGCCGAAAGTGTCAAGATGAAAGCATTAGTGAAAGGTGCTCATCATCCGTGTCAAAGCATTAGTGAAGAATGCTAAAGGTGTCAAGAAGAAGGCATTAGTGAAGAGTGCCAAGCGTTGTGTCAAAGGCATTAGTGAAGGATGCCGAAGAAACAAATCAAGTTGCATTTGGAAAGAATGCCTAGGTCGTATAATCGATGAGGTGCATCGTTATACATATAAGTATTTGTTTATTTCCAAGGATGGTGATATCCTTGATGGTGTTGTAACAAGGAGAGGATATCCTTTATATTAGGTGTTGTGTTGTGAAGGGTAGTAGTTCCTCCATAGTAATGGAACTAGGTGCTTAGCCTAGTACCTAATAAAGGGTAGGCGACGCTGTGATAGGATTAGTTTTCCTAAGGTGTGAAAGAACTCAGTGGTTAGCCTAGCACCGTATAAAGGGTAGGCGACGTTGTGTTAGGTGTGGTTCACCTTGGTGTGAAAGAACTTGGTATTTAGCTTTGTACCGGAAAAAGGTTAAGCGATGTTGTGAAGGCTTCTCCTCCATAAGGAGTTGGTGTAGTGCTTACGAACTCTCGAGTAGGTTACTCGGGGAGTGGAGTAGGGCAAGAAAGGTGTCCTTGTAGCCGAACCACTATAAATAACTTGTGTCGTGGTGATGTGCTTCTTACTCTTTATCTTTCATTACACGTTTATATATCTATCTATCAACGTCCAACATAAAAAACCAAATAGATTGACATAAGTCGATCTAAATATTTAAAAGGAAGTTTTAAATTGGTAAAACTATTCAACCCCCCTCTAGTTTTCCACAATTGGCATCAGAGCTTCGTTACCAAGTTTCTTAAAGTATGTTGTACTTTAAAGACTTGATACGATCCGTGTATGTTTAAAAACTACAAAGATGGATTTTTTTTTTGTCATATTTTTTTTAATCATTTTGTTGGACATTGATAGATGATTGTAACAACTTTTATTCCTAAGAAATCTTCATGCTAGAATCTCTCCAAAATCTTCATTCAAAAAATAATGAAGTCAACATTCAAGGAAGGATCTTAAAAGTAACCACAACTTACGTACACCAAGTACAAAGGATTACTTTAAAAGCTCATGAAGTATTTTTGGTATTATGCCAAACCAAGAAGCATAGAGGTATGTTTTAGTTTTCATTAGATAGGTTACATGAGTTTAATTTATTTTCATAAGTTCTCTTTGTTTATTAATCACTAACATCATTAGAAGTCTCTTTCGTCACTTTTCCGTCTTTTTCATCATCGGGAATAATACTCCTTTTGAACTCGTCTAACTAATGCCGTCATCACATATGAACCCTCAATATAAGACTCATCAAAAGCCGTCATCCAAAAATATTTTTCATCTAATACCTCCGAACTAGTTTGGTAAGCTAACTTATAAGCCTACTACAAAAATAACGCCAAAAAACTCTTTTTCTGTCCATAGTAGCCGGATCCCTCTAGTTGTACTAGCCGAATACCAAATACAAAGGATCCGGGGGAACCGTGGAACAGAACACAGTTATAAGCTTTCAAATATTAACCATTGATCTTTTCCCTCTACTCACATAACACAAAAATGAATACACCACTGATTTCATCCTCATCGGACTCCATTATCTCAAGTATTCCTTTCTAGAACACCATTGTAAGTAATTACACTAACTTGCTCTAATTCTCGTCATCCTAATTCTAGGGTTTATGGTTTCACAAATATCTAATCAATTATTTTAATTAGGGTTTTCAAAATTAATCATTAAAAGTTTTTTTTCTCTTACATAACTAAGATCACATTGTGTTCACAACATTGTTAATACAAATCAAAACCATAAACCCACCACAACTAATTTTACCTAATTGAAAAATCTGTGTTTTTAGGACCAACCATGCCTAAAGCCACTCAACAAGATCATCATGATACCGTTCACTACCTTACTCATTATTATCGTAATGAGGAATTCTCAAAAACCGACCGCAAGGTCTTCAAAAAGCTCAAAAAAACGACTTATCCATGAAGGTCGTGTAGTCAAGGAATGTTTCCTTGATGATACCAACATTCGTCAAGTTTTCTCGACAATCAACTTTGATTGTCTCCTTGACATAGATGAACAAATTTGTCCGGTTTTCATTTTTGAATTTTAAAAAAGCTTTAGGATCATTAGAAACACCGACAATAGCATTTCAATCGCCTTCATCATCAACAAAGAAAACTTTATCCTTCCTCTCGACACCTTTGCTCAAATTCTTTGCATTCCTTGTGAAGGAATTTGCATTTACTCTCAAGATTGGGCAATTAACGCTCAAAACCTTGCACTTGATCCTAAGCCTCTCTATAACACTCCTCTCGACGATCCCGAAACCATTAGAGATACTATCTTCAAAGTTAGGACCAACCAATCTCGTTACGATCGTAACAAAAAGCTCATTCACCATGATCCCTTTCAAATGGTTGAAGGCTTTTCAAGCCAAGACGTGGAAGAATAAACTCAAAACGTTCTCTTGGAAGAGCTTTGGTGAAGATGTCTGCTAACTGATATTCAGACCTCACAAAATAGAGTTCCACCACACCTTTTTCCACTTGTTCCCTAATGAAATGATGTCGAATGTTGATATGCTTTGCTCTTGAGTGTTGAACGTTGTTGCATGAGAGAGCAATAGCACTTTTATTATCACAGTATAGAGGGATTTTGTTGAATTCAAAACCATAGTCAGATAATTGAGATCTCATCCATAAGATTTGAGCACAACAAGATGACATGGCTATGTATTCAGCCTCTGTAGAGGAAATAGAAGTACTCATTTGCTTCTTTGAAGACCAGCTCAGAAGCTTATCACCCAAAAACTGAGCACCTCCAGACGTACTTCGACGTGTATCTTGACAACATGCATGATCAACATCTGCATAGGCCGTTAGTGACATACCGGTGTCTTTCGGGTACCATAGTCCCATATTGATGGTTCCTTGGAGATACCGAAAGACCTGTTTAACCGCTTCAAGGTGCTTTTTAGTAGGCTTAGCCTGGTATCTAGCACACATGCAAACAGCGAACAAGATGTCTGGTCTACTAGCAATGAGGTACATCAGGGATCCAATCATACTACGATATTTCGTTTGGTCAATCATGATCCCTGAGTGGTCCTCATCTAGTTTGGTTCGATCAATCATGGGAGTGTCAATAGGGTCACTTGAATCAAATCCAAATTTCTTTAAGATCTCAGTTGCATATTTAGATTGATTTATGAAAATGCCTCCGGGACTTTGTGAAATTTGTAATCCCAAGAAAAATGACATTTGTCCCATCATTGACATTTGAAATTTTGAACTCATTTCATTTGAAAAACGGTCACACTCATTGGGGTCAGTCGAGGCAAAGATGATATCATCAACATAAATTTGAACATGAATTAAATGTTTTCCTGACTTCCTGGTGAACAATGTTCGATCAACTGCTCCTTTGCTAAATCCGGTAGATAGAAGAAACTTTGATAGTGTATCATACCATGCTCTTGGAGCTTGCTTTAAACCGTAAAGAGCCTTCTTCAAATGAAAAATGTGAGTAGGACGTTCTTGATTCACAAATCCTTCAGGTTGGCTGACGTAGATGACTTCTTTAAGATCTCCGTTCAAAAATGCCGTCTTTACATCCATCTGATAGACTACCATGTTCTTACTAGCAGCATTAGCCAAAAAGATTCTGATTGCCTCAATTCGAGCAACAGGAGCAAAAGATTCTTCAAAGTCTATCCCCTCCTCTTGATGGTATCCTTTAGCAACTAATCAAGCCTTGTTCTTCAACACATCACCAAGTTTCACTTTGAAGATCCATTTTAGAGCAATAATCATAGCAAAATCTAGAGCAGGTAGTAACTCCCATACATCAAGTTGATCAAACTCATGAATTTCATCTTGCATAGCATTGAACCAGCTGTCTTCATTCATTGCAGTTTTAACATCCTTTGGTTAGATCTTTGAGAGTACGAATTTGAAGAAGCACCATAAGGCATCGGTTGCAAGTTGTTTCCGTGTTGAAACAAGACGAGAGGGATTTCCAATGATGTGGTCTAGTGGATGATCGTGAGTCCATTTTTTGAGGTGTTCATGTGGTAGTTGTTGAGGGACTGAAGTAGCAGAGTCGATGTCTCCTGAAGAAGATGGTTCTGATGAAGATTCAGGAGCAAATATGTTTTCAAGTGGAGCATCTTCAGGAGTAGCAAAGGGATTAACTTCATCATTGATTCTAGAAACAGTTCCATGATGTACATTTGAAGAATGATGATTTGTTGATGAGACTGAAGGTTCAGCAGCAGGCGCTTCTTGACTTAAAGATATAGAGACTGAAGGATTGACTTCATTCACAGGAATACGAGTAGCCTCTGCTGAGGGAGTCGTCAGTTCATTAGCACTTGGCTCGTACTGTTCATCAAACATAGGATCAAACAATTTCTTTAAATCATCTTCAGATGGAGGTACATATGGAGTTTCTTGAGAAGAGTTTGGAACAAGGGATGAACCAATGGGACTGTTTTGAAGTGCGGGTCCTGAACTGGATTGTCCAGGAGCCGTTTGACCGGTCAGCTCATCAAATGTGACGTGAATTGTTTCCATGATATTTCGGGTTCTTTTGTTGTAGATTCGGTATCCCTTTTTGTTTGGTGCATACCCTACAAAGACTCCAATGTCTGCTTTAGCTCTCAGTTTGCCTAAGTCTTAACCCTCATTAGTTGGATAACACAGTGTGCCAAACACATGAAGGAAAGAGAGATTAGGTTTTCTGTTGTGGACCAGTTCATATGGAGTTTTTCCATGAACAGTGTGAATCAGGGAACGATTTTGTGTGTAGCATGCATTGGTAATAGCTTCTGCCCAGAGAAACATTGGAACCTTTGAGTAAATTAGCATTATTCTAGAGGCTTCCACAAGAGTTCGATTTCGTCTTTCAACTACACCGTTCTGTTGAGGAGTTCGTGGAACACTTCTTTGATGGCTGATTCCAATGCTTTCATAAATTCACTAAGTTGTTTGTTAACAAACTCAGTACCATTGTCTATTCTAGATAATTCTAACGGTTTTGTTAAGTCGAACCTGCAGTTGTTTGATGAGTTTGATGATGATATCAGGAGTTTCATCCTTTGTCCTTAAGAACTTGACCCAGGTGAATCTAGAGTAATCATCTACCACAACTAACACATATTTCTTCCCAAAGATATTTTGCACTCTCATTGGTCCACATAAATCCATATGAAGGGTATGAAGAACTTCTGTTATTGAGTTTGTAGGTTTGGGTTTATGGGTATACTTTTTGCTTTTTCCCAATTGGCATGCTGAACAAAGATGATCTTTTTCATACTTTAGTCTAGGTAAACCTACAACTAAGTCCTTTCTGGAGAGATCATTGATGGTGCCGAAGTTCAAGTGATTGAGACGACGATGTCATAACCATGACTTTGTTTTTGAAGCCTTTGACAACAAGCAAATTGGAGAAGACTTCATCATATCATCGATAGAGATGGTGTATAGATTTGAACCACGAGTTCCTCTTAATAGTTCCTTACCATCAAGTTCTCTTACAAAACAAGTATGTTTTCTAAAGGCTACTTCTAGATCAGAATCACAGAATTGACCAACAGAGAACAGATTATGACCAAGACCTTCCACATAGTATACTGTAGAGATAACACTATCACCAACAACATAATCACCATAACCCATAATTGCACCGAAATGATCATTCTCGAATCAAACTGTCCCGATGAATTTGCTCACGAAGTTCTTGAGCCACGACCGGTCGCCAGTCATATGCTTGGAACAGCCTGAGTCCAGGTACCACAGAACGATTTGAACGATCTGCAGTTGAACACATAAAAGAATGGATAACTGGATAATTGGGATCCCCATGCAAGAATGGGTTCCATTTAGTTAGTAACAATGGTTGAAACACCCACATCAGAAATAGAAGCATTCATATCGAAAAATAAGGCAATGGAATCATTATGAATAGATGCAGTACTAGTGTATGTATTAGCCCTATTCAAAGTGTGCTTACTTCTTAAGGGAATAGTTCTACCAGTAGGCATCTATTTTCTAGTGGGCATTGTCTGATTAGTCTTATGACCAACAGGTATCCAATGATAGCTTATCTTACTAAATGTTCTTCCTGTGGGTTTCCACTGTTTTCTAACTTTCTTTCGTTTTTGCCTCTTAGCCTTCTTAGCATGATTTTTAGCATTAACAATATTAACTGGACAATTAACATCATTAGGCAAAACATTAACACCACATTCATGATTAGAAAAAGAATTCAAGTAGACATCAATACAAGGTTTGCAAATAGTGTCAGAATTCGAATTAATTACAGTACGCCTATGGCTAATACTAGAATCAACACGATTCGTTTTATTCGGCTCAAACTTAAAGTTCCTAGGTTGGTCTTCTACTCTCTTCCAATGCACATTCTTAGCTTGCGAGGTCGTGTCCTTCCTTGTATTGTCTTGAGACTTTGACCTGCTTGCTTTAATGTCACTGATTACTCCTGTAGAGGGAATGGGAACATTAGTTTTTGCTACTCTTTGCATCTCATGTTTAGATGTTCTAGGATTTGAATTACATGCAGACACACCAAGGTTCACTTTCATAACACTAGAAGTGCTGGGATTTGTACTCCTAGAAGGCACACTAGAGTTCTCTTTCTTAGCATTGACAGATCTGGAATCTGTACTACATAAAGGCACACTAAGGTTCACATTAAAAACATTTTGCATCGAATGAATATCATACTTGGCTCTAGGAATTGAACATGGAATCAAAGGATTAACTCTCTCACCTAAGGACTTTGGGCATATTGTGATTAAGCATTCTAGAATTTCTTGAGATCGTTTGGCATATAAGCATGCATGCCCAATTGCATTGTCAAGTGGTTTCTCTAATTTATCCTCTTCAACAATCTCACGTAGACATTCTAGACAATCCTTAAGGGATGAGAAATAAGTTTGAATAGCAAGTTTGTTATTCCTGAGATGAGGGGGGACATATTTCACAGACAAAACATATTTATTAAAAGAGTGAACCTTTGATACACCATTCTCCCCATTGGTCATTGGCATTTTCCCTTTTACCCGACTCTTCAGATTCTCAATTTCCTTTTGCAATGAAGCTATTTGTTCATTATTTTTGTTACGAGTGACCTTTATTGATTCAAATAACTCATTGAAATGACGTTTAACCTTGTCATTTTCTTCTAGAAAACTTTCGTTTTCCTTTTGTAATGCATTTACCAAGTTTTGAAGATGAAACGTTTGAGAATTCTGAGAATCTAGAGGAGGAGGCATTTGGGAGCCTGTCATATTGTTCGTTTGACCCTTTAATTGAGAGATTTGGGCTTTCAACTTTCTGATCGTGTTGCAATGAGCTTGAATCTGTTCATCACGTTTGTTAATTTGAAAAACTGCATCAAACTTTGGAGCATCTGAGGATGTCTTGATATTTGAAGTTTTGACATTTTCTTTAAGATGTTGATATTTTAGTTGTAAATTAAAATGCTCAGCCTCTAGTTTAAACAAATGTTTAATCAAATTTTCGTGATCATCTAGTTAAATTTTCTCATTTAGTTTAAAATTAGTCTTTTCCAGCTCAATGACATGATTATGGGAGACTTTCAGGGCAACAGATAATTCATGAAATTAGGAAGCATTAATAGAACAATTTGTAGCAGTGAAAAACACATCTTGAGCAACACATTCAGTAATAAGAGTCTCATTTAATGTGTGTAAGTTCTTCCTCTCAATCTCATTATATTTTAGTGCACGCTCATAGTCACTAACCTCAAAAATTATAGCATCAAACTCCTTTTCCATTTCTTTAATGTCTAGGTTCATTCCTTTTTTGAGGCTTTGAAACTGATCTTTTAGTTGTTTAAAGAAAGGCATGACTTCAGTTAAATAACATTCTTTTGTTTGCTCAAAACCCTTTCCCCTTCAGTTATACCAGTGGGTGTGATCCTTTTCTTACAAGTTTTCTCAAAATCAACAAATAGTTGAAAAATAACATATTGACTGATTAAGGTCTTGCTTTCCGTGGCAATAGTCCTAGGTACTAAATGCATTGATGTATTTGGAGGATACACAGTCGCTCTAGGCATTTTCCTAAGGGGAGGATTCGTTATAACTAGATTCTCTGCTTTTTGCTTATCTAAATCCTTTTTCCAGAACACTTGTTCGGGTGTTAACAATGTCTGAGGCTTAAACATGTTCAAGGAAATCCAATTTTCCTTCTTGTAATCATGGGGTGTGATCTTTATTTTCTTCTCTTTGCATTTAGGATCATCTAATTTCTTGTTCATCTTTTCCCTAGTGACTTCATCTGATTTCTTATCTTCCTTAGTGCACTCAACGCAACTAGGTTTCTGTCTAGGTTTAAGGATTTCATTTCCATCATAAAGAACCTTATGAGCATTTCTAGCCTTTTTAATGACCTCTGGATTTGGTTCCTCAACAAGGGGAATGCTATTCTTATCGCTTAAGACTCTATGCTTAGTGATTAAGTGAGCAGTATGAATGGTATTTCCTTGTACGTACAACTTATTTTCAAGCTTGTTTTTCAAGGTTTTTAGATTAGAAAAATCATTCAAAATTTTTGATTCCTTAGCACTGAATTCTTGCTTAAGCATTTTAACATTTTCTTGAAGTTCTTGCTTTTGCTTAGCAGTTTTAGAAAGCTTTTCTTGTAAGGAGTTTAACTCTTGTTTTAATACTTCTTCTCTAAACCTAATTTTTCTAATAGTTGTACGCATTTGGTAATCCATTTCCTGCTCACGGGTGGTCAACTCAAATTTTGCACGTTGTTCATAAATAGCAACACGTTCTTTATAGGCATTCAGTTCAGAGATAACAGAATCATCAAGGGCACACGCAGTGTATTCATCAAAAACATAGTCATTGTTGACTGCAGAAGATGCATCACATGGTACAACTTCACTTTCACTTTGTTTCACATATTGATCATATGGGACAAAATTGATATTACCCATATTTTCAATATTTGATTCAATAGTTTCAGTTGATTGTACTTTGTCATGCATCTTTTGCACATCAACATCATCGTATAGTTTTAATACCTCTGAGATGAGTTTGTATTTGGATAGGCCAGCTTGTGGTGAAGATGAGACCTTGGGAGAAACCATTGGAGAAATGCTAGCCATAAAAATTGTGTGTGCAGTTGGTCCATCATCCACATCAGAGTCGTATGCATTACAATCAGCGACTTGAAAGGCATTCTGATGATTGTGACCTATCTCCTGAATTGGCTGCTCATCCACATCAGCATCATAGGTCTTAGCATTGCCCTCAGCAAGAAACAACAACTCCTCTTCATCCAAAGTAGCACCATTATCCTGAGCTTGTACAAGCAGCATCTTATCTCTAAAGTAATCAGCATTCTGTGGACGTTTTGGAGATGTGCAGTTCCTTGCAATGTGTCCCTCACCACCACAGTTATAGCATTTGATCAGCTTAGCTTGACCTTGATTTCCATTCATTCCTCGATTCTGATTTGCACCATAACCTCCACCTGCTCCACCCTTTCTTTGATCAAACTGCCTTTCTTGAACTAGCTGCCCCATAATTTTCCCATCTCTGATAATAGCATGATTGTGAAGATTGGAGGCGGTTCTAATCTCATTGTTGGTGTGAAGTTTGTTAGTGTGAGCTGAAAGTGTCCTGTTTTCTTTAACCATGAGTGCCAATTGATTGATGAAATGTTCCATGACAACATTAGCATATGGTTGCTTGAACCTTGGATCAGGAATGAGTTTGTGATTACCATCTCCCGTGGGTACAACTTGAGAAGCTTTGGTGGTAATCCCAACATTTGTGTAAAAAGTAATTGAATCATTTGTTGAACTTGCTTCTCCCTGAGCTTTGAACTGATCTAGAATCCTCTTTTCAAACATGGCATGTCTCTCATTGATGAGTGCTTATTCACTCATCATTTTTACCCATCTAAGCCCACAAAAATGTCTAAAAACACTGAAATATAACCAATTATTCTGCAGATATCCTTGGAATGTGTTTTTATGTATTTCAGGTACAAAGGATCGAAAACAGGGCAAAAACGTACATAAATGAGCTTGGAATGGTAATCGTGCATTGCGGACGGAGCCGGAAGATGAATTTCTACATTTTCAGAGCCCGGGATACATTTTTGGGAGTGAGATTGGGAAAACAAACCCGAAACCAAACCCTAAACCCAAATTACCAATTTACCCTTCACCCGCACCCAATTTACCATTTTACCCTTAAAACGTTTTTCATTAAAAACAATTATTTTTATTTTTAACCATTTTTTATTTACAACAATTATTTTTATTAAAACCAATTTTTATTAAAAATATTTTTCTATCTAAAAAAAAAAAAAAAAAGTTTTATAACAAAAACACAAAAATTCATTTACTTTAAAAACTTTTTCTAAAAACAAAATACTAAATAAAACTTTAACCCACTAATCCCTTTGGCCCCTTTGTCATTTCACTTGAACCCCTGACCCATTCCCTTAACCCATCCAACTTGAAACCCTTTTTACCCGTTTCTATTTTTTTAGCCATTCCTGCCAAACTAAAACCCAAAACAAGAGACCTTGGCGCCAAAATTGTTCCACCCCTTTCCCTCCTCTCTCACCTCCTGTCATTCTCAATCCCAGATGCTGCCAAGGCTCCTTCACATGCCAACATTGCCACCTTGGCAATCCCATGAATCCTCATTGGCTGTGGATAAGAAGCCAAGTAATCAAGGGCTCAGATTCACCCCTTGGTGCCCAAGGTGAAATGAATGGTTGAGATGAGATCAAAGAAGCACAACACATCAAGACAACAAGCCACAAGACTATTTTCATTCTTTGGTATATATAGGCAGTTAGGACATGTCAAAAAAACTTGTCTAGAATTTTCAGTGATTCTAGTCCATTTTTACTTAAATTGTCATTTACTTTTATTGTACTTTCAATTTTCAATGCAATTTATTTTCTGTTGTTAATTCTTTTTTTTTTTAACTTTAAGCAGTTTTTATGTTCTTCAAGTTATATCATTGTTGGTTACAGTTCTTGCTTCAGTTGTTTTAAGCTCATAAGAGCTCTAGTTAAAATGGTCAATTCATTATTACAAAGTTTCCAAGTCTAAAGTTTGATTCAAAAACCTGCTTCATAGTTTCTGCCTTTAAGTGGTGTTTGGATTAGCACATTTTCTGGGTCAAAATCTTGTTTTGACCCAAGTTGGGTCTCCTATTAGTTTAGTTAAATGTTTTATTCAGCATTCTCAGTGTTTTTTTTTTATTTGCAAATCAAGAGTTTAGAATTAGTTCGTATCAAATCTGTCTCACAGCAATTCTGTCCCCACTAGCCCTCTTTTAGCTCATTTTAGATAGGTTATAGTTAGTTTTAGGACTTGATTTCTTGTTGCATAAGTAGTCAGTAGTACTAGGTTGTTGTTTCCAAGCTTATCTTGTAGTTTAGAACTTATTAGGTAGCTTAATTTCACCTTCAAAAACCCTCCATCAGTCACCCTTTTCTGTTTAAGCTTACTGTTACAGCAGCATAGTAGAAGTGGGATTAAGGACTTTTTCCCTTTCAGTTTTGCTTAATTATACTCTCTCAGTAGCTTTTAAGTTAGTTTATTAGGTTCTAGTCTAGATTATAGCTTTTAGTGCTTGTTAGATGTCTGGTTTATAAGCTAAAAAGCTCCTCATAAGAGCCGTTTGGGACTGCTGTCCACAGCAACCTTGAATGGCTTATTCAACTGCTTATTTACCCTCTCCTTAGCTTCTTTGTTCTTAAGTATTTCCCTTATGCTTTAAGCTTAGTTAGGAATAGTAGCTTATTTAGACTTCTTTATAATCATTTAACTTATTTGAGAAGTCTTCAAGTATGTGAGTAGTTCCCCTTTTTAAGTTCTTTAGTAAACTGATTTTGGAAATCTGTTTGTTTTTCTTTCTATTGTCTGCTGCGAACTGATCTGTTATGATTTCAGTTGTCCATATTTGGTTTCTTGTAAAAGTTTGCTAATTTAGTCCATGAGTTAGTTTGTAAAAGATAAAAAAAAAAAAAAAAAGGTGGGGACTGGGATTCGAACCCAGCTCCTCTCGCCTGCCCACGCACACAGCACACACCTCCACACCCAACTGCCCTTGGGACTTCTTTTGTTTTAATCTTACACAATTTATACTTTAAGTAGCTTTAGCAGTTTATAGATTAAGTCCTTTTTAGCTTAATTTCAACTTATTTTTCCAAACAGCCACCTATTTTCTTATTTTTCTTAGATCAAGTATAATTCAAAGTACTTTTTGAGAATTTTTCAGATTTTTCTTAATTAGTTCAATATTTTTAATCATTTAATTAGTGTTTAATAGTTTTTAATTCGTAGAAATTAATTTAAAAGTCGAAAAAATACCCGGCTTTTTCCTAAAAATATTTTTAGTCGTTTAGAATGTAGGAAAATTGGTTTTGCACCCGTAGGCCTTTAATTGCATCATTTTCACTTTTTGAAGCATCGGGATTAGCCCGGGTTTTCACATTTTTTTAGTTTTAGCCCCTTAGGACTTAATTTAGCTTCGTTTTACTATTTGATATGCTTAGTAGTAGTTAATTTATCATTTACTTTGTTCCCGTAGCCTTAATTACTTTCCCTTTAGTTAATTTGTAGAAAACATAACCAAAACAAAAATTCTCGTACCATTCGAGCACTTTAATAACAAACCTCAAACGTGACCGTCAATTCACACCTCTTTGGGAAACGACCCGGGTAACACTTGCCCGGTATCACTTATAGAGTATTCGCGGGTTTTGCGTGTCGACCTTTTTCCTAAAACGGTTGATTTCCAATTCTCTCGCGGATAGTCGTATTTGATATTTTTATATTACAAATTGACATATCAATTTGGCGCCGCTGCCGGGGAGGTTGTGTTGCGACAATATTGTTACGGTTTGACGATTAGTGACTTGAAGAACCTTCCTCGTGAAGTTATTCGCTTTCCAAAAAACCTTAAAACCCAAAAATATTTTCTTTTTCAAAATTTCTTTTTCTTTTATGTTTTTCATTTATAAAAACCCAAAAATATTCTTCTCATTCCTCTTATTCGTTGATTCTATTTCTCTTACCCTCTTTTGCCGTTTAATTCTATTCTTCGTTATCCTCTCGATCGTATAATTCTATTTCTTTTACCCTCTCATGTTTAATTCTTATGGCGATTCTTGGGCGTCATTGTTTCACTTGTAAAACTCCAATGGAAGATGGTGTGTATCGATGTCACAAGTGTACGTGTGAGCGGTGTGGAAGGCCTAGTTCAATCGAATTTTGCTATTTGTGCGAATTATCCATCAAAATATATTTTCAAAGTATTTTCGACCAACCGCCACAACCCGAGATGTGTTTTAATGTTGACGAGCCCGTTCGAGTGTCATAGTTACCTCAAGCACCCATCGAGGGTTACGAGGACGATTTCTTTGAACTTAGAGCCCGTAATCTAATTGAAAAAATTCAAGCCAATGAAAAAAGGTCGAGAATTAGAATTGATTACGATGAACCCATTCAAGCACCGGAGACCAAAACGGAAGTGGTGGAAATTGCTAGCTCTGAGAGCACATCACTTGTCCCACCTCCGGAATCTTCGAAACCTTTTTCGAACGAAATCGTGAACATGATTGAAAACTTCTTAATTGAACTTCGTCAAGATTCAACTTCGGAAAATACAAATACGACTTGTGATGTTGTTGAGCCCTCGATCCTTATTCCCGAGCCCGAGATATATTCTTTTGATCGATATTATTGCTACGATTGTGGAGACGTGTTACCGAAAGGTTTTCGTTGTTTCAAATGTATGTGCGAGTGGTGTGGAAATTATTTTACTAATGGATTTTGTTCGATTTGTGCCGAGAATTCATTCGCTTATGATTCTAATCCAAATTCCTTCAATTATCCTCAAAATGATTTCAACTACCCTCCACAGAATTCATACGAACCACAACCGTACTATCAAGATTTCAATGATCCTTCATTTCATAATTTCTCCCCTCAAATTCCTTATTGTGCAAATTGTGGAGGTCCTCATTGTGATTACCAATGTCAATCATGGAATCAAAATTACTATGGACCTGATCCTTGTTATAACACTCCTTGTTTTGACAATTTCCAACCTCCACAATTTCCCGTCATAGATCAACATCCTCGTGAGAAAAGTATGCTAGAAGAACTTGCCGAAGACCAAACGTCTCGCAACGAAAAATCTATGCTAGAATTACTTGAAGAAGAGGAACGAGCCGCTAAGATTCAAAAATGTCTTGAAGAAATACGAATCGAAGAACGAGCACTTGCAAGACGTGCCCGATGGCTCGCGACTTACATTGACGATGAAGATGATGAGGATTCTATTCAAATGAAGGAATATTATGAAAGTTTGTCGGCCGAAACCACACACGAAGAGCCCGTTAACTCTCTAAGTATGGGGGATGAGCATCTTAGCACTATTCCGGAAACGGAACCGTCTTGTGTTGAGAACCTTGTCCCAACCCCAAGTGAGTGCGAAGGTGTCTCCGATATGATGTGTGATGAGCCTCTTGATGATGATTCTTCTCCTCCTACCCCAAATGATTCTGTTGAGATGATCTCCGAGTCTGAAAATGATTATACGTCGTTTGATGATTCTTTCTCATATGGAGACATTGATTATGTCGAGGAGCTTCCTTCTGAGCTAGTTAGCTTAGAAGAAGTGAGAGATTCTGATGATCTGGAAATCGAGGACGAGATACTTCGTGAAAAATTGTTCAATTTAAATCTCCTCATTTCCAAGATCGAATCATTTTGTGCTAAACCAGCTTCAGCTCCTATCCCCGTAGAGGATAGTGACTCTATCTTGGAAAAGCCCGAAACTCTTGAGGCTTTGTCCAATGATTCTCTTCCGGAATATGAAGTATTCTGCTTTGATGACGATCATACTGAAACGAAGAATAGTGGCAATCCCACTTTTCATCTTTCTCTTCCTGAGTATGAGACGTTCACATTTGTATTGCTTCCTTCTTTCGAAAGGAGTAGACCTTTTCATGAGGAGTTCGCAGGTGAACTCGCTCACATCGATCCTCTTCCTCCGGGAATTGAGGACGAGCTTTTTGAGCAAAATGCTCCGCATCCTCTTCTATCGATGAGTGACTCATCCACCCATGAGGATTTTACTGTGGTTGACACTAGTGTTTCATTCCTCTCCGAGGACAAAGTGTTCAAACCCGGTATCTTACCTTTCAAGGGAGTTCACTCTCGGACATTTCTTAAGTCCAAAACAGATGTTGTGACTTCTAGAGTTGTTGATAAGATTGTTGAACATTCGCTTAATGTTCCTCAATCTAATATTTTGCCCACCCGACCGACCCGTTGTCAATCCATTGACACTCTTCTTTCTTATCCAATTTCTTCTCCATCTTATCTCCTACGGGAGTGAAGATACCATCTTTGACCCCGGCATTTCTCTTTCTTCAAAGCCGGTTATATCTCATCGGAGTGGAACTTTCAGCACATTCAATGTTTATCCAAACCATTTGAATGAAAGTCCGATGGAGATTTTCTCTTCCACTTGCTCCCCCATGGACCAATGAATTCGGGGTCGAGTCAAGCTAGCGACTCGGTTAACAAAAACAGTAGCATTTCATGGGTGTCCACCCATGGTTCTATCTTCTTTCTCTTTTCTAACACTAAGTGTGGGGGGAAACCCCCACTGATGTTTGCTTGTTGTGTTTGCTCTCTGTTTTCAGGATTCCCGTAGATCGTGATGATTGATGCGCCTGTTTTCGATTCAGCCGCCCAATATCCGATCTTTTTGCTAACGATTATCTAGGGATATATTTATTAATCCTTTTTGTGAAAAAAGATTTCGCTTCCACACTTGGCTAGTAGTATTACCTTTTTCCGTTCTATAGTTTCGGCTACGGCCGGTACTTTGAATATTGAGGGCAATATTCAATTCTAAGTGTGGGGGGGGAATTCTAAGCGAATTTGATCACATGTGTACCTTCTAGTACCGTAGCACCCCCGTTTTGACCAAAAATTTCAAATTTTTTATCGCTTTAAGTCAAGTATTTACATTTTCAAGAAGTGCTTTGCACAAAAATAAAGCATTGATGCTTCGGTGTTAATGGTAGTTTAGTCTTGATTCGGCTAGAACAAGGGGAATCCCGACTCTGCTAGAGTGTTGATCTAGCTACTCTCTTAACATTTAGGCTAAGGTTTTACGCGTTGTGTAAATGAAAATGCTAAGCGTGGAGTAGTTGGTTCTCTTTAGAGCTTATATAAGTAATCTATGGCTTTTTCTCCCAGTAGCTCTTAATTGGACCTAAAATACGTGCTCGTTGTCAAATTTTTGAACATTCAAATAGTCTTGTTACAATAAAAAGTTTTTAAGCAAAATTGATTTAGAGTCCGAGTTCAACTTTTTATTTAAATTTCCGAGAAAGCATACTTTCTTTAAATCTGAATAATGTTGCAAAATGAAAGTACCGTAAAGTGCTTGAATGATGCAAAAGTTGCAAGTTTAAAGTTCAAAATATGAGTTGCGTGAATAAAAGCATTATGTTGCTTATGAATAAATGTGTGAAACTTGCTTTTTCTTAAATTTAAATCGGAAGTTGAACTCGTATTCGTCAAAGTTGTCTAAAAGTTTGACGATAATTTGGAAATCCTTGATTTCAAAGATCCTGAAAGCTCCGATACTATTCTCAAGGGTGAAAACCTAGCCTCCTTAAAAGGACAAGCTGAGAAGAAAGTCGCAACATGGAGTGATCTCACCTTTGAGTCTTGAATTTCTAAATTATCGTCGGTTGTGATCCATTTAGGCTTAGTTTTAACTTAACGGTAGCTTCGTAAATCTTTGGAATCGAATTCCCGCTAATTCCGGTACTATTCTCTGTGAGGTGTCAAAAGCCCGGTCACTTAAAACTAATGTTTTGAGATGTGCCGAGAAGAAAGCCGCTACATGGAAGAGGCCCTTTCGATCCTTAGACTTTCGTCGTTTCCGGTGGGTTAGTACTTTGGTTAAGTGGATAACAACCATAACAAATGTCGATTTCAATGGTCAAACTTTTGAAAATGTGCACACACACTTAAATTTTATGAATTGCGGGAGTAAAAAGTTAAGTCTCGACTTACATAGATTATTTGTATAAGTAGTGTTAGCATTTTACAAAAACGTTTGCACAATAAGTTTAAGCTTGGTTTGAAAGTATAAAAAAGAGGATGACGATTACAATTCCCCGGAGACACCCATTTTGTGTGAATCCCGTTCTATGATGCCATGTTTTGATAATCAAGCACGTTATTTATATACGTTCAAGTTTAAATTTCTCGTAGTTGAATAAAAAGTCGAAACGGGGTATTCTTGGTATTTTTGGTCCTTTCATTACTTCATGTGATCGGATTGCTAGGGACTAGCAATTGATAGTGTGGGGGATTTGATGAGTGCTTATTCACTCATCATTTTTACCCATCTAAGCCCACAAAAATGTCTAAAAACATTGAAATATAACCAATTATTCTGCAGATATCCTTGGAATGTGTTTTTATGTATTTCAGGTACAAAGGATCGAAAACAGGGCAAAAACGTACATAAATGAGCTTGGAATGGTAATCGTGCATTGCGGACGGAGCCGGAAGATGAATTTCTACATTTTCAGAGCCAGGGATACATTTTTGGGAGTGAGATTGGGAAAACAAACCCGAAACCAAACCCTAAACCCAAATTACCAATTTACCATTCACCCGCACCCAATTTACCATTTTACCCTTAAAACGTTTTTCATTAAAAACAATTATTTTTATTTTTAACCATTTTTTATTTACAACAATTATTTTTATTAAAACCAATTTTTATTAAAAATATTTTTCTATCTAAAAAAAATAAAAAATAAAAAATAAAAAGTTTTATAACAAAAACACAAAAATTCATTTACTTTAAAAACTTTTTCTAAAAACAAAATACTAAATAAAACTTTAACCCACTAATCCCTTTGGCCCCTTTGTCATTTCACTTGAACCCCTGACCCATTCCCTTAACCCATCCAACTTGAAACCCTTTTTACCCGTTTCTATTTTTTTTAGCCATTCCTGCCAAACTAAAACCCAGAACAAGAGACCTTGGCGCCAAAATTGTTCCACCCCTTTCCCTCCTCTCTCACCTCCTGTCATTCTCAATCCCAGATGCTGCCAAGGCTCCTTCACATGCCAACATTGCCACCTTGGCAATCCCATGAATCCTCATTGGCTGTGGATAAGAAGCCAAGTAATCAAGGGCTCAGATTCACCCCTTGGTGCCCAAGGTGAAATGAATGGTTGAGATGAGATCAAAGAAGCACAACACATCAAGACAACAAGCCACAAGACTGTTTTCATTCTTTGGTATATATAGGCAGTTAGGACATGTGAAAAAAACTTGTCTAGAATTTTCAGTGATTCTAGTCCATTTTTACTTAAATTGTCATTTACTTTTATTGTACTTTCAATTTTCAATGCAATTTATTTTCTGTTGTTAATTATTTTTTTTTTAATTTTAAGCAGTTTTTATGTTCTTCAAGTTATATCATTGTTGGTTACAGTTCTTGCTTCAGTTGTTTTAAGCTCATAAGAGCTCTAGTTAAAATGGTCAATTCATTATTACAAAGTTTCCAAGTCTAAAGTTTAATTCAAAAACCTGCTTCATAGTTTCCGCCTTTAAGTGGTGTTTGGATTAGCACATTTTCTGGGTCAAAATCTTGTTTTGACCTAAGTTGGGTCTCCTATTAGTTTAGTTAAATGTTTTATTCAGCATTCTTAGTGTTTTTTTTATTTGCAAATCAAGAGTTTAGAATTAGTTCGTATCAAATCTGTCTCACAGCAATTCTGTCCCCACTAGCCCTCTTTTAGCTCATTTTAGATAGGTTATAGTTAGTTTTAGGACTTGATTTCTTGTTGCATAAGTAGTCAGTAGTAATAGGTTGTTGTTTCCAAGCTTATCTTGTAGTTTAGAACTTATTAGGTAGCTTAATTTCACCTTCAAAAACGCTCCATCAGTCACCCTTTTCTGTTTAAGCTTACTGTTACAGCAGCATAGTAGAAGTGGGATTAAGGACTTTTTCCCTTTCAGTTTTGCTTAATTATACTCTCTCAGTAGCTTTTAAGTTAGTTTATTAGGTTCTAGTCTAGATTATAGCCTTTAGTGCTTGTTAGATGCCTGGTTTATAAGCTAAAAAGCTCCTCATAAGAGCCGTTTGGGACTGCTGTCCACAGCAGCCTTGAATGGCTTATTCAACTGCTTATTTACCCTCTCCTTAGCTTCTTTGTTCTTAAGTATTTCCCTTATGCTTTAAGCTTAGTTAGGAATAGTAGCTTATTTAGACTTCTTTATAATCATTTAACTTATTTGAGAAGTCTTCAAGTATGTGAGTAGTTCCCCTTTTTAAGTTCTTTAGTAAACTGATTTTGGAAATCTGTTTGTTTTGCTTTCTATTGTCTGCTGCGAACTGATCTGTTATGATTTCAGTTGTGCATATTTGGTTTCTTGTAAAAGATTGCTAATTTAGTCCATGAGTTAGTTTGTAAAAGAAAAAAAAAAGGTGGGGACTGGGATTCGAACCCAGCTCCTCTCGCCTGCCCACGCACACAGCACACACCTCCACACCCAACTGCCCTTGGGACTTCTTTTGTTTTAATCTTACACAATTTATACTTTAAGTAGCTTTAGCAGTTTATAGATTAAGTCCTTTTTAGCTTAATTTCAACTTATTTTTCCAAACAGCCACCTATTTTCTTATTTTTCTTAGATCAAGTATAATTCAAAGTACTTTTTGAGAATTTTTCAGATTTTTATTAATTAGTTCAATATTTTTAATCATTTAATTAGTGTTTAATAGTTTTTAATTCGTAGAAATTAATTTAAAAGTCGAAAAAATACCCGGCTTTTTCCTAAAAATATTTTTAGTCGTTTAGAATGTAGGAAAATTGGTTTTGCACCCGTAGGCCTTTAATTGCATCATTTTCACTTTTTGAAGCATCGGGATTAGCCCGGGTTTTCACATTTTTTTAGTTTTAGCCCCTTAGGACTTAATTTAGCTTCGTTTTACTATTTGATATGCTTAGTAGTAGTTAATTTATCATTTACTTTGTTCCCGTAGCCTTAATTACTTTCCCTTTAGTTAATTTGTAGAAAACATAACCAAAACAAAAATTCTCGTACCATTCGAGCACTTTAATAACAAACCTCAAACGTGACCGTCAATTCACACCTCGTTGGGAAACGACCCGGGTAACACTTGCCCGGTATCACTTATCGAGTATTCGCGGGTTTCGCGTGTCGACCTTTTTCCTAAAACGGTTGATTTGCAATTCTCTCGCGGATATTCGTATTTGATATTTTTATATTACAAATTGACATATCACTCATTTTGAAGGAGGAAGGCATAGAGTTGCTCATAATTCGTATTCTTCAATCCTTTAGTGAGCTTAACAGAAGTAACAAACTTGTGCCATTCGGGATTCATGTTGTTTACAAACTTTGAGTTCAGCTGAATGTTAGGCATAGTCATTCTGATGTTCCTCATGTCATTCACCAGCTTATGAAATCTCACATAGTACTCATAAAAACTTTCATCTGGTTTCATCTTGAAGTGCTCAAATTCATCATACAGCCGTGATTCTCGGTCTTCAACAGTTAGCTCAGAACCAGAAAGAAGCATCTTGAAATTATCCCATACAACTTTTGCCTCGGTGTTGTGATTGATAAGCTTGTAGATGTCCTTTGGTAGACCATGCAGTATAATGTTGGAAGCTCAGATATCTGCATCGAATCTCTTTTTCTCCTTATTATCAAGCTCATCATACATCTTTGGTCTATGCATTCCATAAATCAGAGTTCCATCTTCAGCAGTATCAAGTACATCTCTAGTAGTCTCAACTCGGTAAGGTCCTTCATCGATGGATTTGACAATGTTAACCCCATTTTCTTTTCCAAGACAATACAATCTGATTCGTTGAGCCCAAGAGTCATAGTCAGTTCTGTCAAGCATGGGTGGACGGGTATCTGAGCCAGCTGCTTGAACGTCCTCGGCAACAGTGGAGATGATTGTAGGAATGTTTGTAGACATGTTTCAAGCTCTACGGGATTTTACAATTCTTTGATTAAACTGGGAAATTGATTCTTTCACGGGATTTTACTAAACCAAAAGAACAACCGTAAGAATGTATCACGAAGAAGTAACAAGCCTAAATGAATAAGTACCAAACCACACAACTCTCTTACTTAACAACTCGCTTAAGTAATCAACTCGCTTAATAGCCAAGTCGCATCAGCATCAACTCGCAACACAATCAACTCGCTAAATGAATCAAGTCGCTAAATAGCCAACTCGCTTTAGTATCAACTCGCAACACAATCAACTCGCTTAAACACCAAGTCGCTTAACTTAACTAGCTAGCTTTACAACTCGCTCAATAGCTAAGTCGTTTTAGATCTCAAGTCGCTTAAAGAAACAACTCGCTTAGAACTCAAACCGCATAAAAAT
The DNA here is from genome assembly GCA_019973895.1 of Chrysanthemum seticuspe. Lineage (NCBI taxonomy): Eukaryota > Viridiplantae > Streptophyta > Magnoliopsida > Asterales > Asteraceae > Chrysanthemum > Chrysanthemum seticuspe. Next base: position 36,139,814 of record BPTQ01000006.1, read on the forward strand.
CAACTCGCTAAACAGCTAAGTCGCATGTACCAACTCGCATCAAATAACAAAGCAACTCGCTTTGAAGAAAAACAAGTCCGAGACTCAACTCGCTTCGTCCTTCTTTCATAAATAACCACTTTATCAATGCAAAACAACCAAACCACAATGATTTAAGCCTTCCAATTCAAAACATAAACACAAATGATGATCCTAAACACAAAAGTACAAGCAAAATTCAAACTTTAACAATAGGATTTGTCCAAATGAATCAAACTCTCCTAAACCCTTAATACCCCAAAAACCTTATGAAATCCACCAAAACAAAGAGCATGAAAGATGAGTGATCAAACCATGGCACTGATACCAATTGTAGGATATTGGATTTCACAAACACTCTAAACCATGATCAAAGTAGGCGTATAAGTATGTTAGAGAGAGAAAGTTCTAGTGAGAGAAAGGAAGAGAGTTGGGAACTATAGTGAGAGAAAGAAAATATTATTATGAGCTCCAACTCTCTACCTTGGAAGGTAGAGAGTATTTATAGTCTTACAATAAAACGCCACACAACGGGCTGTGGATCAAGCATACTGTGGGTAAAGACCCGTCCGTCCTCCACGGTGTTACTAAACTAAATACTACTTAACTTAAATGAACTACGACTACGAGCTTTCTAACGATTACATATACTTGAGTTGACCGACTCTTTAATACCTGGAATTTCTAATTCCTAACACTACTTCACCAAGATCAACTTCTATCTCTAAGGTATGCTCAAATTGTCATGATTTTTATCAAAAATTACTTAGCAGTTATGTAATTGAAAGAGATAATTATGTAAGGGCTAGGTTTGAGGTAGAAGGTTATCAAATAACCTTAGAGTCTATGGAAGCCAAAATCTTAACACATGAAAATAATGAAGTAGCTTGGGCAGAAAAGAATGAACAACATGATTATCAGTTAAAATTTAGTGAATGGAAGTTAAATTGTAAGATTTCTGAAATTGAGAAACTGACTAAGGAGAGAGATGATTTGTTAGCAAAGTTTGCTGCTTGGGGAGAATCTGGACTCTCTCATGTTAGTTATGTTGAAAAACAGAGAAGAGCTTACATTAGAACTGGTCTAGGCTTTGGTATGGATTTTAGTAAAATTGAAGAAACCCCATCTAGTGATCAGGATGAATGTGACTTTGAGGATGTAACCACTAGTGATGATGAACTCATCAATTATGTAGACACATCTAGTAATGAGGAATCAGTAAGTGAAACACCTCCTGAGTTTAAGAAAGATACTGGTTATCATGCAGTCCCTCATCCCACTGGCAGTCATCAACCCCCTAGGCATGATGTTTCTCGTTTTGGAGTAGACAGGTTAGAGTTTAGGAAAAAGCGTATTGGTCAATCTAGGTCTGAAACCCCAAAAGAAACTGTTGAAAACACAAAAAATAATATTCAAAGTCAAGCAATACCTTCTACTCAAAGTACTGCTACACAAGCAGTACCTTTAGGAAAACCTTTTCAAAATACTGCTAAACCTTTTTGGGATAAGTTTGGTCAAAACAGTTTTCATCATTCACCTAGAAGACATAATAGTTTTGGTCAAAGACATAGAGGAAGACACTTTGGGAATATGGGTAAAAAATTATGTTTTGTGTGTTATAGTTCTACACATTTGATCAAGGATTGTGAATTTCACTCAGAATACCTTAGAAAATTTCCAAAGAATAGGTCTGCTAACCAAAAACCTAGAGAGAACAAACCAGTCTGGAATAATTCAAATAGGGTCAATGACACCAATTTCTCACCAGACCATAGATACCCTCACCAAAGAAGACCTTTTTCGAAACCACCAGTACCTTCCTAAGCAGTACCTTCTCAAAGTACTGCTCAGTCCTTAACTAAAGAAGGTACTGCTAACACTTCTTGGAACATAAACTCTAGAAGATCTCGGTACTATCAACCTAGAAGGTATTACAATACACATAGGGTATCTAGATCACAGGAACCAAGTGTTAAAACTAAATGGGTTTAGAAAGAAAGTACTCCTGAGGGACAAACAGTACTTTCAAGAAAAAGTGAATAAGAAGTTTTTGTGATACAAGAAAATGTGAATGAAGTTGAAAAAGAGAGTTTCGTTGAAAATCCAGAAAGTTTTGAAAATCAACATGCTAAAAATCAAAAGATAATTCTGGATCATGTTTTGAAAAATAGTGGAAATTACAAACTCAAAGAATTTGAGTTTGTAACTCCAAAAGGGGAACACAAGTCAGCAATGGCTTGGGTTCCTAAAAGTTACTAATTCTTTTATCTTTGTGCAGGGCAACCCAAAAGAGGAGCTTAAAGATCATCTTATTGTGGATAGTGGTTGCTCTAGAAGTATGACAGGAGACAAGGAGATTCTGTCAGATTTTAGATCTATGTGTGGAGGAAGAGTTGCATTTGGGAATGATCCTAATGGAGGAAGAATTACTGGAAAAGGAACCATCAAAGCAGGGCGTATAGATTTTGAGAATGTCAGATATGTGAAGGAGCTCAAGTTCAACTTATTGTCAGTCTCTCAAATATGTGATAAAAAGCATCCTGTGTTATTCACTGACACAGAATGTCTCATCCATTCCCCAGAATTCAAACCTGTTGATGATAACTTGGTAGTACTTAGAGTACCAAGAACCAATGATGTGTACAGTCTGGACATGAAGAGTCTTCACTCTTATGGGAGAGCCACCTATTTAGTGGCAAAAGCAACATCTGAAGAGGCATATCAATGGCATAGAAGATTGGGACATGTAAATTTCAAGAAAATCAACAAACTGGTCAAAGGAAATTTAGTTAGAGGCTTACCTTCAAAGACTTACAAGAATGATCACTCATGTTTGGCTTGCAAGAAGGTTAAACAACACAAAGCTTCATGCAAGAAGCTCGAGTTTTCCGTTATCCCCATTTCAACTCATTGTAGTTTCTTAATCAATTTATCATCTTTCGAGATACACCTAAACCCATATTTCTACTACATGCGAATAAACCTTAACATGTATTAATGTAATGTATCTCTAAATAAGAATAAGCCCTAAAAACGTTAACAAATAATAATCACTACAAATCAGTTTTAGCATTCTATAGTAAATAGACTCCCAAATAATATATGATTATAAATTATGTAGATACTTTGAAGAAGGAGTAGCTTGAGATATCTATGATTTAGTTGCTTGCTTACCTCATTATTTCTCTTCAGTGTTAAGGTGAGTACTCGTGGCCCCATTTTCCGAGATTTTCTTAGGGGAAAATAATACTCAACTACTATTTCATTTACATTATTTCTTTTGCTGTGCTAAATTCATATTATTTCCTTGGACATGTTTATGTATATAATTGTGCGCATGAGTATTGGTAGTGGTTGACATATTTCATTTAGCCAACAGTCTTCGGGACTGGTTGGATACCTATGGTTACATTTAGCCAACAGTCTTTGGGACTGGTTGACAGATTTCATTTATCCAACAGTTTAGCTCCAGCTGGTTTGCAATAATAACTGATTGGATTCCTATTGTGCACAGGACCACTTGGTGGTCGGATTTCATGATGTGGATTACATTTCATTTACCACTTGCTCTGCGCTATTATTCATACACATGTTTTACTTATAGTTTCTAGGCACAGCAAACTATTTTATACTTATATTTCCTTAAAGCTGCGAGCTCACCAATATTATGTTGACATTTACGAGTATTATTTTCAGGTGATCGATAGTCGTATTTTTGAAGGCATGCATGTTGAAGTCATACATTATTCCATATCATGACCGGGTGACTTAGCCAAGCCCCTTTTTCTAAAGACTTAACTTTGATAAGATTAAGACTTATGTTTTATATTATTCAGTATTGTATAAAAACCTTTATGTAACATTGTAAACTCATTTCTTAAATCATATATGGTGTTGTTCTACTATCTTATGCGATGTTACATTTCGTTGCACCTCGTGTTTCCGCTCTTAGCGGGGTGTGACAGAATGGTATCAGAGCCTAAGGTTATAGAGAATGCCGGTTTTTTCTAAAATAAAAACCTAAACTATAACCAAACTAAAGTTTTCGTAAAACCCTAAACATGGTACGAGTCGGCTAGCCCGAGCATTTCATCGTCATTCCTAAATTATGCATAGCCTGATCAACTATGCCTAATTCAGGAAGGATCATGGAATGATGGGGGTGGTTACCTTGGTTCATGTTTGGTTGGACCTAAAACCTAGGTTACCTAGAACTGCATCAGTTATGTGCATGTTCATTTTGCATTATGTGCTTATTTGCATTCATATCGGTGTTGTTATGCACTCTATATGTCATCATATACGTGATATATCATGACCCACTGCTATATTTTAGGGATGCCTTGGTTATGTCATGCTTTGTTTGGTTTGTTACGCTAGTATGCCTTTATATCAGTCGTTCTAATGGAACACTATTTTTGGATGCATTCCAACAATGCGTTGTCAGAAGGTCTTATTGATTTCACTTTTAAAATGCTATATAGATTTAGCTATCTTGGCTATTCTGAAAACTAACCTTACGACCAAGTAATTATTTTCCTATATCTTTGCATCATATGCCTCGTGATCAGGCCTAAATATGCTTTGATCTAAGATTATCAATAATAAGATACCACGATATAACACTTTCTACGATGAACAGCTTTTCTTAAACTCATTCCACATGATGAGAACCTCTTATTGGTAGAGGATGTGTCAAATTAAACAATCAACGTAAAGTTACTCTATGGTATTGTACTCTTTTCCTGAGTTCTAGACAACTTGTTACTTTTCAATACGATATTACTTTTACATTGAATATCAATAAACTGTAAGTTACCATAAGGATTTTTTATGTCTTACCCATAATCAAGTCAAACATCTTTTCATAGTATCTAATGGAATTACACATTTTCAGACCACTAATACAAGAATTTCAAAAGTCATTATACATCTTAAGTACTGCCTAGATAGGTCGAATACTTGAACTCTAAGCTTCACCTAATGATAACTTCCGAGCATAACCAAACATTAAAACCCAGATTCTATCCTTGAATATTTTTATTAATTGATCATTAATTTCAACTAGTCATACATGCCTAACTACACGTTCTTCCTTAATGATTTCACTTCAATAGACATCCTTTAAATTCCTCGTGTATCAACCATGAGACACGTAGTGATGACCATTCTTGCTATTCGGACTCTAATTAATACTTCACATTCTTTTCGACTCATGAAGATAGCGACTACATTTACTTTTCTTGGATGGTGGAAGGTATCACCTTCGCAAATTTGTTATTAACCTCATTTCATTCTATGTGTCCTGGTATGAGATCTTTCTCCATGAAACATGTACGTAAGACCTTGGTGGTCAGTATAAATAAAACACCAAATACCATATGAGGTAAATCAATAATTTCAAAGCAAGTCTATGGCACAAGTTGAATATCTCCTCTTATCATTTTTTTTTCACTTGATGCATAACCACTAACTGTCCTTCATCACAACAATACACAACCATGACTCTCCTGATGTGTTGCAATATTTTACAAGCCCTTTGTGCTCTCAGAACCTACTCCATCTTCATGGCTCAAGAAAACATATTGGAAGCGTATGAACCACCTTTTTCTAGAAAACTTTTACAATTACCTCATCAGTTCTTGCATTTGTGAGGTATCTATCAGATCACGTGTTGTCCCCAACAACTCATTACCGAATACAGCAGAACAGCCCTTCATGCTAAGCACATACAAAATCTATTTCCTTCTCATTCTTTGCAGTTAACACGCAAGGCTAATAGCCTAAATAACATTTCTTCACCCATTAAGTAACCTTCATAACATACAACATTTGTAAATCTCCACTTTTATAATTTTCATATGCAATAATCGCCCTTTTATTCAAAATTACAATTGTAATAAAACTTTTTAGCACATACTGTTCTTGCCTCAATTTTTTGGCTAATGAATCCACTTAACATATGTAAACCTACTGGGCTTAACTTATAACTTGTTATCGAACTAAATTTAAAACTTACCACTAGATTTATTATTGGAACCCATGTATAAGTAGACTTGGACTAAACTCTTTGGTAAATTTGGCTAATCGGGCTAGTTGGCCCAATATGAAAATCAATAACTTCTAAACTGTAAGACCGGAACACCTGATAAAGTGATTACGACGGATTAATAACGGTTGAAATTTATTAGAACTAGACATTCTAACACGACTAGTCAAGACTTGAAATTTAAAATGATGGCCATTTATATTAACAGCTTAATGCACACTTAGAAAAGCATCATTTAAAAATAAATATTTTATAACCTAAAACATTTTATTACGTACAAGCATTTTTTAAACCTTCCTAGGAAGGGTTTGAACTTAGGACCTCTCGTCTAAAGGAAGGTGTCTCACCCAACGAGCCACTAGGTTGAAATTTTATAACAAATATTTTTTATGAGCAATTGTTTACATCCCCAAATTCTGCAATTAGTATTTATCCAAGTTTCTTAAATTACGATTCATGTGGTGGTACAAAACAGAAGACACTTATTATCTTATGGCACCAAAACATCGCATGCGAGCAAATATGTTATTAACGAGAAATGTACCAAACACAACACGAGGCACTTCCTTAATAGTCATTTCAAAAGATCATCCTTTTTGCCTTAAATGCTTCATTATTCTTGACTATTCCAATATCAAATCATATCATTGTCCGTGTTCTTTTAATGAACACATAGACCCTAGTATGCCTACGAGAACCACAATATTCACTAGTTAATTATATGGCGCAACCTCCGGCAAAGAAATATCTGATCTCCTACACTGGTAGCAAGCATTTATGCCAAATCAACATCACTCTACTTAATTCAAATTTCAATTTGTGCGGCTATGATTAAAAATTATATCATCCGTCTTTGCCTGATGCGGGCCAAATCTTTTGTTTCATAGATCGGCTACTTCACCTTTCCATTCTTGTGTTTATTTACTCTAATTTCAAATGACTCATTTCCTTTCAATCATACCAACAACTCTACCTACCTTTACTGCTTATATAGAACTTGTTATTATTGCAATTCTTACAAACCATTTTGAGTTTTGATAAAACCGGATAGAGAGCAGGTGATTGCTCTTCCCTCTGTACCTACTTGGCTACCTAAATAATGAGACAGTTCCATGTATATCTTTTCATACCCTTGAAGCTTAATTTCTCCTTACTCCAAGTTTAGAAAATCATTTTTCAAGGCCTGCCAGCGTAACCTTTACCTTGAGTACCTGTGACTTTCTTCTCTAATCTCACCAATTCAAGTCATAAACCTACTTGTTGCTTTGTCTTGGGGCAAGCCCTAAAAATTTATGCTTACACCATCAAATCTAATCACTTGATAGTTGCAATTGAACCTCATATTCCATTAATAGTATTTACTTTGATATATAGGTTTTGCCCCACATTGGTGTGCTAGTTTGATTTCTAGTCCTTTCATTATAACGTTGGCCTTCATTGGATTCTTCCTTCAAACATTAACCCATTTGCATTGGGAGCAACTGGGGTAGTTCACTCAATTATAAATAATTTGGTCATTGGATCTGGGCTAGCAGCTTTGTTAGCAAACTTTGCAACCTAAATCTAGAATATCCATTCCCTGTTAGAATACCCTTAAAATCTTGGTGGTTAAAATGTGTTGAGCCTTAAGAAATGCCTTACCAATGATTAATTGGTTTATCATTCCATGAGACGTTATGTTTGATCACTGACTTCAACCTAAGAAACCAACCAAAATGCTCACTCGGGAAGTTAAATAATCAGAAGTTGTTGAAGTTCAAACAGTAGACATGAGTATACCTGAGAACGCACTGATTGTATGAAACCAAATACCGTACACCCAATCAGTAACAAAATTTCAAAAGTAGAATCGATTGAATTTCGGGACGAAATTCCTTCTAACAGGGTGATACTGTGAGAACCCTCACCAAATCACGTTAGTCATCGATGACCGTTGACCCGACTTTTGACTTCTAATTCGGAATCATAACACCCTAAAACCCGTAATAACATTTTAATAAGTTATTTGATTTTTTCCCCTTAAGTTATAGTATAAGTGAGCAATAATTAAAAACTATATGTTATGACAAAATAAATACAAGTTATGCGAAGGGTGTGTCGAAAAGAAAAGGTTGCGGCGTTAATGTGAAGGGTGTGTGTGTCGACTTGTGGTCTGTCAAAGGATTCTAACCGTGGCTAAAACAAATATGAGTCATGTTAATAACCAGAACTAATAGAAGCTAAACGTAGGGTTTATTTGAACTCGATTTGGTTGCTTTATCTCGTCATTCATGGGTGCGTATGGTGTCGAACAGGTAGGTCTGGTACGAGTGGGTTTGTGGAATAAAACTGGTGTTGTGTCTATGGATGAAGGTGTCTCTTTGCATGTCCTTATAATCGAACCAAAGTGTCTTGTATATCTAGTGTGTGCATGCATGTATTGTATGGGGTAGGGTCTGTTAGAACTTTGTTTGTGAATGCGTGTGTCATGTGTAAGTCGATTAAAAGTTTAGGAATTAGGTGTTCAGTAAGTTTTAAAAAAAATGAAAGGATGGTTTATAAATTGTGTGTGTCACGTGTGTTTATGAAAAAAAAATAGAATTACATTAGTTCAAAGTACATTGTGACTTGTTAATAAAACTAATCTTAAGTCTTACAATTTATAAAAATCATAGGTCGAACAAGCTATACCATGCTGGGTTTTTGTTTTACACACGTAAAGATTGGGTTGAAAGAAGTAGTTTTTGGTTCGGCTTTGCTTTGTTAAAATTATGGTCGTCTTACCATGTGACCTTTTAATAGTATATATTAGCGGTCTCGAGTTTTCCGTTATCCCCATTTCGACTCATTGTAGTTTCTTAATCAATTTATCATCTTTCGAGATACACCTAAACCCATATTTCTACTACATGCGAATAAACCTTAACATGTATTAATGTAATGTATCTCTAAATAAGAATAAGCCCTAAAAACGTTAACAAATAATAATCACTACAAATCAGTTTTAGCATTCTATAGTAAATAGACTCCCAAATAATATATGATTATAAATTGTGTAGATACTTTGAAGAAGGAGTAGCTTGAGATATCTATGATTTAGTTGCTTGCTTACCTCATTATTTCTCTTCAGTGTTAAGGTGAGTACTCGTGGCCCCATTTTCCGAGATTTTCTTAGGGGAAAATAATACTCAACTACTATTTCATTTACATTATTTCTTTCGCTGTGCTAAATTCATATTATTTCCTTGGACATGTTTATGTATATAATTGTGCGCATGAGTATTGGTAGTGGTTGACAGATTTCATTTAGCCAACAGTCTTCGGGACTGGTTGGATACCTATGATTACATTTAGCCAACAGTCTTTGGGACTGGTTGACAGATTTCATTTATCCAATAGTTTAGCTCCAGCTGGTTTGCGATAATAACTGATTGAATTCCTATTGTGCACAGGACCACTTGGTGGTCGGATTTCATGATGTGGATTACATTTCATTTACCACTTGCTCTGCGCTATTATTCATACACATGTTTTACTTATAGTTTCCAGGCACATCACACTGTTTTATACTTATATTTCCTTAAACCTGCGAGCTCACCAATATTATGTTGACATTTACGAGTATTATTTTCAGGTGATCGATAGTCGTATTTTTGAAGGCATGCATGTTGAAGTCATACATTGTTCCATATCATGACCGGGTGACTTAGCCAAGCCCCTTTTTCTAAAGACTTAACTTTGATAAGATTAAGACTTATGTTTTACATTATTCAGTATTGTATAAAAATCTTTATGTAACATTGTAAACTCATTTCTTAAATCATATATGGTGTTGTTCTACTATCTTATGCGATGTTACATTGCGTTGCACCTCGTGTTTCCGCTCTTAGCGGGGTGTGACAATCTCCCTTAGATTAGTAGGAATTAAAGCATTCATCTTTAATGCTTAGAGTGTGAATCGGTAGTATAATAGATTCTAGAACTTGTTTTGTGATGCATCCCGAGATCGCTAGTAAGACTGCACTTGTGTAGTTAGGAATAACTAAATGATAAGAGGCATTAGGATAACCCTTGTTTGATACCCATAATAAAATTACTTCTTCCACATCGGTTGAGTAATTCCCCCACACCCTTGCGTTGTACTCATCTTTAGTACACGATACCCCTAGTTAACCCCTCAGAGCCTATCCTTTTCGCGGTTCTCGTAATGTTTCGGTTTTTCCGAAATATCAATGAAGAGCATTGTTTACACGCCACCCCCAAATGTACACCCAAATCGCCTTTGCCTACCTTGTATGCCTTCACTTTTAGTGCATTATTGTTATCACCTTAAACCCTTAGTTCAATTATCTAGTTGCTTGCAAGAGTTGCTAAGTCGAGTCATATCCTTTGTACATAGTTTTGGAACAATTGGGACTCATGGGAAAAGTTAAAGTTTAATGACTGGAAGGGAATGTTAATTCGAATTCCCTTATTTGCGTAATAATGTACCCCAAGTGTTTTGATCTTTTCAATTCGGGTCAAATTAGTGTTAGAGTAATAAAAACTCAAGTGTTGGGATGTGCCTATAAATCCCTATCATTTTGATGTTACCATAGAGGATGGTAGAGTAAAAGTGTATGAAAAAAAAAATAATCGAAAAAAAAATAGAAAAAGAAAAAAAATTGAGTGTTCAAAAAAAAATCATACGGGCTACCATCCTACATTTATCCTTTAAATTTATGTTTGTTCGTTTCAGTTATCTAGAGTTTAGAGTGTCGAGTCTTGGCTTAGCAACGCCATTCTTCGTATGCTTGTAACATAGACACTTTTGACTTGCCACCACTAAATAGCCTATCCCACCAAACCCTTTGTTTCCCTACCGTAAGCCTAACAATAAAACCCTTTAAAGACCTCTTTGATAGTCTTTCCTAGGTGCTTACGCCAAAGCGATGGAGGTTTGATCAATTCTCAAGCCTATGGTAATCTACGTACTAGGACCGGTTAATGAGTGTTTATCTTCCATTTCCAACTTGTTATATTTCATATACACCCGAGAGATGTGAGTATCCAAACACCCCATGCGAGGTGCTAGTATGTAATTTGCGGGGCTTATATGTGTTGTAGACTATTTTAAACCAATGCTTCATGACCCCTAACTTAGAAATTAATTGGCTAAAAGCACATTTGCTTGAGGACAACCAAATACCAAGTGTAGGGAAATTTGATAAGGTTCTAAAATGTACCTTTTTGAGGGGTCGTTTAAGCCCTTATTTGATCACTTTTGTATCCGTTATTACTTAATATCGTTCCTTTTCACTTTTTTGGTCTCTTGAAGGCAAATTGCTGGAATGGCATTTATTTGGATGAAAAGGCGCGGATATACGAAGAAAATGGCTAAAGTCAAGAATCGAGACACTGAGGCTGCTGGAACTGAAGGGGACGACGTCAGGTTCTACAAGTGATGGCGTCAGGCACAAACTAGCGACGCCGTCGGACAACTTTTGTGACAGCTCAGTAGCCAAATTGCTTATTTTCAAGAGACGGTGTCAGGCTTTAAAAGAGTAGGTGATCGCACCTCAGACGGCATAGATTTGATCCAGACGGCATCAGAGACTGAGGGGGACGGCGTCACGAGCATAAGGTGACGTCGTCGCAAGACTAATGTGGCCAAGACGAAACCCTAATGACGGCGACCCGACGGCGTCACAATTCATAAGGTGACGCCGTCGCGATTGTAATCTTATATATAGATTCCGAATTTTTCATTTTTACTGTGTAGTCTTTTGGTGTAAAAACCTAAACCGAACCAAGGATGTCTTGTACAGTATTTTAGGGTTTCAAACCCTATCTTACATCAAGATAAGTGTTTTACTTCATTAATTCAATTATGTCTTCAATTATTTGTGTCTATGCTTGCATGTTTTCCATGTCCGGCTAATTTATTTGTGTGTTTGCTTAGGGAATATGAAACTTGATTATTGAATATTGATTTGTTGTCTCTTATCTTAATTGTTAATGATCTAGTAATGCGATTGGTCATTCGTTGTGTATTTAATGCTTGATTAATCTTTGTGAACCTTAGACTATGACACCTAGAGTAGTTGTAGGCTAAACCATCCAAAGAGTACCTTAGAGTTAGAGTTTATAATTCCTAGAGCTTTTATAGATGAGACCCTTTGGTAGTTTCAAAGAGTTAGGGACAAACGCATACCCTACTACTTTAGACACACAACGCGATTAAGAATAAGGACGTGACAATTCAACCATCAATAGGAGATAATTAAGGAGTAATAAAACCTAAGTAAACACATCTTTAAACTATCATACGAGCACACAATAATTAGACATAGACTATATACACCTTAGATTAGATAATTAGACAAGTAGAGTAATCGGTAGAAATACCAAACCCCAAGATTCGTACCTTTCTAATTCCTAAAAAAACATAAAAAGATAAAAAATAATCTTCCTCAACCCCAACCTTAGCGTAGTAACTTCTCACTAGCATTCCTATTCCCCTAGAGAACGATATCAATACCCGTGGCTTACCCTAATACTACAATACAACGATTAGGTTCACTGCCTAGGGTGTTATAGAACTTGCTCGAAGAAAAGGAAGTTCCTTTGACCCCGAACGACGCGTGTAGCGTTATCAGTATTTATAGGAGGGAACTAGGGCAACACTACAAGTTCCAATCCTTTTACTTATTAGGCTTGGCCTAGGCTTATGGGCTTTCTACATAAGCCTAGCCTTGATTACTAACATAAAAGCCATATAAAGCTAACTATTACATATGAATCACTAACACTTGAAATATGGTTTAGGAGTGATTCCAACACCAATTCAGACGAGATGCCAACTTGCCACCGATTGCGACTTGTGCATTTACCTTTGATCAATTAGCAATATTGAACCGAAGAACATTCGGGAGGCAATGACAGAACCCACATGGATAGAAGCAATGCAGGAGGAACTTCTCCAATACCGTTCACATGACTCTTGGGATATGGTTCCAAGACCAATTGACATTCGAGTCATTGATCTCAAATGGTTACAAAAGAACAAAAGGGATGAAGAGATGACTGTAATTCGCAATAAAGCTCGTCTTGTGGCGAAAGGATATAGACAGGAAGAAGGAATAGACTTTGAAGAGTCATTCGCGTCGGTAGCTAGACTTAAAGCAGTCAGGATTTTCTTAGCCTATACCGCTCACAAAAACATCATGTTTTATCAGATGGACATTAAGACTGAGTTCTTGAATGGAACTCTGAAGGAAGAAGTGTACGTGAATCAGCCAGATGGCTTCATAGACATGGAACATCCCGACTACGTCTACAAACTCAAAAAGGCAATCTATGGATTAAAGCAAGCTCCAAGAGCGTGGTATGATGAACTTTCCTCTTTCTTGATTCTAAACACTTTCACCAAAGGAACAGTCGATCCTACCTTGTTTACACAAAAAAGCAAAAACGACATTTTGATCATTCAGAATTACGTGGACGACCTCATTTTTGGGTACACTAATCCGAATCTTTCAGAAGATTTTGAAAATCTCATGAAAAGCAAATTTGAAATGTCCATGATGGGGGAATTAAAGTTTTTTCTTGGTTTACAAATTCATCATTCCCCATGAGGAATTTTTATAAATCAAGCTAAATATACAACTAAGATTTTGAAAAATCATGGTATGGATAATTGTGCCTCTGTTGGCACACCAATGGTAACATCACCAAAAATTGAAGCTGATCTGTTTGGGAAACCTATCAATCCGAAGAAATATCGAAGCATGATTGGTTCTCTCATGTATCTTACTGCTAGTCGACCCGATATTCATTTTGCTATTTGCGAACTGCACCTCAAAGAGGTTAAAAGGATCTTTCGGTACCTGAAGACATCCATTCACAAGGGTCTTTGGTATCCGAAGGAATCCGGATTTGATCTAATTGCCTTTTCAGATGCGGACCACGCAGGTGATCAAGTGACAGCAAAAAGTACATCTGGAGGAGCACAATTTTTGGGTGAAAATTTAGTAAGCTGGTCTTCAAAGAAACAATATTACACTGCAATTTCAACCATTGAAGTTGAGTATGTGTCTCTATCTGCGTGTTGTGCTCAAGTTCTATGGATGAGAACACAACTCACAAATTATGGCTTTACTTTCAATAAAATACCTATGTATTATGACACGAAAAGTGTCATAGCCATATCATGCAATCCTGTTCATCACTCTAAGACTAAGCATATCGGAGTCCGTTACCACTTCATAAAAGAACATGTGGAAGAAGGTACTGTTGAATTATTCTTCGTGAAGACAGATTACCAACTCGGCAATCTATTTACTAAAGCCTTTCCAAAAGAAAGGTTTGACGATCTAGTTTGACGAATTGGAATGCGAAGCCTAACCCCTGAGGAGTTAGAACGTCTTCTCGAATCTTCTTGAAAATGATTTTCCAAAAAGCTTCGCTGTAAATATTTTTGAAAAAAAAAATACAAAATTTGAAACACCAACAAAAGAAAAATATAAAAATATAAAACAGTCAAAAATACAAAAACAATATAAAATCAAAAATCCAAAAATATTCTTCTCACGACATGTCTCTCGTATAATTGATATTCTGTACGTTTTTAGAAATGTCATTCAACAATGATACGGGCATGTACAGATGCTTGAGCGAGAGTTCTTTAAATATTTTCTAAAACATGTCGTTTCTCAATATTTCTTAAAAAATGGCTTTTTTTATACTTCAGTACGAAACCCGTACCAAAATGACGACTTTTGATTATTTCAGATAAAAACTCGTGCTTTTAAAGAAAAATCTAGTGTACGCTTCAATGCACTACATTTAAAACTGGTGAGAAATTATCATCATCTTGAGCACCTTTTTCAAGATTGTTCAAAAAGATTTTCAAAATCTTTCAAAATATTTTGTGCTCAATATAACTCCCTCTAAAACCCTTTAATTGATTATGCATTATTAAAGGGGGAGTATAAAACCAAAATGTTCCAAATTCATGCTTAAATCAAATCCGTTTGTCTCCCCAAAAGATTCTAAAAATGTTGTTTAATCCGTTGATATAAAAAATATCACGAATATGCTATTTTTGAGGGGGAGAAGATGTGATTAAAATGTGATCAAAAATATTTAATGATCGGTGTTTGAATCTCAAAAAAGCTTGACTCAGTCGGAACCAATGAATTGATGAGTAATCAAAGTCAGTAAATGTACCATGTGCAGATTTCTGTCAAAACTTATAAGCACATGTGAAGGGGGAGTGTTTCTGAAAATATAAAACTCTCAGAGTGTTCCAAACATGTTTTCAATCATAAATACTTTGAGAGATTTTCAAGAAAAATGGTTTCATGGCAACAATAGGATAGTCATGGAGTTATAAGGTGACTAAGGATAGGTAAATCAGTCCTATGATCCGCCAGAGCCGGAGGGATCTACCCAAGGACATCACAAATAGTTAGTATTAGGAGTCCTTAGGAATGATTGAAAAAAAGGAGTAATGTGAGAAAGGAGAAAGAAGGGGTTGAAGAATTAAAAAGAAATGTAATGAAAGGGTGAAAAGAAATTGCCCTCCAAAATCAACCTTAGGGCAGAAACTGGGTTCAACTCATATGCTACTGGTTGTCACTAAGATGACACTGGTATTGAAGACAAAGACGTCATGGACCCAGTGACGCACTGCACCTAACCTTCTAGCCACTCTATTCCTCTCAAAAGGATTTGTTTCATTCTTACTAGGAACCCTACATAATGTATTGACCTTCTCTTATAGTTGGTTGGTATTGAAGAAGGAGACCCTCTCCCTAGTCTCCGCTCAGGAAAACCAAAATGCACTAATTGAGTCTAGAGCCATGAGATTCATCAAAAGATCTTATAGGAACACATGACATTTCATCGCTTGTTGTTCATCAATAAGAACACAAGTGATATATTTTAGAGTCCTACGCAGGTCTTAGCAATCTGCCAGAACATTTATGAGAAGTTTCACATCTGTGATCTTCAATGATTGAATGGAAACTCCTGCCAGGGTTAACATCAAGCAGCCCTGACAGCAGGTCACTTTAGTAACTCCCCGTGGATTACGCTTAGTGTGTCTCAAACGGTCTACAGTCGTGAGGTGATGCTTCGGTGTACCTCAGCGACTCACTTGAACTCTACGTGTACTTCGGAACATCGCGTTATCTCACTTGTGGGACTCCAGTTCAGGAACGGCCTTTGTGAGAATTAGAGATGTGTTTTCACACTATACTGTTAACACACTCGAAGTTCAAACTTGTAAGCGCCGGATTACTTCTAACCCATGTTTTATGTTTTCTTCTTATGGATGCTTGCGGGAGGAAGAGATCGTGCAGATTCTACACATGCTCATGCCAACAACACATGAAAGTTCTCATCAAAATCAAAGCCAATACAAAGTTAAAGATGATTCTTTGTCAATGTCAAAGAATCTAAAAAGTTTAAAGACTCGAGAACTACATCATTGGTAACCAAAAGACAAATAGAAGTGTGAGCATAGTGGAGAAAGACATGGAGACACCTAACCAACAAAGTTGACAAATGGCAGAATACCACATTATCTGATCACAAAGCATGAAGGAACGAAAATCAAGACTATTCTATATCTACACACAAAGTTCAAGCTCAAGGAGAGTAAAGACCTATTCAAGTGGAGCATCTTTTGAATGACCACCCCTTAGGGGGAGATTGTTAGCCGTAACATTTTTATTAGAAGTGATGGTCATTCACAGTTAGGAACTTTGTAACGTGTGATAAATATTGTGATAGAATAGTCAACGGGCTCGTTGATTGGGCTAAGCTAAATGGCTATAAGATATGTTAAGCTAACCTTGTATAAGTTGTCATCCAATCCAAGTCCAACCCATATCCACGAGGCCCATGGAAAGCCCATTAGGGCGCCTAGTACTTGTAGTATAAATACTCCTCAAATGTGTCATTTGAGGTGTATGCTTGAGTGTGTTTTGTGTGTGTTTTCTTTCAAGTATAATAAGTTTCCTTTTAGTTTTTTCTCTCTATTCATACGTATAACATATTACTTAAGTCACCATCTTTTAATCTTTTCTTCTTCATCTTTTACGCATAAAGTATGTTTGTTTCACGTGTGTTCATCTTGTGTTGAAGGTTGGTATACGCGTAAGGTTGATGTAAAAACAAGGTCCTACAGGTCACATAAGTCCATGTGCAACATATGCAACTTTGCTTCCGAACTAGGTACGGATTTTTGTTTATATGATGCTCTTTTGCTTTTTCCTTATTCGCATGATGGACATAGGTGATCCTTGGTGTATTTGAACTTTTGAAGGTCGTTGACGATGTTGTCTTTGGAAAGTTTGTTGATTGTGTCGAAATTGAGATGGGATAATCGTCTATGCCACAACCAGTACTTTGTTCCAGATGCTCGTGTCATAAGACATATTGGTGATGAAGAGGCCATTTGGTTTATGTCAATAGCATACAAGTTTATATCACGATTCCCAGTTAAGAGATTAGTGCCATCCAGGTTTCTAACGAATCAAGCATTTTTCCTAAAAGCGACCTCTAAATCTGCATCACAGAACTGCCCGACTGAAAACAAATTGTGTCCCAACCCTTCAACATAGTAAACCCGAGTGATTAAATAATTTCCAAAAGGTAGATCTCTAAAACCCATGATAGCTGCTACATGATCATTTCCAAATCGTACAGTTCCCATGAATTTCCAGACGAAATTGATCAGCAGCTTCAGATTCCCGGTAATGTGCTTGGAGCAACCCGAGTCGACGATCCAAAGACATATTTCGATAACCTTCCAAGAACAGAAGAAGAAGATTTTGGAAACCATTTTGATTTTGGTTTCTTTGGGTTAGAGGTAAAGTCCTGATCACACTCATAGAAGTTATCTATTGGGAAAACAGGGTCATCACTCATTCTACCATTCTAGAGTGTGAAAGTTCTACCCGTTGGTTTCCAAATGTCATCCCTAAAGTAAGGACTATGCTTCTTATCAGTAGTGTAAGACCTAAATCTTGCAACTAGTCTTCCTATGGGTTTAGCATAAGTTCTTTTAGGAACAATTTTCTGAACAGGCTTAACAATCTCATTCTTAGAAACACAATCATCATGAACATTAGTTAAAGATTTCTTGCAAGTTAAACAAACAGATTCAACACATTCATTAAACTTAGCAGAGTTCATAGGTTCATTACATTCAGATGAAATGTCTTTCTTATTATAAAGCGGTAAAATCCTATGGTGTTCTTCTACTTTATTCTCTTTATTCAAGCTACTACTCTTAGAGGCATGCGAGACTATATTGTTCCTTGTATTGCTCTTAGGCTTTAGTCTGCCGCTCCTAGAGGTGCTTTCTAGTCCTGTAGAAGGTAAGGCACATGCATTAGGATTCACTTTTTTATCAAGAGTAGTGGTTTTAGCTTTCCTAGTCTCTTTAGAGTGCTTTTCTAAACTTATGTCGTTTGTTCCGTATGGTTTAGAGGTGGAGGCAGACGCATTAGTGGTACTTATCTTGAAAAGGCCAGGTGCTAAAACTTTTGGTTTCTCGATAGCTGCTTTTTCATTTTTTTCATTTTGTTTAGGCAAGGTAGGTGGAGTGACTGGTTTTGACAATTCATTTTTCTCATTGACTTTTGGAGGAGGCAGAGAAATAGATATTTGTTGTTTGAAAACCTGTTTGGGAACATTTGATTTATACTTAGTCAGTGGTTTTGCAATCTTTGTATCCACAGCCTTTCCTTTTTGACATTCCAGCTGAGCCCTCAAAAGATCATTTTGCTCTTTCATGTCTTTGTAGGCACGCTCATACGATAGGTTGTCATACTTGCATTACTCAGTTTTTTTATCAAGTTGTTTAAAATATGATACATTTTCTTTTTCAAGTTTTTCAAGTTTTTCAAGAGCTTTTTCATATTTTGAAACAATTGCGGAGGTCTCAGACTGGAGTCTTTCATGGTCTTCAACAGAATATGTTTGTAAAACAATGGACATAATATCGGTACACAGAACATCTTTGAAGAGAGAATCATTTAAATTTTCCAAAACTTTGATGTGTTCAACACTTTCATTAGCTTTATTTACCAGGGATTTATGGTCCTTGACAAAGTCAACTGTTTCTTTCAAAAATGCTTGTTCAAAATGAATTACCCTTGAATTGATGTTATTCAGCTGAGGGGCAATTTTAGTTTCAAAAAACTTTTTCATTTCATCATCAAAACTAGAAAACCAGATGTTATTAGTAATATTGGTTTTAGTTTTAACAGTCTCTTGAAGTCTCCTAATTCTTGTTTTCACATCATCTAAAATGTTTCTAGCATCACTTGTGTTAAAAGGATTGATTGAAGACATTTGTTCAATGTTCGAAAGAGATTTTGAGACAACAACTGGTGTTGAAACTGGTTTTGAAACAGGTGTTGACTATTTGTTTGAAACAATTGGTGTGATGGAAAACTTTGACTTTTCTTTTTTCGGAACAAAAGGAATTCCAGAAATTTTGTTCCAATTGTTGTAGTCTATTGGTTTGATTTCTTGGTTGTATTGGTTCATTTTAGATCTACTCTCATCAGATAGTTCTAACGTTTCAAGAGAATCACGAACAATTATGGGTTCATGCAAAGCTTTTCCATTGTTCAATACATTCCGTTCTTTCTTAGCTTTCTTGAGGAAACAAGAAGGGTTGTTACCAAGGGCCATTTTATGTGCTGTATGAAAATACGGATTTACTTGGTTAGAAAGCATCGTAGTTGTTTTAGCAGAATGACCTGCTGTAACAAGCAAATTTTCCAATTTGTTGATTTTTTCATTTTCATCAAGAATTTCATCAAGAAGAGAATCTTCTCATTTTGAAAAGTCTGTAATCAACTGCTTCTTCTCTTTTTAAAGATCAGAATAAGTTGCCATTTGTTTAGAAAGTTGGTCTTTTAGATCAGAAATTTCCTTGTTTAAAGATTTTATTTTCAAGTTGAAATTCACATCAAGTGTGTTATACTTGATTTGCAATTTTTTTTCTTTTAAAACGGAATTTCGATAACCAATTTCTAATTAAGACTCTTTGTTTTTGTGAAATTCAAAAGCTTTTGCATTCTCCTTGTACCTCTCAAGCTCAGCGGTCAATTTTTCATTCGCGTCCTTAACATCGCGATTGACCTTTTTAACTTTCTCAATTTCAATGCCACAGTTATTGCTTAATGTTTCAAATAAGGCACGTGTTTCCTCATCAGTCTCAGTATTTTGTGCCACACAGCCTCCACTAGGATCCACATCTGGAGTTTCAGGGTTAGTATTGATACAACTCGGATTGTCAAGGTATGTATCATAAGTAGGTGTTGGTGTCACAGAATGTTGTTCGTCATGAGTAAACACATCAAATATGACAATGTTATAGCATGGATCAATGATTGGTACCTCAGATACTGCATTGGCGTCATAAACAGGAGGTGTCTCAGAGTCAGTGTTGTACTTAGCTTCCTGAAGATTTGCCATGAAGATGCTCTAGTTCTTCCAAATCATCCATAATAGCAAAAAAGTCATGTTCCTCAGCACTTAACTGCATCCCTGCTTCTGACTTCTGTGCTAATAGCATTGCTTTCTGAAGATACGCAACATCCTTTTTTTTGGCTTAGTAGGACAATTCCTTGCCATGTGACCCACTCCTTGACAGTTGTAACACGTAACCCGATTACCCTTATTCAAATTTCCATAATTCCCAATGACTGAAGCTGCAACATTCCCATTCTGATTACCCACTGCTCTATTCCCAACATTCTGCCCCATCTGATTTCCAACTTTTTGACCTAACTGATTACCCTAATACGAAACCACCTGATTACCTATATGAAATCCAGTAGCATATCCCTGTTGATTCCCAATAACTCCAACCATTTGTCCTTGATGAACCATATTCAAACCTAGCTGTGCAATTTTTCTGTTGCGAGTGTTTGATGAAATCCTTTGGTTGTTGTTAGTTGGTGTGGAATAGCGACCTCTGAATGCTTTAGTCAAAAAAGCAAATGCAGTTGACAAGCCTGTTCTTGTTCAGTTTCAAGATCAGTGATTCCTTGTTCCTGGTATTATGGATACTATTGTTGTTGAATGACTTGTTGTTCTTGTGGATAGAATTGTTGTTGAGGGATAAAAGCTTATGGTTGTGGAGTGTATTGCTGCAAGTTGTTGTTGTTGTTAGTGGAAAATGATGGAGCTTGTTGTTGTGTGTTCACTGGAGTTTGAGACTTTGCAATTAGTGCCAATGGATCATGATTCTTTGCCAATCTTTCTTTCCTAACTTCATTCACTTCAGTTTGGTTTTGTTTCAGAAAATCGTTGAGTTGATCAAAGTTCACCTGATGTAAGTCTTTTGTTTGGACAATAGTGACATATCGTCCCCATTCTTCTAGAAGATTGTTTAGGAATTTGATGTTACTCACGATAGTTCTGGGTGCCAACTTGTTTATGATAAGCTCGTTCATTAAAGTGCAGAACCTTCCATAGTAGGATTCAATTGATTCTCCTGGAGTTGATGTAAACTTCTCCCATGTAGTTACCAGCTTGTTCTCCGTGTCTTGTTTACCAATTTATGTTCCATAACAAAGCCGTCTAACACGTTCCAACATATCGAAAGCCGTTTCACAACTGTCTACTGCATCAAAGATGTCTCTTGGCAACCCCAGTTGGACAATGTGAATTGCCATGTCATCTGGTTCGACTTGCTTCTTTTACTCTTCAGTGTATTCTGATTCATATTGATCACTAAAAGATGGTGGGACGGGAGATATTGCATCAGGATTTCTAGGGTCTTGGACTGGTCGAGGCTTGAAGGGTCCATTCGTAATGGATTGAATCATTAGTTTTCCATTAGGTTTGGTCTTGATGTAGCAGAGTATACGACTTGTCCATTGAAGATAACCACCTTTTTCAAGCATAGGATGACGGTTTTCAGCACCGCTGCATGAATGTCTTGTTGAGTTGCCATTGATGAAGTATTTGATGATAAAGTTGATGTAGGATCGATTCAACGATAAAGGAGTTGTGTTTGATGAAGATTAAGCTCGGTTGTTGTAGTGAAAATTGGGTCTGAAAACTTAAAAATCTCAATAACTTCTTTTTGGAGCGTTTTTCTGGCCATTTGAAGCTATGCTCAAAATCTTACTCGTAAACCTATTCATAAGGGTAGGATTCAGTGCTTATGTGTAGACTTCCTTATGCGTAGGATTCCTTAGGCGTAGGATGAAGCTTATGCGTAGACTAATTATGCGTAGGATTCTGTTGGATCGATATACTTTAATCAAACTAACTTAAACTAGCTTGTTAAGGATTAATAACCTCGGATAAATCCTAAGTTATTAACAAAGAAACACTGAGCAATCTTTATTAAGTACGCGGAATTTACTTAACAAAGTTATGAAGAATAACTTTTATTATAAACTCTAAATCTGCTTATTATGTAGATACTCTAAACAACTCTAAGATTATCCAACTTCTCTCTAAAACACTAAATAACTTGTGAATTCATAAACACTAAAACTCATAAACTCGTACATCTCTAAGGCCAATCTAGGAGTCCTTTTATAGGCTCAAGGATATCCTAGTCGGTTTACAATTTGTATTCTTGTATGACAAGTAATCTAAACATAGAATATTCTAGAGTTACAATACTTTCCATAAACGAATATAACAATTCTACTTTCTTGACTTCAAGTTCCTTTTGTGAATATATCTTTAATAACTTCATCTTTAAGGACAGATTGTTTCTTAGTCCCTGGATTGTATCTTTGTAGTATCTGTGCTTTGTCAAAGTATCTCTTAGAATTATTCTTTCACATCAGCATCCAGCAAACTCCATCTTTTCAGCAACACAACAACATATGACAATTTGTACATTAATTCAGTTAAAGTTGCATTCTATTCTCATCACTTCCAGATGTGTTAACTCCTGTGAGAGGTGAATCATTGAAAACTTAATGGATTTAGATCTCTTTACCAAAGTCATTATCTCTGGAGTAGCCAAATGTTTTGGTGTGTAAGACCATGGTACATTGATAACCATATGATTTTTAGCAAATCATCAGCTATCAACAGATTTGATTTGTCTTTACCAAAAGTTGTACCCTTCTGGACTAGTTAGTTCTTCTATCTAATGGTGAACTAATTACCAATAATGGTTTTTCCACAGCCTTTACCACAAGCCATTTTCTTGTGGGCTATCCAACTCTTCACATTAACTGATATGGTGAGATGAATACCATACAACTTATTAGCAAGTTGTCAACTAAAAACGGATTTGACATATCTTTACCAGAGCCGTTTGCTCATGGATTAGTCAATCCTTTTGTAACCATGGTGGATTGATGACCTATTGTTACCATCTCAAAATCCATTTATTTCACTTAACCTTTGTTTTAAAAAATTTGTTACTTAGCAAAAGATTTTATTCAAAAATCACTTAACTGGTTTAAAAAGCTGCAAGCAGTATTTGATTAAAGTACTGTTTGATCAGCAGTACTTTGAATAAAGTACTGATTTATCAAAAATAATTTATTCAATTAAGTTTCATACCAGTTTATTCATCATCTTCAACAATGGTAGTCCAGTTGATAAACAAATTGATAACCATGCAAGCAGTTTCATTATCCTCTTCTACTTTCATTCCATGCTCTAGCATTCTTCTCAGGAGCTCAACTGTGAGAGGGTATCTTCTTTCTGCAAACATGTGTATCATTGTTCCATTTTCCAGCTCTAAAACATGAACTCTAGACTCTTCAAAGAATCTCCAGCAAACAATTTCCCAGCTCTCTTGATTCTTCCAAATATCATCAGTGCTCTCTTCTTCAGTTTCGCATGCAGTTATGATATCACCATGTAAAACTAAACCAATCCCTTCTAATGGATTATGTTCAAAGTAAGCTTCCACCACATGATATAAATAGAATAAATCTACTCTATCTATAGTGTGCAGTAAGTCCCATAGCCTATTGAAAACTTTGAAGCTTTCATCTTCTTTATGAAAAATGATATAATCTCCATCTTTGGATTTCACAACTTCAAAAGCACTAATCTGTGATCTGTTCATCTTCATGTCATAATCTTCTTGAATAATCCAAATCTACCACTCTGAGATAATTTCTTAATGCATCCTTAGTTTCAAATCTTAATTCAACTTTTTCTTTCTTTGAGAACTGAACATCTGTAACTTCAGTTTTCCTTTTTCTTTTTAAACTCTTCTTTCTTTCAGCTTCAGTCCAAGTAGCTTCTTCTCTAAAATCTTTAATGCCTGCCACATCCTTCTTATAATCCTCCCTAGCAGCATCATACAATCTTTTCATCTCAAAATAATTAAACATTTGCAATCCTTTATACCCTTGACTTTTAAGATAAGCCATCATAGCATTTCTGTCTTTAGCTTTATTAAGTCTTCTTGGCATAAATCTAACAGGAACAGGTGACTGTAATGGTTCAGCAGCTCCAGCATCCAATTCATCTTGTACCTTTTTAGTTTCTTCTCTATTCTGAGCTTCTTGAGCTTCGTGAGCTTCTCTATCTTTAGCATTTAACTCTTCTTGAATCTTTCTAGCTGCTTGTTCATTCAAAGCATCTTGAGCAGCTCTTAACTGTGCTAAAGTTGGTTTCTTCTTCTTAACTTCTACCAAAACACCCTTTCCTTTATCCTTAGGATCAATTTCAGGTTGAGAAGTTCTTTGTTGTTCTTCTTCTTGTACTTCTCGAATAGTAACTCCACCTCTTGGTTGTGATAAATCTCCTAAAATTGTAGCAATGAACTCATCATCACTTGCAGAATAAATAGGTTTGAGAATAGCTTCCTCCTCTTGGAAAACAGTTGAGGGACCAACAACTTCTTCATGTGCAGTTGTTGAAGGACTAGCTTCCTCATCAAAGTCTAATACTCTTGGAGTTATTACCTCTTGTCTGAAAGTACTTTGAAAACCAGTACTTTGTTGTTCAGTACCTTGATCATCAGCAGTACTTTGAACTTGAACTTGCTCATCAGTATCTTGAACGATCTTTTCTTCAGACTTTTTAGAACTTTTAGGTTCATTTTCTTTAACCATATCTTCTTTCAAGTTTGTTCTTCCAAATTCCTCCCCAAGTTGACAGAAGATGTTTCATGAACCTTTTGGTGTTTACTCGTCTTGGACTGCCTTTGTGCTTTCTTCTTTGATTTGACCCAGATACGAAATTCTTTAATCAAAGGCCAGACAAATGTTTTTAGCCTTCTAAATTTTAACTTCAATTTCTTTATCTGCTTGGCTTGAACCTTAGTAGTCTTTTGCAACTTAACTATCTCCCTTATTAAAGCATAATTATCCAAAGATAAACCTTCATGAGGTATAGTATGTGGATCATCACCTTGAATTTGTGAATGTTCCTCTAATTGAGAAACATGAACAGATCGTTGTGGAGATAGAGAAGGTGATCCTGCAATTTCTTCTTGAACCTCAGTACTTGGGGAAACAGTACCCTGTGGAGATGCAGTACCTTCATGAGAAGCAGTACTTGCAGATGCAGTACCTTCAGATGCAGTACCTGCAGGTGCAGTACTTTCACTTGCTGCATCATCTTCAACATCAGCTCTAACAGCTTGAACAACTTCCATCATAGAAGTAGTTAATGGTGTATCTGGACCTCTGAATAAATCACTTCTTCTTGCCATAAAAGTAAAAATCTTTGATTGTTGAACAATAACAGGCAACAAGTCTGTAGGCCTAGGTACATCAGCAAGTTGCTTGTTCAGAAAAACTTGTACAAATCTGGGATACATTAACCAGTTTGATCCATGATTGATGTGAGAAAGCATGCCATCGAGAATCAGCCTTAAAAACACGATCTGTAGCTAATCCCACCATAGCAGATGCTATATTTGACCCAAACTGCTCCCAAGAAGTACTTTTAGCACTAATACAATGTATCAAAACATGTATTAAAAACTTCCATTGAGGACAAAATAATTGTTTCCGAAAAGTTTGTTCTGTTAAAGACCCTTCATAACCAAGATGCCCAAAAGTTTCCCAAATCAACTCCTTAGTAAAACGAATAGCCCCATCATCATGAAACAACAAATATTCTCTAATGGAGGCTTCAGTAATCTTCATAGTTCTTCCAGCAACTATAGCTCTAATATAAAATTATTCATTCTCCATATTTTCCCTTGTTGTAGCCCAAAATGCTTGAATCCAAGGTTCAATAATATCCGGCTCCACTAAAAGAGCATAACTGATGGGCGACCCAGTTAGATAATCAATAATATCATGAAATGCCTCATTATCTTCAGTCTTGTCTAAATTGGCTACCATATTGTGTTTTGAAACAGTAGGTCGATTCGCCATTGGTGATTATGTAAGCACAATAAGGATTGAATAAGAATGAGAGAAATATAGAAACGATGCTAATGTAGTAATATGAGAGGGAAAATCGAAAAGTAGTTATTTATAGGTGAGATTTTTAAAAAATCACTGCCTAAAATAAAAACAACCGTTTAGCATTAATTACCCCTCAATATAACTGTTGGAACAGTACTTTTAATATGACAAACAGTACTTTCCACGTATGCAGTACTTTCCCAAAGCAGTACTTTCCAAGCAGAACTTTCAGGAAAAACAGTACTTTGCCAAATTCTGCTGTATATTCTAAGTATACACAAATATCCTCCCCTCAAGCAATACACAGGACTATACTAACACCTTATAGTCCTCTCCTCAAATGTAACTCAGTAGTTAATCATGCCAATACTCACCACCAAGTGATTGAATCTTGAAACATCAAAGCCTTTGGTAAGTAAATCAACGACATTATCATTTGTGTGAACCTTAACCACATTAATGAGCCTATGCTCATAGCAATATCTGATAAAGTGATGCCCAATCTGAATATGCTTGGTCTTGGAATGATAAACAAGATTCTTCATAATACAAATGGTACTCTCATTATCAATGTTGATAGGAGTATTTTTGAAATTGAACCCATAGTCCAAGAGTTGATTCTGCATCCATAAAACTTGTCCACAACAGCTTGCAGCAGCTACATATTCAGCTTCAGTAGAGGATGTTGCTGCAATTGTTTGTTTCATACATTGCCAGGACACTAACCTTCTTCCAAGATATTGGCATCCTCCAGTGGTAGATCTTCTATCATAATTATCACCTGCATAATCACTATCTAAAAAAGCTTCTAAGTGAAAAGGTGACTCTTTTGGATACCACAACCCTAATTTTGGTTGTTGTTTTAAATAACAGAAGATTCTCTTCACTGCATTCATGTGAGAAATCTTTGGTGAGACTTGATATCTTGCACATAAACAAACTACAAACATGATCTCAGGCCTTGATGCAGTAAGATACATAAGAGAGCCAATCATTGATCTGTATAACTTGACTTCAACAGGCTGTCTGTTGGGAATTCTGCAAAGTAGGAATTCTGCTAAAAATAATGCTGAAGGAATCTGTTGAAGTACATGGATTCTGCTGAAGGAATCTGCTGAAGTACATGGATTCTGCTGAAGAAGGAATTCTGCTGAAGTTATTTTATAGTATAGTTGGTTTCTACAGATATAGATATTCCGTATATTTATTAGTTTGTTAGGATATGCATGAGCTATTTTAGGTAGTGATATGCATTTATTTTATATTATTGTTTATTTAGGGTTCCTTGTATATAAAAGGAACTGATAGCTTTTGTTTTACATAACTCTTAGAAAAACATTCTAGAGAAAAGTAATAGAGATCCATATAGAGGATCATTGTTTCTTGAGAAAAACCTTGTTGGTAACTTTGATTGCGTCAATTATTATTCCGCTGTGCATATTCAATCATTGTTATTCATACCCTAGTTGAGTCCGGATCTTGGTTTCTACAATTGGTATCAGAGCGGGTGGCTCTCGATCTAGGGTTTATCAGGTTCTTCGTGAATTAGGGTTTATATCCTAAATTCGTCTATAACAGCAGAGTTGAAAGAAGTGGTTGGCAAGAAC
This sequence comes from Chrysanthemum seticuspe, assembly GCA_019973895.1. Classification (NCBI taxonomy): domain Eukaryota; kingdom Viridiplantae; phylum Streptophyta; class Magnoliopsida; order Asterales; family Asteraceae; genus Chrysanthemum; species Chrysanthemum seticuspe. The sequence continues at coordinate 36,167,839 of BPTQ01000006.1, forward strand.
AGCAGATCTGAATTTATGGAGAAAAGATAGATCGATCACAATATAAAGAGAGGTAAATTTGTTTTTAGTCTCGTAATAATATCTGGTTAACAATTACTTCGTAGTATTCACGTGGGTCAACTGGTCAATTCTTGCTCATTTAATTTTGATCGTATATCTGATTGGATGGTGAGGGCCCATTTGATTTATCAATTCAACAAGGCTGTTGTGTTCGTGTATTTGTATGGTGGATATGTATTGATTGGTCGGTGGGGTCATTGAGTTGCTGTACACGTGATATTGATTGGTTCCTCACGTTTGATTGGTTGCTCTTTAAGTCAATGGTATAAAGTAATATAAGGAGTGCACTGGTTATCGTGTTGTACTGATTCACACGTGGGTCCTAGGTTTATTTATTTTATTGGCACTTCATTTTGTTTCTTCTGATGACTTTCGGTTTCTGCTGAACACGTGAGGTCCAAGATGTCTCATTCTAATATTTTAATGAAATTGATATATGGGCTATGTTGAACGGTAGACTGTAGTATCAATCTCACGTGGGCACTAAAATAGTAAACATTGGTCAGTGGTTTTAGTTCCTTCTAGTCAAATATTGGTGGTCAAGACGTTCTTGTACTGGTCGAGGTTAGAAGTTGGTTTATGCTGATTGGTTCATGCTGTTTGGTTTATATCTTGGTATTTTTAAAATGGCAGAATTTGATAATAATAGGGATAATGTGTTTCCTTATTTGATGAATGGTGAGTACGATGTCTGGGCTAAGAAGATGGAACACTGGATCATGAATAATGATATGAATATCTGGAAGGTGATCCAAAATGGCAACAGCTTGAAAAGGACTGGATGTGATCAAGATGGAAAACTCTTTATTCATCCTCCAACGACTGCAGATGAACACATTGCTGTACAAAGAGAGTCAAAGGCCAGAACTATCTTGCTTAAATCTATTCCTGTTGATCATGTAGCAGATTTTCGTTATATGGATGATGCAAGTCGTATACGAAATGCACTCAAAGAAAGGTATGGTGGAAAGGCTGAATTCAAGAAGATGAGCAAGGAAGCTTATGCTAAAGGTGATGCTGAAGAATTTGCCAGTCCACAATTTGCCTTAATGGGCATCTCTCAGGTACAAAATTGTTTGTTTGGTTGTAGTGAACGTTATAATGAACTTAAGGAAGCCTATGATATTTTGAAAACTAAATATAATGAATGCTATGTTGAAGTTGAAGCTTATAAACAGGCATTAAAAACATTAGAAAGACAAAAAGTTTGGTTTCAGAAGAATCAAATAGCTTATGATGAGAAGATTAGAGTGTTAGAAAGTGATCTAGAATGTACTAAAAATGACTTAAAAAGGTCTGAGAAATTGAAAGCTGATGTGGTGTCTGAAAACATTGTGTTAAAAGAAAAATTAGATAAAGAAATAGCTAGACATAATTCTTGGCTAAAATCTGGTCTAAATCTAGCTAAAGAGCTCTATTCTAGTCAAACTTCTAATACTTCAATAGGTTTAGGCTTTAAGAAATATGTAGGACTAGAAGCTAGAGAGGACACACGTAAATCAACACCAGTAGGATTAGCTAACATTGTAAAAGAAGGTGATTTACATGCAGTACGTGGATCTATTAGAGGAATACCTATGCCTGTTGACCTTTCCCTTACTGTTGACTTTAATGGATCACACCATTTATATGGCAAAAAGTCAAGTGACTTGCTAGACCTTAATAGCAAAACTAATGACTCTGTCTCTTCTTGTAATAGTGACAAGTCGTCAGACCTAAAGTCCACTGACTATGCCTCATGTGATTCCACTGAAAAGTCTGACTCACCCAGGCACACACCCATGATCATACCTAAGTCCAAAGTAGTTGCTGATGAGCCCAAAACAAAGCCAGTTACTTCTTCTGTTAAACACAATTTTGCTTCTAGTTTTGTTTCGGATAAGTTTAAATGTAATAAACAAAGTTGTGTTAAGAATAAGTCTGTTAAGAAGAAATCTTGTTTTGTGTGTGGTAGTAAACTCCATCTTATTAGAGACTGTGATTATCATGAGAAAAGGATGGGTGTTTCCTATGGTCATAAGACTTTTAGACCCACATGGACTAATGTTGCTAGCATTCCTCCATTTGTTCCCAAAGTTGCACATGTGAGAGCAGGTAAACCAGTTTCTACTGGTAAACCAAAGGTGTCTGCATCTGTTTCTGCTGACAGGCTTAATAGGCCTTTTCCAGTTCCCTCTGGTGGAGGATATTCTTCACCAGTTGTTACTGGTTGGTGGAACGATAATGCTAGACTTATGCCCTATAGACCTACTAGTTCTTATTTTCAGTCATATACACCTTATGTATCTCATATGAATATGGCACATGGTGGAGTTAGAGTGGCAACTGCTGTTAAGCCCTCAACAGGTTATTCTTGGAAAACTCAAAGGAAATGTGCATTCTGGGTACTCAAGAAAAATAGTCTTTGTCAGGTGCATTGATTGAGGGGAGGCATAAGCCTAAGGGGAGGCTTATTGTTGTATTTTTGTATTCTAACCATTTTTGCAGCTGTTGGATCCTCATACGCCTAAGGGGAGGCTTAGTGTTTCTGATGACACTACAACTGTCTTGGTTTCTGCTACTGCTTGATGGTGTATTTTACATGTTTTGTTTATTTTTATTCTTTCTTTATTTTTTATTTATTAAAAAAAATCGTATTATTTCTTTTTAGTGAAAAAAAAAAAAAAAAAAAAAAAAAACCCTCTTACCTCTCTGTGTTCAATTTCTACTCTTTCTTGTATGCAGGTTTTGGTGTTGGTTAATTACCACACAACTAATGGTTTTCATCTCACCATGTCTTACTGACACAAGAGTTGACTAGCCCACAAGATTATGGCTTGTGGTAAAGGCTGCGGAAATCCACAAATGGTAATTCACTCACCATGATGATGAAGGCATTCCATTAAAGAGTTGGCTAGTCCAAAAGCAAATGGTTTTTGGTAAAGACATCTCAATTCCGTTATATAGTTGCTGATTTGCTAACAAATCAGATGGTTATCAGTGTACTACAGTTTTCGAACTTAAACATTTGGCTACTCCAGTAGTGATGGCTATTGGTAAAGAGACATCAAATCCATTATTTTCAATGATTCACCTCTCACAAGAGTTAACACGCCTGGATGTGATGAGAATAGTATGAAACTAATATGTTTTGATGTACCTGTTGTCATTTGTTGCTGCAAAGATATGGCGTTTCAAAGTTTTGTCATCATAGAGATGTAATTGTTTTGGTTCTTTGCTGCTGATGTTCGAGTACAATCCTCTTGTTTTGAAGTGTTAAAGATCTATCAAGAAACTGGAACTTAACCTAGTCAAATTCCAGTTTATGGGATGATTGTTGGGAATTCTGCAAAGTAGGAATTCTGCTGAAAATAACGCTGAAGGAATCTGCTGAAGTACATGGATTCTGCTGAAGGAATCTGCTGAAATACATGGATTCTGCTGAAGAAGGAATTCTTTTGAAGTTATTTTATAGTATAGTTGGTTTCTACGGAAATAGATATTCCGTATATTTATTAGTTTGTTAGGATATGCATGAGCTATTTTAGGTAGTGATATGCATTTATTTTATATTATTGTTTATTTAGGGTTCCTTATGTATAAATGGAACTGATAGCTTTTGTTTTACATAACTCTTAGAAAAACATTCCAGAGAAAAGTAATAGAGATCCATAGAGGATCATTGTTTCTTGAGAAAAACCTTGTTGGTAACTTTGATTGTGTCAATTATTATTCCGATGTGCATATTCAATCATTGTTATTCATACCCTAAAATAGCTCATGCATATCCTAACAAACTAATAAATATACGGAATATCTATATCCGTAGAAACCAACTATACTATAAAATAACTTCAGCAGAATTCCTTCTTCAGCAGAATCCATGTACTTCAGCAGATTCCTTTAGCAGAATCCATGTACTTCAGCAGATTCCTTCAGCGTTATTTTCAACAGAATTCCTACTTTGCAGAATTCCCAACACTGTCCATCTTCATCTTTGCCCAATGAATTGATAGATTTAATAGGTGTAGCAACAGCCTTCATATCATCAAAATTAAACTTCTTAAGTATGTCAGTAACGTACTTGTCTTGACTGATAAAAATTCCTTCCTTTGACTACCTAACTTGAAGTCCCAAAAAGAAAGTTAACTCTCCCATTGAACTCATCTGAAATTCCTTCTGCATCAGCTGCTCAAACTCCTTAACCATGGACTGTTTGGTAGCCCCAAAGATGATATTATCAACATAGACTTGAACTAACATGATATCCTTCTTATATCTCTTGATAAACAAAGTCTTGTCTATAGCTCCCCTCCTGTATCCATGTTGCAATACGAATGTAGAGAGCCTCTCATACCAAGCTCTAGGTGCCTGATGAAGGCCACCTTGTTTAGGATCTTCAAAACCTGGAGGTTGTTTCACATACACCTCTTCTGTAATAGTGCCATAGAGAAAGGCACTTTTGACATCCATTTGGTAAACCTGAAAACCCATGTATGAAGCAAAAGCAAGAAATATTCTAATAGCATCAATCCTTGCTACAGGAGCAAATACTTCATCATAATCTACACCTTCTTCTTGTCTGTAGCCTTGAGCTACTAACCTTGCCTTGTTTTTGATAACATTGCCTGTTTCATCTCTTTTCACTCTGAAGACCTATCTTGTTCCAATAACTCTCTTCCCATCTGGAAGATCACATAAAATCCAAACTTCTTGAAGTTTAAATTGAAGAAGTTCTTCCTGCATAGCTTCAACCCAGCTTTCTTTAGTCAAAGCTTGAGCAATGTTCTTGGGTTCCTCTTGAGAGATAAAACAAGTAAATAGGCAGGTTTGATGGTCCTTATGATTCAGCCTGTTTTGTTTGTAGACAAAGCAAAGTAAAGCATTATGGTCCTTGTCATCACTCCAGAAGTAGAAGGACCAATGATTTGATCCGTAGGATGATTCTTATGAATTTTTAAGATTGGAGACTGTGGAACTCCATATGCATCATCCAAGTTAGTTAAATCAACATCTTCATTTGAATCTGAGAAAATACCTTCATCTGCAAACTCATCATCAGTTTCCTCTAATCCAGGCATGGTAGGATCATCCAAATCATCTAAAGTACTGTTAACTGGTGCAGCAGTACTTTGGTTCAAAGTACTGTCCAAAGTACTGTGAGAATACTCTACAGTTTTGTTCTTCTTCTTTGCCTCTTCATAAGCTCTCTTTTGTTTATCAGTGTAAGAATGTGCTAATACATCTTGAAGAAGCATATGTTTAAGTTCCTCTTGAATAGATTGATCCTCAGCAGATAATGAGGATTATGGTGCAACAGTACTTTGTTTTGGAGTATCAGTACTTTGCTTGGGAACATCAGTACTTTGTTTTGGACTTACGGGATCTTCATCAGGAACAGCATCAGGTCTAATATGGACTCCATGAACAACATATGGTAAATCTTCTCCATTCTGCACAGGTTGATTTTCTTCACTAACATGTATATAATTCGTTGAAGGAGTTAAAACCTCAAGATCAAACATCCAATCAGGACCTTTACCTTTCTCATTGTCTTGATCTTCTAAAAACTCAACATGAAGACAATCTTGAATCTTCTTAGTAACTCTGTTGTATACTCTAAAGCCTTTACTGTTAGTGCAATAACCCAATAAGTATCCTTCTTCAGACTTGCCATCAAACTTCCCCAGATTATCAATAGTGTTTAAAATAGTGAGAGGGCATCCAAAAGGCTTCATAAAACGAATGTTGGGTTTATTTCCCATCAGCAATTCATAGGGTGTCTTCATCTGTGGTTTGGTGACAGAGACTCTGTTAAGTACATAGCACGCAGTACTTACAGCTTTTGCCCATAATTGAATAGGTAGATGGGAATCTGCTAGCATTGTTCTTGCTGCTTCAATCAAATTCCTATTCTTCCTCTCTGCAACACCATTTTGTTGTGGTGTTCTTGCAATACTAAACTCCCTCTTTATGCCTTTGTTGGCACAAAATTCATTCATAAGCTTGTTCTTGAATTCAGTCCCATTATCACATCTAATACCTCTAACCTTGAGTCTTAATTGGTTTTCAAGAGCTATAATCAGTGTCTGAATAGCATCAAAGGTATCATCTTTAAAACCCAAAAAGAAAACCCAACTGAATCTACTGCAGTCATCTGTAACAACTGATGAGTGTCTAAATACTCATCATTTTTATACTGTTAGAATGCCAAAAACATCTGAAAACACTCAGAAATGCTTCAAAATGATAAAAATATCACAAACAAGTGTTTTATATGTTTTAAATGCAAAAACATCAAAATCTGATGAAAAACGTATTAAGTTTGCATAATTGGCAGTTTTAGTCCCCCAAGTTACAAAAGTTGTCAAAATTAGTCCCTGGTAATTCAAAAACTTGTAAAATATCATTTTAGGTCCTTGAGATTCAAAAGTTGTCAAAATAAACCCTTTAAAGTTTAAAAATCACAAATTGACAACTTTAGTCCTTTAACTTTGAAAATTGTCAAAAATAGTCCTTGGTTAATTTAAAAAGTGAAAATTATCAAGTTTTAACCTTGTTCTATTAATATTTGACAAAAATGGTCCTTATGATAAACTTTGGAGAAAATTACAATATTGGTCCCTCAAGTTTTAAACTTGGCAGTTTTAGTCCTTTAACATTTCAAAAATGGAAATTTACAACTAAGGTCCTTGTACTAATCACTCTTGGCAGGTTTAACCCTTGTTAGAACTTTGTAACATGTTCAAGATTAAACCCTTAACTTTGGCTAAATTGCAAATATGGTCCTTGTTGTTAGTTTCTATACCAAACGGACCCTTTATTATTCTAGCCCAAATCCAAGCCCAAACAAATGACCCGGTCCAGTTTTTAAATTCAAAAGAAACCGCGGGTACTGTAGCAGTGTCTCCTTCAACCTTGTTTCACCAAAACCAGTGGTTTTTAACCACTGGTTTTCCACCTTTTCACCTCCACATCACCTCCCAGCTGTCTCCTTCCACCTCCACACCAATCCAAAGCCCATTAATGAGAAAAACCCACTCTTTGAAAAATGGCGCCAAAATCGCCATGTGGCATATCTGATTATCTGGCCTAATCCAATGGTCAAATTGTGGTGGGAAAGACTCAAGAGTGTCGACAAGGAAGAAAAAAGTCAATAAATATCAAGATTGAAGCAAGAGAAAAAAGTATCTAGTGTAAAATTTACTTTTTAATGTCGTTTGAGCTTAACTTTTAATTCAAGTGTATCTTAAAGCTTTTTAATCTTGTATTTCATGTTTCCAGTGTAATATAAACCTTTTGATATCATCAATTTCACTTTTGAGGTCTTATCTCATGTTATGCAATTTTTATGAATTCAAAGAAATCTCAATCTGTTGAAATGTTGTTAGAAGATGTTAGTTTGGACTGAGAAGCACATATAAGCTCCAAATAAAGCTTATCAAAGCTTTTAGATACTCTAAAAATCAGTTTGTTAGTAAAAGTCAGAAATTCACAAAAATAACAAATAAATAGCTTAAAAATAAAAATCCATGGTTCAAGGTTCTAGCAGGTTGGAGCAGGGTATATTTTGGATTGCCTTGGGATTAGTGCTTCATGGGAAGCTTTAGGATGTGTTTTCAGACCTTGGTTCTTAGTTTTCAGTTGGAAGCAATTGTAAGCCTTTTTGCTCAATCTTGGTATTTTACTATTCTATGGTGTTAATGTTATTGTTCTATGTTTCTTTAGTGTTATTTAATGATATTATGAGTTCTGTAATAGATTTCATGGTCTGAATCTTTGTTTCTCTTTGAAAAAGTTCCAAAACAGTTTCATTAAGGGTGTTTGGATTTGTGTAGTTATCTGTGCTAAAGGTTGTGCAGTCAATTGTTTTTGCTTGTCTCATGTCTAACTAGGTCTTAATAACTCATACAAGTCATTAAACCAAGTCCTTATTAGCCTAAAAGTCAAAATCTTTCTTTTTGGTCTTGAATCAGTCACTGTTGGGATTTTGATTTGCAAGAATCATCATATTAGCTCATAAGTAGTTAATATAGCTTAGTATAATCTTATTACACCTTAATATAACATGTTCAATCTATAAATTTGATTACAAGTTCATAAAAGTCAAACTGAGTGTGTAATAAAAAAGTCAAAAATCTGTCCTGTGCACAGATTTGGTAGCAAGTTCATAAGCTCTTAGAGAGCTTATTAGTGATCTTTATCTTGTTTGTTTTGGCTTTTTGAGAAGCCAACCAAGCTTTCTCAAGGTTACAAGTTCTTATTTTCCATTTGTAGCTTATTTAATAGCTTTTTGTTTGGCTTATTTTTCACATCATTTCAATATAGTGTCCTGTGCACCAGTTTTCATAGCTCAAACATAAGCTTCTACAGAGCTTAATATTTGGTCATATACTCTGATTTTTGGTTCTAAGACAGCTAACCTGGTCCTTTTCAAGATCCAAGTTAAAAATTTCCATTTTGAGCTTATTCACCAGGTCTGCAAGTGATTTTCATTTTGTCCCAAGTAAATCAGTATATACTGAGTTTTACTCAGTGATTTCTCAGGTTTTGTATAAGCTTCTCAAAAGCTAATTTTAGCTTTTCTTGATCTCATATCTTGTTTCTAGGTAGTCAATCAGGTCTTTTCCAAGTTTCAATAATTGCTTTTCAGTTTTAGCTTATTGAATGATCTGTGCATCAGCTTAAAGTAGTACACCTAATTCTGTTTTGCTTATTTAACTCAAACATAAAATCTGTGTTAAACTTGTAATACAGAAGTTCAAGCTTGTTGTTTTTGATTGAAATAGAGTTATTTTAGCTTAATATAGCTTCTGTGTAGGTTTGGTAGCTTTTGGTTATCATTTGGCTGTTTCAAGTGCTTATTAATAAGCAGTTTACATAGCAGTAGCTTATTTCTATACACAAGACCATGTTTTTCTATTTTTACTAGATTCTACATATTAAAATAGACTTTTCCTGAAATTTTCATTATTTTTCATAACTGTTTTCTATTTTTCTTAATTAAAAATAGTTTTTAGGTATTTTTAAATAGCTTTTAATTCAAATAAATTATAAAAAGTCCAAAAAAATGATTTTTCAATTTTCTTAGGTTAAGATAAATACAAAAGTAATAAAAAGTATTTTTCCATAATTTTCTTAGTTTAAAAAGTATTTTTTAGCATTTTAATTAGTTTTAAATAGTTTTAAATTAATAATAAATACATAATAAGTCTTAAAAATATATTTTTAGTTTTAAAATAAGTTTTATCATATTTTAGATTTTTCCTAGTTATAATTTCATTTTTCTAGGTTAATTTTGTATTTTCTTGTATTTTAGTGCATTTTAAATACTTAATAATTAGTTTTTAATTAATAATAATTAAATAAATAGTTGTAAAAATAATTTTCTTTTTCTAATAATTTTCTTTTATTATTAGGATTGTTAAAATATAATTTTCATATTTGTAGCTCTTTTATTTCTTTAAAACTCACTTTTTATATTGTACGTAGACGTTATTTTTATTTAAACGTAAGTTTTAAGTTGTAGGTTTTAAACGTTCATCGCCTTTAAAAATAGTGATAGCGTTTATTTAATAGATTTTATCTTTTTAATCTTTTTAATTTGCATTTAAGTCGCTGTTATTTGTTAATCTTTTCTTTTAGTATAATTTTCCATCCAAAACCTTACTGATTGCTATCCTTAGTGATCATTCTACCATCTGATTAAGTGTTTTAACACCAATTCATCCTCCGTGGGACTTAACGACCCAGGAATTCCCTATATTCCTCTGATCTTAATTGCATTTGCGTCTGAGCTGTTTTAAGTCTATTTGACTTGACTGTTTGGCGCAGACCAACAACCAAACAGTATTTTCTATTGTTTAAACTTGCCACAGAGACAGGTCTAAACAAATCCATATGTAACAACTCCAATGGTTCTCTAATAGTTCTTTCCTCAAGCTTCTTGCAAGAAGCTTTGTGTTGTTTACCCTTCTTGCATGCCAAGCATGAGTGATCATTCTTGTAAGTCTTTGTAGGTAAACCTCTAACTAGATTGCCTTTGACCAGTTTGTTGATATTCTTGAAATTAACATGACCCAATCTTCTATGCCATTGATGTGCCTTTTCAGATGTTGCTTTAGCCACCAAACATGTGGCTCTTCCAAAAGAATGTAGACTCTTCATGTCTAAACTATACACATCATTTGTCCTTGGTACTATAAGGACTACTAATTCATTATCAACAGGCTTAAAATCAGAGGAAAGGATGAGACATTCTGTGTCAGTGAATAACACATGATGCTTTTTATCACAAATTTGAGAGACTGATAACAAGTTGAACTTAAGCTCCTTCACATATCTAACATTCTCAAAGTTGATAAGCCCTGCTTTGATAGTTCCTTTGCCAGTAATCTTTCGTCCATTGGGATCATTCCCAAATGCAACTCTTCCTCCACTAATATTTCTAAAATCAGTCAAGATCTCTTTGTCTCCTGTCATGCTTCCAGAGCAACCACTATCCACAATTAGATGATCTTTAAGCTCCTCTTCTTGGTTGCCCTGCACACAAAGAAAAGAGTTAGTGATTTTTAGGAACCCAAGCCATTACTGACTTGTGTTCCCCTTGTGGAGTTACACACTCAAATTCTTTGAGTATGTAATTCCCACTATCTTTCAAATGATGATCCAGAATTATCTTTTGATCTTTAGCATGTGGATTTTCAAAACATTCTGATTTTTCAACATAAATCTCTTTTACATGATTATTAGCTTTTTCTTGTGTCACAAAAACATCAGATTCACTTTTTGTTGAAAGTACTGTGTGTCCATCAGCATTACCTTCCCTCTAAACCCATTCTGGTTTAACATGTGGTTCCTGTGATTTAGATCCCCTATGTGAATTATAATACCTTCTAGGTTGATAGTGAGATCTCCTAGGATTCCTATTCCAAGTAGTGCGATCAGTACCTTGTTTTTGAGCAGTACTTTGGAAAGTACTGTGAGATACTGAAGGTTTTGAAAAAGGTCTTCTCTGATGTGGATATCTATGATCTGGTGTGAAGTTTCTATGATTAACCCTATTTGAATTATTCCAAACTGGTTTGTTCTCTCTAGGTTTCTGGTTAACAGTCCTATTCTTTGAAAATTTCCTAAGGTATTCTGAATGATGTTCACAATCCTTGATTAAATGATTAGGACTAAAACACACAAAACACAGTTTTTCACCCATACTTCCAATATGACTTCTTCTATGTCTATGACCAAAACTATTGTGCCTTCTAGGTGAATGATTAAACCTGTTTTGACCAAAGTTATCCCAAAAAGGTTTAGCAGTACTATTTTCAAAAGGTTTTGCAGAAGGTACTTCTTGTGAAGCAGTACTTTGATTTGAAGATACTGCTTGATTTTGAACATTATTTTCAATAGCTTCTTTGGGTTTGTCAGACCTAGTTTGAGCAACAAGCTTTTTCCTAAACTCTAGACTGTCTACTCCAAATCGAGAAACATCAGGTCTTATGGGTTGATGACTAATGGGATGTGGGACAGCATTATATCCCTTGTCTTTCTTATACTCAGGAGGTGGTTCACTTATTAAGCCCTCATTACTAGATGTATCTACGTAGTTAATGAGTTCATCATCACTAGTGGTTATGTCCTCAAAATCACCTACATCCTGATCACTAGGTTGGTTTTCTTCAATGTTATCAAAGTTCATACCAAAACCTAATCCAGTTCTAATGTATGCGCTTCTTTGTTTTTCAACATAAGTAACATGGGACAGACCAGATTCATTCCAGGCAGCAAACTTTTCTAACAGATCATCTCTCCTTAGTTAATTTCTGAATTTCAGCAATTTTACAGTTTAGTTTCCATTCACTAAGTTTTAACTGGTAATCCTGTTGTTCATACTTTTCAGCCCAAGCCATTTCATTATTTTCATGTGTTATTATTTTAGCTTCCATGGACTCTAAAGTAATTTGATAACCAGCCACTTTAGATCTAGCCTTAACATAATTATCTCTTTCAATCACATAACTGTTAAGTAATTTATGATAAAAATCATAACAGAGATAGGAGACTGAGTTGGTGAAGTAGCCACCATTGCAAGAAGAACAGGATCATCTTCACTTTCTTTGCTCCAATCAAATTCTCCAAAGCCATCATCAGATTCCAAAGCAGCATCTTCAGGTTCTTCATCAAAAACAGTACTCTAGTCCAATGCTTCCACTGTTTCTTCAAATGCATCTTCCACTGCTACCATACAGTAAGTCACTGGTTCACCATCAAACTCTTCACTCCAGTCAACTTCTGATAACTTCTCTTGAGCAACTAAATCCTTTGTTTCAGTAATTAGAATTTCTTTGAGCTCAAGTTTTGGCTTCTCAGATGTTCTGTTTGCTAGATACTTAGCAAATCTGCACTCCCTTGCAAAGTGACCAGTCTTTTGACAATTGAAGCATTCAATTTGTGATTTGTCAAAAGTTATTCCTTGTTTTGGTTTGAAATCAATGCTTTTGCCTGTCTTCTTCATGTACTTTTTGATCCTGGCAGTGATCATAGCAACTTGCCACCTGATATCAATTTCTTCAAGTGCATCTTCTTCAATCTGTGCTAGATCTTCTTCATAAGTGACAGGTAAATTGGCTTGTTGTGCAAAGAAGGAGCACACAACTTCATCTGAGTGCAAAGTGGTAGGTGGTGGGGCCTGCTGAGCATATGAAGGGGGGTTGTAAATAGCAGTACTTTGAGAAACAGTACTTTGAGGAGAAGCAGTACTTTTGATTGAAGTACTGCTCTTCTTTTCAGATGATAGAAAAGCAATACTGTGAGACTTGGAATTTGTTTGACCACTCATCTCATGCTCATACACCTTCAGTTGATGATAGAGATCATCAAAGTCCATGACATCCAAACCTTGTTGTCCTCTGATCATTGTAGCAATCACATGCCATGTAGATGGTAAACTCCTTAGAAACTTTAGATTAGCATCCTTAACTGACACTTCAGCCTTGTATAACTCCAACATGTTGAGGAGATTTTGAAACCTATCATATGCAGCATCAAGACTTTCTCTTTCACCTACTGTGAAAGTTTCAAACTGTTGCTTCAGCAAATTTATGTGCATCTTTTTAGAGGCTTCATTCCTTCCAAATCTGGTCTTGAGAGCAGCCCAGAGCTGCTTAGCATCTTTAGCATCATGAAATTTGAGAAGATGACCATCTGGAATGGCAGATAAGAGAATGTTTAGTGCCTTTTCTTGATTCCTTAGGGTTGCTGATGGTAAGACTGCCTTTGGTGCTATTGGTTGTCCAGGAATATTAATAGGTTCTGGAACTACTTCATTGCCATTAACAATTACATTCCATAGAGCATGGTCTGTAATGGCAATATACTGCCTCATCTTCATGCACCAGAGATCATATTCTCCCTTCTTGATTATTGGAATTCTGAGTGAGGTGATTGAGGGTGGTGGAACAGCTTCAGTCGACATCTTGAATGTTGTTGAAGTAGGGTTTCTTCCTAGTTAGAGTTTCCACACAAGCTCTGATACCACTTGTTGGATCGATATACTTTAATCAAACTAACTTAAACTTGCTTGTTAAGGTTTAATAACCTCGGATAAATCCTAAGTTATTAACAAAGAAACACTGAGCAATCTTTATTAAGTACGCTGGTTCGTTTAAGAAAATATATCAAATATATGATATACGTGAGAATCGACAAATCAACCTTTTAGGAAAAGGGTTAACATGCCAAAACTCACGAACGTGATATAAGTGATACCGGGCAAATGATTACCCAGGTCGTTTCCCAACGAGGAGTGAATTGACGGTGACGTTTGAGGTTTGTTATTAGAACTTGAATTGGTTAAACGAATTTTGGATTACGTTATCTACAAATTCAGGAACGGGAAGGTAACTAAGGTAAGGGGAACAAAGTAAATAACAAATTAACTACTAAATTGCATAAGAAACAATAAAACTAAGCTAAACTACGTACTAGGGCATTAAAACTAAAAAAAGCGAAAACCGGGAATGCACCGAGCCTAAAAAGTGAAAACTTTGCAATTTAAGTCCTACGAGTGCAAAACCAATTTTCCTACATTCTAAACGACTAAAAATAATTTTAGGAAAAAGCTGGGTATTTTTTCGACTTTTATTTTATTTATTACGAATTAAAAACTAATTTAAACTAATTAATTAATTAAAAATAATAAATATTTTTAGAAAAATCTGAAAAAATTACAAAAAAAATACTTTAACTTATACTGAATTGAAGAAAAATAAAAAAGTTCTACACTACTTTTGAAATAAGCTGTTAAAAGTCCTAATAAGCTTAAAGGCTTAAACTACTAAATGTGTTTAAATAATTAACAAAAGGAAAGGTAAACACAAGACAGGGACTAGCGCAGATGGTTAAGTTGTGAGAAGTTTGTGCGTCTGAAAAGTGACAGAAGACCAGGGTTCGATTCCAGGTTCTGTCATATCTTTTTGCACTTATTTTTTTTTGATTTTTTCTTTTGCCAACTTAATTTAAGCACTATATTAAATATTTTTAACAAAAACTTAACTTGGAAAGCTTATAATAAGTTGTAACAGCTTATTTGTGCAGCAGATATAAACTAAAGGAGTGTTTGGTTAAGTGGCAGTCTAAGAAAAATAACTACAATAAACTTGAAATAAGCTAACTACCTAATGAGCATCCTAATCTAACTAACTAAGAAGCTTAAAGGGAACCTAAAATAAGCAATAGAGAAGGGAAATAAGCTGAGTGTAAGCAGATAAGCACATAAAAAGGGAAGCAAAAGCAGTTTTTTTGGAAATCCTAAGTAAAAATGGGAATTAAGCATAAAGGAATAATAGCTATTCTAACAAGCCTAAATAAGCACTAACAAGGAAAAAATTATACTAACTATAACTAAGGAAACTAATAAGCACTTACTACACTACAATAAGCAACTAAGTAGCAGAAATAAGCTATAGAAAAGGGAATGCAATCAGGTTGCTGTTTGGGACAGGCTAGAAACAGCCTAATGCGGCTAGTTTGAGCTCAAAAATAAGCCACCTCATGAGCTTTTAATTCACCAACAAGCCAAAACATATAAAGTTAGTACTATGAAGATTCTAAAAAAATTAATTGCAACTTAAAAGGACTAAAAATAAGCTGTTTAAAAAGTGGTTGAACAGCAGCCTATGCTGCTGTTCGGTGTGCAGTTAAGTGACAGAAAACAAAAATTTTTTTTAACCGAAACTTGTAAAGCTTGATACAACAGTTTCAAACCTTTTAAACATTAACTAAAACCTTGAAACATATTTGACTTTAAGAGTCAAAATGGGTGGAAAGCAGTTTTAGACCCTTAAAATAAGCTACAGCCAAACACCCCTTTAGGAGCAGTTTTGTAAAAACTGTTTTGAAAACTAACAAGTTTGTATAACTCTTGACTAAATCCAGGTTTTTTATAACAAAAAGCAGGTTTTCAACAAGCATTGGACTGATTCCCAACACTTGAACATAAATTTACATAGTAGTACATGAAATTGAAACAAGATGAACTTTCATAAAATCTTGAGGAAATTACACAACCGGAAATTAAAAGTGCTTAACAGAAATTAAACTTTAAAACTTAAAACATTAGACATTTAAAAAGCAAGAAATAAACTTGGACTAGAAAATTAAAATTCTAGACAAGGTTTTCAAATTCACTACACTCCTATTTATACTAAAAGAAGAATATGTCTTCATCTCTTGTCTTGTTGCTTCTGTGTTTCATTTGTGAGAGAATGAGCTTGTGTTTGTCCAATGTGCTTCTTTCCTTTAATCTCACCCATTGGATTTCTCCTTGGTGCCCAAGCATAGGCTCACAGCCATTGATTTGCCTTTTTGTGTCGTGGATTGCCAAGTTGGCAAGGGAAGTCATGTGAAGTACTCTTGGACTCATCTGTGAGAGGGACAGGAAGTGAGAGAGGGGGGAAAGTATTTTTGGCGCCAGTTGTGTTTTTGATGTTCTGGGTTTGGATTAAGGTTGGGTCAAATGGGGAATGGGTGAAATAAAACAGGTTTAAGAGGGATGGGTTAAATGGTTGGAAGAGGGGTTAAAGGGTTAGAGTGTTATAATGGTTTAGGTATTTATAAAAAAAATGTTTTAAGTAAAAAGTTTTTTTTTTTTTTTTTATATGAAAAGAAAGAAAGAAAAAAATATTTTTAATAAAAATTGGTTTTAATAAAAATAATTGTTGTAAATTAAAATGGTTAAAATTGAAAATAATTGTTTTTAGTGAAAAACGTTTTAAGGGTAAAATGATAAACTGGGTTCGGATAAAAGGTAAAAAGGTAATTATGGGTTTAGGGTTTGGTTTCGGGTTTGTTTCCCACTCTCATTCCAAAAACGCGTCCCGGGATCCAGAAATGCAGAAAATCCACTTTCAGCTCCGTCCGCAATGCACGTTTTCCATTCCAAGCTCAATTCTGTCCGTTTTTTGCCCTGTTTTCGATCCTTTGTACCTGAAACACATAAAAACACATTCCAAGGATATCTGTAGTATAATTGGTTATATATCAGTGTTTTTAGACGTTTTTGTGGGCTTAGATGGATAAAAATGATGAGTGAATAAGCACTCATCAAATCCCCCACACTATCAATTGCTAGTCCCTAGCAATCCGATCATATGAAGTA
This sequence comes from Chrysanthemum seticuspe, assembly GCA_019973895.1. Lineage (NCBI taxonomy): Eukaryota > Viridiplantae > Streptophyta > Magnoliopsida > Asterales > Asteraceae > Chrysanthemum > Chrysanthemum seticuspe. The sequence goes on from BPTQ01000006.1 coordinate 36,184,535, forward strand.
ATGAAAGGATCAAAAATACCAAGAATACCCCGTTTCGACTTTTTATTCACTACGAGAAATTTAAAACTTGAACGTAAATAAATAACATGCTTGATTATCAAAACATGGCATCACAGAACGGGATTCATGCAAAATGGGTGTCTCCGGGGAATTGTAATCGTCATCCTCTTTTTTATACTCTCAAACCAAGCTTAAACTTATTTTGCAAACATTTTTGTAAAATGCTAACACTACTTATATCAATAATCTATGTAAGTCGAGACATAACTTTTTACTCCCGCAATTCATAAAATTTAAGTGTGTGTGCTCATTTTCAAAAGTTTGACCATTGAAATCGACATTTGTTATGGTTGTTATCCACTTAACCAAAGTACTAACCCACCGGAAACGACGAAAGTCTAAGGATCGAAAGGGCCTCTTCCATGTAGCGGTTTTCTTCTCGGCACATCCCAAAACATAAGTTTTAAGTGACCGGGCTTTTGACACCTCACAGAGAATAGTACCGGAATTAGAGGGAATTCGATTCCCAAGATTTACGAAGCTACCGTTAGGTTAAAACTAAGCCTAAATGGATCATAACCGACTATAATTTAGAAATTCGAGATTCAAAGGTGAGATCACTCCATGTTGCGACTTTCTTCTCAGCTTGTCCTTTTTAAGGAGGCTAGGTTTTCACCCTCGAGAATAGTATCGGAGCTTTCGGGATCTTTGAAATCAAGGATTTCCAAATTACCGTCAAACTTTTAGACAACTTTGACGAATACGAGTTCAACTTCCGATTTAAATTTAAGAAAAAGCAAGTTTCGCACATTTATTCATAAGCAACTTAGTGCTTTTATTCACGCAACTCATATATTTTCATTTTTCATTTTTCAACTTTTTTCACTTTTTTTTTTCTCTTTCACTTTTTCATCATTTTTTTTTCTTGTCACTTTTGACTTTAACTTTAAACTTTGCAACTTTTGCATCATTCAAGCACTTTTACGATACTTTCATTTTGCAACATTATTCAGATTTAAAGAAAGTATGCTTTCTCGGAAATTTAAATAAAAAGTTGAACTCGGACTCTAAATCAATTTTGCTTAAAAACTTTTTATTGTAACAAGACGATTTGAATGTTCAAAAGTTTGACAACGAGCACGTATTTTAGTCTGATTAGTTAGCTTCTGGGAGAAAAAGCCATAGATTACTTATATAAGCTCTAAAGAGAACCAACTACTCCACGCTTAGCATTTTCATTTGCACAACGCATAAAACCTTAGCCTAAATGTTAAGAGAGCAGCTAGATCAACACTCTAGCAGAGTCGGGATTCCCCTTGTTCTAGCCGAATCAAGACTAAACTACCATTAATACCGAAGCAATAAGGCCTTATTTTTGTGCAAAGCACTTCTTGAAAATGTAAATACTTAACTTAAAACGATAAAAATTTTAAAATTTTTGGTCAAAACGGGGTGCTAGGGTACTAGAAGGTACACACGTGATCAAAATTCGCTAGAATTCCCCCCACACTTAGAATTGAATATTGCCCTCAATATTCAAAGTACCGGCCTTAGCCGAAACTATAGAACGGAAAAAGGTAATACTACTAGCCAAGTGTGGAAGCGAAATCTTTTTTCACAAAAAGGATTTATAAGATATCCCTAGATAAATGTTAGCAAAAAGATCGGATATTGGGCGGCTGGATTGAAAACAGGCGCATCAATCATCACGATCTACGGGAATCCTGAAAAAAGAGAGAAAACACAACAAGCAAACATCAGTGGGGGTTTCCCCCCACACTTAGTGTTAGAAAAGAGAAAGAAGTCAGAAACATGGGTGGACACCCATGGAATGCTAATGTTTTTGTTAACCGAGTCGCTAGCTTGACTCGACCCCGAATTCATTGGTCCATGGGGGAGCAAGTGGAAGAAAAAATCTCCATCGGACTTTCATTCAAATGGTTTGGATAAACATTGAATGTGCTGAAAGTTCCACTCCGATGAGATATAACCGGCTCAAGAGAATGAGAAATGCCGGGATCGAAGATGGTATCTTCACTCCCGTAAGAGTGAAGGAAAGGAGAAGTCATGGGATAAGAAAGAATAGTGTCAAATATTTGACAACGGGTGGGTTGGGTGGGCAAAAGATTATCCACCACTTTAGAAGTCACAACATCCGTGTTGGACTTAAGAAATATCCGAGAGTGAACTCCCTTGAAAGGTAAGATACCGGTTTTGAACACTTTGTCCTCGGAGAGGAATGAAACACAAGTATCAACCATGGTAAAATCCTCAAGGGTAGATAAGTCACTCATGGATAAAGGAGGATGTGGAGCATTTTGCTCAAAAAGCTCGTCCTCAATTCCCGGAGGAAGAGGATCAATGTGAGCGAGTTCACCGGCGAACTCCTCATGAAAAGGTCTACTCCTTTCGGAAGAAGGAAGCAATACAAATGTGAACGTCTCATACTCAGGAAGAGAAAGATGAAAAGTGGGATTGCCACTACTCTTCGTTTCAGTATGATCGTCATCAAAGCGGAATACTTCATATTCCGGAAAAGAATCATTGGACAAAGCCTCAAGAGTTTCGGGCTTTTCCAAGATAGAGTCACTATCCTCTACGGGGATAGGAGCTGAAGCTAGTTTAGCACAAAATGATTCGATCTTGGAAATGAGGAGATTTACATTGAACAATTTTTCACGAAGTATCTCGTCCTCGATTTCCAGATCATCATAATCTCTCACATCTTCTAAGCTAACTAGCTCAGAAGGTAACTCCTCAACATAATCGATGTCTCCATACGAGAAAGAATCATCAAACGACGTATAATCATTTTCAGACTCGGAGATCATCTCAACAGAATCATTTGGGGTAGGAGGAGAAGAATCATCATCAAGAGGCTCATCACACATCATATCGGAGACACCTTCGCACTCACTTGGGGTTGGGACAAGGTTCTCAGCACAAGACAATTCCGTTTCCGGAATAGTGCTAAGATGCTCATCCCCCATACTCAGAGAGTTACCGGGCTCTTTGGGTGTGATTTCGGCCTACAAACTTTCATAATATTCCTTCATTTGAATAGAATCCTCATCATCTTCATCATCAATGTAAGTCGTGAACCATCGGGCACGTCTTGCAAGTGCTCATTCTTCGATTCGTATTTCTTCAAGACATTTTTGAATCTTAGCGGCTCGTTCCTCTTCTTCAAGTAATTCTAGCATAGATTTTTCGTTGCGAGACATTTGGTCTTCGGCAAGTTCTTCTAGCATACTTTTCTCACGAGGATGTTGATCTATGACGGGAAATTGTTCAATGACGGGAAATTGTGGGGGTCGGAAATTATCAAAACAAGGAGTGTTATAACAAGGATCAGGTCCATAGTAATTTTGATTCCATGATTGACACTGGTAATCATAATGAGGACCTCCACAATTTGCACAATAAGGAATTTGAAGGGAGAAATTATGAAATGAAGGATCATTGAAATCTTGATAGTACGGTTGTGGTTCGTATGAATTCTGTGAAGGGTAGTTGAAATCGTTTTGAGGATAATTGAAGGAATTTGGATTAGAATCATAAGCGAATGAATTCTCGGCACAAATCGAACAAAATCCATTAGTAAGATAGTTTCCACACCACTCACACATACATTTGCAGCAACGAAATCCTTTTGGTAACACGTCTCCACAACCGTAGCAATAATCTTAATCGAAAGAAGATATCTCGGGCTCGGGAATAGGGATCGAGGGCTCAACAACATCACAAGTCGTATTTGTATTTCCCGAAGTTGAATCTTGACGAAGTTCATTTAAGAAGTTTTCAATCATGTTCACGATTTCGTTCGAAAAAGGTTTTGAAGATTCCGGAGGTGGGACAAGTGGTGTGCTCTCAGAGCTAGCAATTTCCACCACTTCCGTTTTGGTCTCCGGTGCTTGAACGGGTTCATCGTAATCAATTCTAATTCTCGACCTTTTTTCATTGGCTTGAATTTGTTCAATTAGATTACGGGTTCTAAGTTCAAAGAAATCGTCCTCGTAACCCTCGGTGGGTGCTTGAGGTAACTCTGACACTCGAACGGGCTCGTCAACATTAAAACACATCTCGGGTTGTGGCGGTTGGTCGAAAATACTTTGAAAAGATCTTTTGATGGAGAATTCGCACGAATAGCAAAATTCGCTTGAACTAGGCCTTCCACACCGCTCACACGTACACTTGTGACATCGATACACACCATCTTCCATTGGAGTTTTACAAGTGAAACAACGACGCCCAAGAGTCGCCATAAGAATTAAACATGAGAGGGTAAAAGAAATAGAATTATACGATCGAGAGGATAACGAAGAATAGAATTAAACGGCAAAAGAGGGTAAGAGAAATAGAATCAACGAATAAGAGGAATGAGAAGAATATTTTTGGGTTTTTATAAATGAAAAACATAAAAGAAAAAGAAATTTTGAAAAAGAAAATATTTTTGGGTTTTAAGGTTTTTGGAAAGCGAATAACTTCACGAGGAAGGTTCTTCAAGTCACTAATCGTCAGACCGTAACGATATTGTCGCAACACAACCTCCCCGGCAGCGGCGCCAAAATTTTGGTTCGTTTTAGAAAATATATCAAATATATGATATACGTGAGAATCGACAAATCAACCTTTTAGGAAAAGGGTTAACGTGCCAAAACTCACGAACGTGATATAAGTGATACCGGGCAAATGATTACCCAGGTCGTTTCCCAACGAGGAGTGAATTGACGGTGACGTTTGAGGTTTGTTATTAGAACTTGAATTGGTTAAACGAATTTTGGATTACGTTATCTATAAATTAAGGAACGGGAAGGTAACTAAGGCAAGGGGAACAAAGTAAATAACAAATTAACTACTAAATAGCATAAGAAACAATAAAACTAAGCTAAACTACGTTCTAGGGCATTAAAACTAAAAAACGCGAAAACCGGGAACGCACCGAGCCTAAAAAGTGAAAACTTTGCAATTTAAGTCCTACGAGTGCAAAACCAATTTTCCTACATTCTAAACGACTAAAAATAATTTTAGGAAAAAGCCTGGTATTTTTTCGACTTTTATTTTATTTATTACGAATTAAAAACTAATTTAAACTAATTAATTAATTAAAAATAATAAATATTTTTAGAAAAATCTGAAAAAATTACAAAAAAAATACTTTAACTTATACTGAATTGAAGAAAAATAAAAAAGTTCTACACTACTTTTGAAATAAGCTGTTAAAAGTCCTAATAAGCTTAAAGGCTTAAACTACTAAATGTGTTTAAATAATTAACAAAAGGAAAGGTAAACACAAGACAGGGACTAGCGCAGATGGTTAAGTTGTGAGAAGTTTGTGCGTCTGAAAAGTGACAGAAGACCAGGGTTCGATTCCAGGTTCTGTCATATCTTTTTGCACTTATTTTTTTTTTTGATTTTTTCTTTTGCCAACTTAATTTAAGCACTATATTAAATATTTTTAACAAAAACTTAAACTTGGAAAGCTTATAATAAGCTGTAACAGCTTATTTGTGCAGCAGATATAAACCAAAGGAGTGTTTGGTTAAGTGGCAGTCTAAGAAAAATAACTACAATAAACTTGAAATAAGCGAACTACCTAATGAGCATCCTAATCTAACTAACTAAGAAGCTTAAAGGGAACCTAAAATAAGCAATAGAGAAGGGAAATAAGCTGAGTGTAAGCAGATAAGCACATAAAAAGGGAAGCAAAAGCAGTTTTTTTGGAAATCCTAAGTAAAAATGGGAATTAAGCATAAAGGAATAATAGCTATTCTAACAAGCCTAAATAAGCACTAACAAGGAAAAAATTATACTAACTATAACTAAGGAAACTAATAAGCACTTACTACACTACAATAAGAAACTAAGTAGCAGAAATAAGCTATAGAAAAGGGAATGCAATCAGGTTGCTGTTTGGGACAGGCTAGAAACAGCCTAATGCGGCTAGTTTGAGCTCAAAAATAAGCCACCTCATGAGCTTTTAATTCACCAACAAGCCAAAACATATAAAGTTAGTACTATGAAGATTCTAAAAAAATTAATTGTAACTTAAAAGGTCTAAAAATAAGCTGTTTAAAAAGTGGTTGAACAGCAGCCTATGCTGCTGTTCGGTGTGCAGTTAAGTGACAGAAAACAAAATTTTTTTTTAACCGAAACTTGTAAAGCTTGATACAACAGTTTCAAACCTTTTAAACATTAACTAAAACCTTGAAACATATTCGACTTTAAGAGTCAAAATGGGTGGAAAGCAGTTTTAGACCCTTAAAATAAGCTACAGCCAAACACCCCTTTAGGAGCAGTTGTGTAAAAACTGTTTTGAAAACTAACAAGTTTGTATAACTCTTGACTAAATCCAGGTATTTTATAACAAAAATCAGGTTTTCAACAAGCATTGGACTGATTCCCAACACTTGAACATAAATTTACAAAGCAGTACATGGAATTGAAACAAGATGAACTTTCATAAAATCTTGAGGAAATTACACAACTGGAAATTAAAAGTGCTTAACAGAAATTAAACTTTAAAACTTAAAACATTAGACATTTAAAAAGCAAGAAATAAACTTGGACTAGAAAATTAAAATTCTAGACAAGGTTTTCAAATTCACTACACTCCTATTTATACTAAAAGAAGAATATGTCTTCATCTCTTGTCTTGTTGCTTCTGTGTTTCATTTGTTTGAGAATGAGCTTGTGTTTGTCCAATGTGCTTCTTTCCTTTAATCTCACCCATTGGATTTCTCCTTGGTGCCCAAGCATAGGCTCACAGCCATTGATTTGCCTTTTTGTGTCGTGGATTGCCAAGTTGGCAAGGGAAGTCATGTGAAGTACTCTTGGACTCATCTGTGAGAGGGACAGGAAGTGAGAGAGGGAGGAAAGTATTTTTGGCACCAGTTGTGTTTTTGATGTTCTGGGTTTGGATTAAGGTTGGGTCAAATGGGGAATGGGTGAAATAAAACAGGTTTAAGAGGGATGGGTTAAATGGTTGGAAGAGGGGTTAAAGGGTTAGAGTGTTTTAATGGTTTAGGTATTTATAAAAAAAAGTTTTAAATAAAAAGTTTTTTTTTTTTTTTTTTTTTTTTTTTTTTTTTTTTTTTTTATATGAAAAGAAAGAAAGAAAAAATATTTTTAATAAAAATTGGTTTTAATAAAAATAATTGTTGTAAATTAAAATGGTTAAAATTGAAAATAATTGTTTTTAGGGAAAAACGTTTTAAGGGTAAAATGATAAACTGGGTTCGGATAAAAGGTAAAAATGTAATTATGGGTTTAGGGTTTGGTTTCGGGTTTGTTTCCCACTCTCATTCCAAAAACGCGTCCCGGGATCCATAAATGCAGAAAATCCACTTTCAGCTCCGTCCGCAAAGTACGTTTTCCATTCCAAGCTCAATTTTGTCCGTTTTTTGCCCTGTTTTCGATCCTTTGTACCTGAAACACATAAAAACACATTCCAAGGATATCTGCAGTATAATTGGTTATATATCAGTGTTTTTAGACGTTTTTGTGGGCTTAGATGGATAAAAATGATGAGTGAATAAGCACTCATCATACTCAGAATTTACTTAACAAAGCTATAAAGAATAACTTTTATTATAAACTCTAAATCTGCTTATTATGCGGATACTCTAAACAACTCTAAGATTATCGAACTTCTCTCTAAAACACTAAATAACTTGTGAATTCGTAAACTCTAAAACTCATAAACTCGTACATCTCTAAGGCCAATCTAGGAGTCCTTTTATAGGCTTAAGGATATCCTAGTCGGTTTACAATTTGTATTCTTGTATGACAAGTAATCTAAACATAGAATTTTCTAGAGTTACAATACTTTCCATAAACGAATATAACAGTTCTTTTGTTCTTGCAGTACTTTGACTTCATAATGCAGTACTTTGACTTTGTCTTTAGCAGTACTTTGACTCTTTGACTTCTTCTAGTACTTTGCAGCTTACAGTACTTTCATATCTTCAGCACTTTCATATCCCAACAGATTCCTTATGAGTAACCAATATCCTTACGCGTAACCTTTAGGCTTAAGCGTAAGCTTATGCGTAAAATTAAATTCTTAGAAGTAAGAAACCTTACGCGTAAGTGTTAACTTAGGCGTAGAGTGTTACTCGTAAGCTTTTATGCTTATGCGTAAACTTAGGTTTAAAACCAAAAATCCTTTACACTTATAACAGTGTAAAAGATATCCAAAGTCGAAGTGTTCCACAAACTTATCCAAGTGAGGGAAGGACTGAGTAAACATTGTTGCACGAAGCTTTTTCACTAAAAGCTTAAGCGTAGGTTTCAATTCTTACGTGTAGACCCTTAAGCGTAGAACAAGGGTTTTGACTTTTCCTTACGCGTAAAAAGAGGGTTTTGACATTTTTGTACTTGACAACCTTACGCGTAGACAACCCAGTTTGATGCAAAAACATGATTTTTTCAGCCAAAAACACGTTTCCAAATGATTTCTTTTGCACAAACTTCTTCCAAAACACTTAATGATCAATAAAGACTACAACTTTAAGCTTAAAAACACGTAAAAACCAAATATTTATGCCAAAAGCACACGTTTTTATATAAAAAATGCAACTTTCTTCTAAAGTTCTAACAAAAAAACGTAACACAACACTCCTAAACCATTGTTAGGCGATTGATACCAATTGTAGGACCTTGTTTTTCTCAACCTTATCACGAATACCAAACTTACCAACACAAGTATACCACGTTAAACACACAAATACTTTATGCGTAAAACACAAACTCACGTTATGCGTAGAAAGATGAAGAATAAAGATGGAAAGATGGTGACTTGAAGATATGTAACTCGTGTAAATGTAGAGAGAAAGATGAAAACAATAGATGTTTTATTTCAAAGAAAAACACACACAAAACACACTCAAGCACACCCCTCAAATGACCATTTGAGGGGTATTAATACTTCTTATTCTACACGCCCTAATGGGCTTTCCATGGGCTTGGATTGGGTTGGATTGGATTACAAGTGATAAAAGGCTAGTTTAACATAACTTATAGCCATTTAGCTTAGCCTAATCTACGAGCCCGTTGACTATTCTATCATGATATCTAACACACGTTACAAAGTTCCTAAACGTGAATGACCATCACTTCTATTAAATAATGTTATGTCTAACACATGTATATTAAACCTACACCCCATGTCCTCTTTATATACTAGAGGATTAGGATTTACAATTCTCTACAAAGGACTAAACAATAAATATTCTTTTTCAATCAAGTCCTTCCATCTTTTTGTAGGTTTCATCTTTGTCACTTTAAGTCCCTTTGTTTAATTCTTTTATTTACTTTGTCTCATTAAATTAAGAATCCCAACAATCTTCCCCTATTTGGTGATGACAAAATAAACAAAGTCGTGTATGAACTTCCCTAAACGAAGTAGGAGAAGTTGAGATGTAAACATCTCCCTGAATGAAACAAGTATGTCTTCCTTTGTCTTCCCCTTAATCCATGCTATGCCACTAAACATCTCTTCCCCTTTTTGTTATCAACAAATAAGGAACGTATGCGAATAATTATCTTGACCACCACGAACCAATATCATACTTCCAATTTAAGCCTTCCAATGTTTCGAATTTCCCTCCATGAAGAACACCAAAATGCTTACTAAAAATGAATCCAAAATAGTATAAAACTCCGACTAGCAGTAGGAATAATGATCAACAGTAGTAAAAATAAAACACTTCCCCTTGAGTGGTGCATGAACATCAAATGATTAAAACACATAATAAGATACTTCCCCTGAAACAAATGTGTTAATCATCTGCATAATTCTTCAAATCTCTAGGCTCTTATGTAATGATGAAGAAAACTAACCATTACCAATTTGATACTGAAGTAGAAGAAACCAACCTTGTGTCTTATCTCTTGTAATAAAACGGACTTCAAACGTATACCAAACGTATAGGGATATCGCAATCCCTTGACAATAATCACTAGGCACAAAAATGTGACTCCTTCAAGTCATTTGTCAATTTTTAGTCACCTGAACGAACGAACAAGTTACCTCCTGCAAAAAGGTATGATAAAAGACAACCTTGAAAAATTCCACTTCATCGTCAAATAAGCAACAAATAATCCTCTTCGCCAATAAGAATAAATAAATGGCAGCCATTGAACCATTAAGAACTAAAATCTAAACTTCTTGTGTGTGTGAACCAACTCTTGTGTGTGTCACCATCCAAACTCCAAACATTGTTCGTTAACCGATATCGAATAAAGCTAACCGTAGTAATAATCTTTCTCGGACAAGCTGAGCAGTATAAAAATTTTTAACCCGATCAGTACAAACTGCTAATAATAATCACATCAACCGTACAAACTGTTTGAATAAGTAGAAGTAGTATCAAATAACCATAGCAGTAGTAAAACGTTGCTAGTATATGAAACCCATATTTTATCTCATAGATATTAACCAACCTACCTTCGACACACCAACCAGTTCTTTAACCAAGCATGTGATCCAAAATAATAAAACCACGCATGTGATATCACCGACAAATGCTGAATTTAAAGTTATAATTCAACCAATCAGTAAGAAGGTTGAAAACAGTTCACATGTAGAATCACAAAACTTATTAACAAATACTATCTGAACAATGATATGACTTAAAAAACGACCCGCTACTATCCTATACCCTCCGACCCACTATAATTGATTTAACCAATCAATGATAAATCACTGATCAATTAAAAGTACCACATGTTGATCCAGTAATTTGCAAAAGCAGTACTATCTATTATCAAGCTTCAATATAATGTAACTCACAGCAACATATTCAAAGAAAGTAGCAGCAGTAGGTTTGAGACCTCAGCAGTAGAAACAAGCGACTACAAGTAGTACAAACTACTAATGTTCGAGCAGAAGTACTTTTAACTTATCCACCAATGATTCTCCTTCTTTGTCCATTTATCTTGAAGCCACCATCCCTGATCCACAACTTGATCATCAGTTCTAGAATAACCCATTGAAGATTGAGTCCATGAGTACCAAGTTGCAAGCAGATCACATTCTTTTTAACCAATCAACAAACCCTAGTTAGGGTTTCATTCAACTATAATCCTTGATAAACACTAAAGAGTAAATATGATTTTTCAATCAAGTCCTTCCATCTTTTTATAGGTTTCAACTTTGTCACTTGTTACACCCCCAAATTACCTGTTTTGCAGCGGAATGGAATTCCTGGGGGTTGGCTGTCATAGCATCACAATCACAGTTATATCGAACGACCTAAAGTTTCGTTTGGAAAATACATCGTTTGATTTAATAAAATAATCAGAGTTTACAAAGTATAGGTCCCAAATGAAAATCAACTTGTGCGGAAATAAATTTGTTACAATTCAAACGATGTTTTAAAGTATATGAAACCCAAGTGAAACGCGTCGTCACCACGACTCTATGATATGTCCACATGCATGCCATGAAGTGAATGCCTTAGATACCTGAGATAAAACATGCTAAAAGTGTCAACACAAAGGTTGAGTGAGTTCATAGAGTTTGTGTTGAAATGTAAAGCCTTTCAAAATCGTTTATGCAGCAAAGGCATTGTAAATCCACTCAGTTACAAGTTCCGCCCATACAAAACTTGCAACCTGTGTGTTCACAACCCACTGCCGAAATGTGTATAGTTTATGATCAAGCACATGATGTCAAATGAATTCACAAAATAGTGCATAACTTAATGTATCCATAGTTACTTAATATAACACATAATTCGTACGGTTTCAAATTGTTCCATGACCATTAGTTCTTGATTGTACCAAGACCATTAGACCATGATTGTACCAAGTCCGTTAGTACATGACTATACCAAGTCCGTTAGTTCATGACTAAACCAAGTCCGTTAGTTCAACATTATCCAAGTCCGTTAGATCGTGATCATACCAAGTCAGTTAGCTCAATGATTCATGATATAGAAATTCTAAGTCTGGCGATACTGTTACTTCGTATGACTAACATTCAGTTCAGATAAACATATAGTTTGCAAATAATCATGTTTGCCATAAAAGTTGTTGAGCATGTATCTCCCCCAAAGAGTTTAATAAAAGAATTAAAAAATTGAAAATGGGGCTATGGAACTCACTTGGACAATGATGCGATGGCAAAAGTGAGTACACCAAAATGTAGCGTGAATCTCGAAACTGACCTATTATGAATGATATGATATGTAATAAGTCATGATGTAATGTTATGCATGCGATTCGGATGATATTTATACCACTTATGTATTTTTGAAAATAATGCTTTTCGTCGAAAATAATTCTTATAACGTCTTGACAATTTAATAATTACTTTTCAAGCATTTATGTTGAAATGATATCATAAGATAATCATTTAATGATTCATTATGAGATTATAACTTTTCATCGTAAAATAATGTCAATTGAAGAATTCATGAAAGTGACTAAAACAGCCTCGAAAAGCTAGTCGTAAAATGGTGTACGTCGAGTGTTAGGAACCGAACTCAACGGTTTTGGGAAGCTCATATGATTATCTCAAAGTTTTAGTGTTTAAGTTTCCATCCTAGAGGTCTCGATCACAAAGGAAAATATAAGTTAAGTATGGTACTTTAGTCCAAAGTATAGTTTAAGGTTGGTTTCGACCAAGTTTGAGTGACCATAATTAATTCATTACAACTCCGCTAATCAAACGGTCGGACATTTTGATAAATATACTTGGCGAACTTACTTTTACTAGAAGACATCACTTTATAAAAAGTCCTAAATCAATGTTAAAAACAACCTTCAACTTGGTCTCTTTGTTTGCCGTAAAACTTGCCTATTAGAAATTATATAGTTTTTCTTATATAATAAAGTTACGACAACGTTTTGTAAACGTGTATAATTTAATTGTTACAAATCCGTTTTCTACGTTTTAAAGGTCCTTAGCTTTGTATCAAAGTATACTAACATATTTTTGACAAGTCGGCATAATTTATAACGCGTAAGTTTCATTTTTGACTCTTACAAAATAAACAATACATGCTGAAATTTCCAGAAAATTATAGTTTTCGTCGCCAACTTGAAAAATTCATAACTTCTTCGTTATAGCTCCGTTTTAATCCGTTCAAGCGGCCACGTTTTCGTTTTAAAGTGTATTTTCTAAATATCTAGGCCAAAATTTTTTACCTACTATCGGATTTTCCAGATTTTAAAAATAAGGACAGACCCTTTTGCAAACTAGTCGAAATGAGTTTTTCTCGCGCCAAACCTATTCTAACCCATTCAAAACAACTCCGAAGCTATTATAATCCTACCATACACCTTCTTAGGGTGTCATGGGTTCCGAGACATCACCAAAAATAATATATAACAAGGAGTAATTATAGGATGACTTATATATACATAGCTCTAAAAATCAATGAAAAAGTGGTATAAACCTCATGAGACTTGCATGTTTTCTCAAATAAAAATGAAATGACCATAACAATGAATATGAAATATTATGATGAATATGAATGGTTACTAGTAACTTGATGAGTTTTATGAGAACAAAGGATTTTTCCTAATCACCATAGGTTTTTATTTCAAAACCTATACAAAGAGTGTAACTATAGTGTAATAATCTTGTCTTGAAAATTTTTTGAGGCTTCCTTCTTGCTCCTTGTGGCTGCCGGTTTTAGAGAGAAGAGAGAAAGATAGTTTGATCTTTTTACTTTGCAAATGAAGTGAAATGTTTGGATAATTAGTATAATACATATACTTGAGTAGATATTTGCCAAAATCTCAATGACTCACCCTCCATTTGTCGACAAGGGAGGTTAGTCATTCCTTTTATATACTTTTTTTTTTATTATAGTATAATGTAATGTTTAGTAAGTTAAATGAAAATAAATGATAAGTTGTAGTCACATTTGAGTATGGGTAGCGTTAGTTAAAAATAAATTTTCACAGGTCAAGATAAAATATATTTAGGTCATAAAAATTATAAAAATACATTTCTTGCAAAATTTAAGTGAAATAATAATAATCGTGTAGTATTTAAGAAAACCGTCGTAATTATATAAATATAACAATTTATATACAAATTAAATTTAAAACACTGGGTAAACTCATAATATTATTTTTATAAACTTAATATGAGTATAAAAATATATCGGGATAATTTTTGGAAGTAACGGCTCAATTGTTCAAAATAATTAATCACGCGATAACGTTTATTTAATATGAGAATTATACGTTTAATGTAAAATGCAAAACCATTGATGCGTGCCAAACAGTCAAGCTAAATCACACAAGCCCGCCACTTGTGAATGGCGGACCGTAACCAGCTTAAAACTGCTTAAGCACGAAATCAATGAAGATCTGAGGAGTATAGAGTCTCCCCGGGTCGTTATGTCCCAGCGAGCTGTGCAATGGATCATCAAACGTAAAGTGATTGAGAAATTTGAACGAAAAAGGGATCTGAATGATATTATAACTACAAGAAAAGCCAACAAATTACAGCGGCTTAAATGCAAATTAAAGAAAGTTAAAAAGATAAAAAAAAATATTAAATAAACGCTATCACTATTTTTACAATGATGTTTTTGTGATTTTATAAAACAAAATATCTTAAATAAACTATTTTAATTAAAACGTAAACTTAAATTACTTAAAAACGTGACTTAAAATGAAAACGTACGTTATGTACAAAAATTACGCTGGAGCGCAAGATAAAACGTAAAGTTTGTGAAATAAAAGTCCTATGAATGTAAAAATAATTTTCTCACATACTACATGACAAAAGAAAATTTTAGGAAAAAGCCGGGTATTTTTTTGAGTTTTATTTTATTTATTACGAATTAAAAACGATTTTTAACTAATTAATTAATTAAAAATACTAAACATTTTGAGAAAAATCTGAAAAAATCACAAAAACTACTTTAAATGAAATTGAACTAAAGAAAAATGAAAAATATACGGACTGCTTTTGAAATAAGCATTCAAAAAGGCCTAATAAGCTAATAAGGGAAAAACTGCTAAGTGTGTATAAATTATTGACTAAGGGAAACTTAAACAAAAGTTGCTCTAGCACAGATGGTAAGGTGGGTTTGTGCTCTGTGAGTGCAGGGAGACCAGGAGGTCGTGGGTTCAATTCCCACTTCCTCCCTTTCTGTTAACATTTTTCTTTTTTCAAGTTTTCTCTTAACAAAGTAATGCTAAAACAAATTAAGCTTGTTTCTACAAAAACCAAACATGGAAAAACTATAATAAGCTGTAAACAGCTTATGTACAGCAGCAGTGAGAAAAAAAACTAAGGGACTGTTTGGATGAGCTAGTTACTAAGGGGCTGTTTGGTTAAAGGTTTCTAAAGGGCTGTTTGGTTAAAGGCTTCTAAGGGGCTAAAAGCTACTAGAAACTAATAAGTAAGCTAGGCAATTGACTTTTTATTTAAAATAACTAATTCAAAACAAGGCAACAAATATGAATGACAGGTTGCTTCGATCACAGATTCAAGAACATATATAAGCTAAACCAAACACTCCTAATACTAATGCACTAAAAACTCTTAAACGAAACTTACTCTACTATTAATAAGCTAAAGGTAAACTAACTACGTCTAATCCTAAATAAACAACTGATCTAAGTTACTTAAGTAATTATAACTACTCAATAAGCTAAAAGAAAAAGAAAAAGAAACGAGACCTGTTGATGTGCAGGCCCTTAATCAGCCTGCTGTGGCTACTTTGGAGCTTATTTTGGATAAGCTAGAATGAGATTTAGCTTCTGAGCTTCTGGGCCTAAAGAGTCCACCTGGCTGTCTACCTGTTGCCCCCTTGGTTGGCTTATGAGGGGCTGATTACAGCTTATAAATAAGCCGAGAAAAGTGGTGCAGGGGGCTGCTGATGCAAAAAGAAAGGGAAAAAAATGAAAGTGGACAGATTGGACTTCCAATTCAACCAACTTAGAGTAATCTTTGGTGCATAAAATTGAAACTAGACTGAGTTGGTAATACAAGGACTTAAGAAAAATAAGCTTTGCCAACTTTGAACCTTAAATAAGCTGTAGGAAAAAGCCAAGAACAACAGATGTTGCTACTGTCCTGATCAGACCTGAAATCAGAGAGAAAGACCCCTTTTTTGCTAACTAAACTTGTGAACAACTTGATAAAACAGATTCGAACATGCTAAACTCATTTAACTTGTGAAAAGAACTTTGACTACATAAGTCAAACGGGTAGAAGCAGGTATTTAACCAATTTACAAGCAATAACCAAAAACCCCTGAAGAGAAATACACTTCAATTCAAATAGCAGATGCGTAAACTGAATTGCAAAGACTAAAATTAAAGGCAACTTGAAATTAAATTGCATTGAAAAGTAAAGTTTACAAGGAATGTAAATGATAGTAAAACAAAGATGGAACAAGAACCATCAAATTCTAGACTAACACTAAAAACTAAATTAAAACTAAAAAAAAAAACTCACTAAAAGCTAACTACTACTCATAAACTGTTTTGAGACTAAAGGGAACTTGACTTTGAAAATTTGAATGGGTAAAAGCACTCTTTTGACCCATAAACCATACCAACCCAAACACTGCCTTTGGCAGAAAAGTTAACTGTTTTGAAAGTGGGGATATGGAAACATTAAGAACTAAAGTGCATCACCTTCACAAACTCAAAATGAGTTTAAACTACCTTTAACAAACATTTTTAAAACACAAATAGCAGGATGCAAGAATCATGAAGAGAAATTAAAACTGCATAAAACTTTGAATAAACTGAATTAAAAACTGAATTTTGCATTGAACTGTAAAGGGTTACAAGAAAAGTAAATTGCAGTAAAATTAACTTGGAACTAGAACATTGAATTACTACTAAAAACTAAATTAAAACTAAAAACTAACTTTTTTTTAAGAAAAACTAAGACTGCCTTATACAAATGGCATACAAGCTATTTATACAAAAAGCTACTTGGGTCTTCTCTTTCTTGTTTCTTGTGATGCTTTCTTGGGAGCTAAACTGAGCCTGACAGTGTTGGGAGCTGGGTACGTGATGGGCAAAAAGGAGGGGGACAGGCGTGCAAAAAGGGTGTAGGGGATGGGTAGAGAGGAGACAACAGGGAAAAAGGTTATGGTGGGTTTCTTTTATGTTTCCTGGTTTTGTGATGTTGGGTTGGGATAAAGGTGGAATAAAGGAGGGGATGGGTAAAATGGGTTTAATATTATTGGTGTTTTATTCTTTTGTTTTTGTATTTTTAGTTTAAAAAACAAAAGTGGGAATTTTTTTTTTGTTTGGTTTTAAAAGAAAAAGGTTAATGGTTAATTGGTTTAGGTTCCATTCTCACTCCAAAAACGTGTCTCATGCTCTGAAAATGTGGAAAATCTACTCCCGGCTCTGTTTGATTCAGCACATTTATGATTTTGGCTCGTCTTTGCTCGTTTTCGCACTGTTTTCATCCTTTTGTACCTGCAAGACATAAAACACAATCCGAGGATATTTTTAACATATTTTGAGCGTATTTGGGTGTTTTTGGTCATTTTTGTGGGGTTAAACAGTATAAAATATATGTGTATTTAGACACATATCAACCATGCATGAACTAATATGATGATAATGATGTTAATGAAATGTAGGCTAAACCTAGTCTATATGAAATGCCCTTAATGATTGCTCATGAATTCGCAGCTAAACCACTAAGGTTACGCGAATTTGATACTCGTAAACCTAGTTTACAATAAATGATGAAATAGTGAAACTTGAGAAATGACCTGAAATTGCGAGTTGTCACATTCGCCCATCCAAAAAGGAATTCAGTCCCTGAATTCAGTTCGTGTTGGTCTATCGAATTTTTGAGTTTGTGATGAATATCGAGGAGAGAAGACATGAAGAAGTGTCGTTACGGTTATCGATGATTGAGAGTGTATAAAACATCATAGTAGAGAAAATATCGGATGAATCTCCCCCGAGTAACATTTTGACTTGGGATATGTGAAAATTTTGCTTGCACTAAGATTTATAAATAACTGCTCCCAACATAACATGATCCCTCCAGAATTAGACATAGTTAGCTAGGCTATGTATAACTAAGGAACGATAATGTGACATTCGGTTTAGTTGTTATAACTCTCAATGTTTACAAAGATTTAAACCGTGTCGTTAAAATGGTAGTTAAAGTAAAAGGAAGTAAAATCCTTGTAAGTGATAACAAATCGAAAAGAAAATATAGTACGATAGATGAGAATATTTTACAACGAGTGGTTTATCAAACAGTAAGACATCTTAAGTTATAAAGATCCGAATACGATGGAAGACATAAACTTAGTACGACATAGTACATAAGGAAAATTAAGACTGCTAGTTTCCGAACTTCTTCAGTCTTCCGCCTTGTTGAGACCATGACGAGCTTCTCCTCCTTCTAACATGTATGCATTCCCATGAGCACCTTCAACTTGTTGACCTTCGTGTTGAGGACATTGATTCCGATAGTGTCCTTGCTCCCCGCATTCGAAGCATGTGACTACGGCTTTACCTCTACAATCCCTGGCTAGGTGTCCCAATTTTTGGCACTTGTGGCACTTGGCAGGGCAAGGACCCGAGTGATGAAACTTACATCGATTACATAATGGGTGTGTTCCAGCATAACCTCTGCCTTCTATTGGTGCAGCAACATAAACCATTGCAGCTTCTTGCCCTCTATTCTGTTGTTGATGATGGTTAGTGTTACGGTTTTGGTTGTTGTTATTATAACCTCTTTGGTCATTTTCCCATTTTCTTTTATTGTTGTTGATTTGGTTATCGTTATTGTTGTTGTTGTTGTTGTTGTTGTTTCGGTTATTGTTGTAGTTGGTGCGGTTGTTGGTATTGTTGTTACGGTTGATGTGGGTAATGTTTCCTCTCTTTACTACTTGTGCCATGAGTTTTTGGGATACTCGAACAGATTCTTCAATTGTTTGCGGATCAGAGGAAATCACATCACCTTGAATAATCTCGGGAAGTCCTCCAATGAAATCCTCTAGTAGTTTCTCATTGTCCGAAACCATAGACGGACATAACACGGCCAATTCTTGAAACCTTCGAATATAAGTATCAATGTCATACCCAATAGTTACCAGTTCATAGAATTCGGTCTCTAACTTTTTCACTTCCGTACGCGGACAATACTTCTTCGTTAACAAACCTTTGAATTGCTCCCAAGTGAGCTTGAAAACATTTTCCATCCCCATTGGCTGAGCATACGAGTTCCACCAAGACATTGCCCCATCAAGTAGTGTACTCGTAGCAAACTTAACCTTGCTATCCTCCGGGCAATTACATAACAGAAACACAGACTCCATTTTCTCGAACCATCAAGCCATGGCAGTGGCCCCTTCAGTGCCCTTGAACTTAGTGGGATCTCCACTTTTAAAATCCTTATACGAACAACTTCTAACCCCGGACCCTCCTGCAATACCTGCAGCAGCAGCAAGCCTAGCGGCTTCAGCTTCCCTCGCAATTCTAGTAGCTTCAGCAGTTGCCATAGCCGCAACGGCATTAGCAAGCCTGGCAGCTTCAGCATTAGCTGCAACCTCAGCGGCAGTGGCGAGTCTAGCGGCTTCAGCAGTGGCTGCATGTCACACCCCCAATTTACCTGTTTTTGCAGCGGATTGGAATTCCTGGGGATAGACTGTCATAGCACCACAATCACAGTTACATTGAACGACCTAAAGTGTCATTTAAAAACACATCGTTGGATATTTCATAAAAGCGTTCAGAGTTACAACATAGGTCCCAAAAGTTTAAAAAGTTTGCGGAAATATAAATCTATTACAAGTCCAAACGATGGTTTTGAAAGAAAATGCCATAATGTACAATGATGTAAGTCGACGCCGCGACTCAAAAGGGGTTCCTTAACCATGCCATGATGAGTATGCCTTAGTTACCTGAAAATACATTGCTAAAACGGTCAACAATAATGTTGGTGAGAAATCATAGGTTTATGTAAATGTTTTATACGACTACGCAAGTATAGATCAGGTATGACAATCATGTCACATAAAAATGTTACAGGTATGACAATCATGTCACATAAAAATGTTACAATTGCTTAAGCGCATGATACCGAAGCTCCGACTGATGTTCGCCCCAACAGAGTGTCTTGCCAAACAACTCTAATAATGTTTATGAATGAAATACATCCGTATGACTAGTTGGGATTCACCAACCCGGATGGAGGCGTCACCCTCGATAGATCTATCCACTCACACACGCTTCTAGGAAATTAACGGCTCATGCATATGAAGTGGGGACATTTAACCGGCAACGTGGTAACTTAAGCAATGTAAATGAATTTAACATACTTGGTATCGTAATAAAAATGTTGTGCAATGTATTCTCCCCCGTAGGTTTGAAATAAGTAAAACTTGAATAAATCGGGGCTATGAAAACTCACTTGATAAACTAGTATGATGACAAGAGTGAGTACACTGAGATGTATCGTGATGCTTTAATCTGGACCTATTACGAATGATATGATATGTAATGAGTCATGATGTAATGTTATGCATGCAATTCGTATGTTATTTATACCATTTGCTAGTTTTGAAAATAATACTTATCGTCGAAAAATACTCTTTTGACGTCTTGACCACTCTTAAATCACTTTTACAAGTATTTACGTCAAAATGTCATCCTACAATAGTTTCGTAATGATTTATACTGAAATTTTAACTTTTCGTCGTAAAATAATGTCGTCGGAAATTTCATGAAAGTGATAAAAATGGCTTCAAAAAACTAGTCGTAAAATAGTGTACGTCGAACGTTAGGAAACGAACTCGACGGTTTTGGAAAGTTTGTATCAAAATCTAGAAGTTTTAGTTCATGAGTTTTCGTCATAGAGGTGTCGAACATAAAGATAATAGAGGTTAAAGATGGTGATTTTGTCCAATTGTTGTGTAAAAAGTGAGTTTCGGCAAAGTTTAAGCAACCGTAAATAATTTATTACAACTCCGCTATACAAACGGTTGGTCGTTTTGAAAAATATGCTTGGTGATCTCGATTTTATTAAAAGACATCTCGTTACAAAAAGTTCTACATCATTGTTAAAAACAGCCTTCAATATGGTCATTTTAGTTACCGTAACACTTATCTCGTAAAAATAACATAGTTTTTCTGAAAATAATAGTTACGGCAAGTTTGTAAAAACGTGTATATCTTAGTCGTTTCAAATCCGTTTTCTACGTATTATACGTCCTTAGCTTCGTATCAAAGTATACTAATATATTTTTGATAAGTCGAAATAATTTGTAAAGCTTAAGGCTCGTTTTTGACTCGTACAACCCAAAACTAGCTTGCTGAAATTTCAGAAAAAATATATATTTCGTCGTCAAACTTGAAAAATTCATAACTTCTTCGTTATAACTCCGTTTTAATCCGTTCAAGCGGCCACGGATTCGTTTTAAAGTATATTTTCTAAATATCAAGGCCAAAATTTCGTGCCTACTGTCGGATTTTCCAGAAAAACAAAATAAGGACAGAACACTTATTATTACTTGTCGAAAATAGTTTTTCTCGTACTAAACCTATTCCAATCTCTTCAAATCAACTCCAAAACTAATCTAATCCTACCATACACCTTCTTAGGATGTCATGGGTTCCTAAACATCATCAAGACCAATATATACCAAGGGAATAATTATAGGATGACTTTATATATATCAAACACTTAAAATCAACGTAAAAATGGTATAAATAAACACAAGTCTTGCATGTTTGCTCAAAATATGAAGAAATAAATATGAAATGAAGATGAAATATGTAAAATGAAAGTAATATGCTTACAAGCTACTATGATGAGGTGATTAGAACAAAGGTTTAACCTAAACACCCTAGGTTTTTATTTCAAAACCTTAATAAGAGTGTGATCTAGATTGTATATACTTGAGCTTGAGAAAAATTTTGTGATTTCTTGCTACTCCTTGATGATGACCGGTTTTGAAGAGAGAAAGAACCAAGAGAGAACTTATTTTTTTTGCTTACTTGAATTATTTGATGAAATAAGTGAATGAGTTGAAAAATCTTACAAGGAGTATGGATATATACAATCAAGAAGGAAAAATTTACCAAGTAATAAATGTCACCTCCCCCTTGGTCGGCCAAGGGGGGAGGAATTTGTCAAAATATATTTTTTTTTTCTTTTTCTTTTATACTTTGTGTAATAAAATTTTGTAAGTAATAAGTTTATGTAATAATAACTTGTATATAAAATGCTAGTGTATTTAAGGAAATTTTTAGGTGAAATTAATTTTTAATAGATCAAAGTAGAGTATAATGAGATCATAAAAATTGTAAAAATACATTCCTTGTAAAATTTGAGCGATATAATAATTATCGTGTAGTTTTTAAGAAAAGTGTCGTAATAATATAACTTTAACGATTTATATACAAAATAAATTTAAAACACTAGGTAAACTCAAAATATTGTTTTTATAACTAAATGTAAGTATAACAATATATCGAGATCATTTTTAGAAGCATCGGATTAAATTTCAAAATAATAACTCACGCGATAACGTTTATTTAATATAAAATTTACGCGTTTAATGTGAAATGCAATGTCATGAATGAACTAATATGATGCAAATGATGCTAATGAAATGTAGACTAAACTTAGTCCATATGAAATGTTCGTGATGATATGATCATGAATTCGCCGCTAAACCATAAAGGTTACGCGAATTTGGAACACTTAAACCTAGTTTACGATAAATGTTGAAATAGTGAAGCATGAATTGTTTCGAGAAATGACCTGAAAGTACGGGTTGTCACATTCGCCCATCCAAAAAGGAATTCAGTCCCTGAATTCAATCGTTGTTAGGTCTAACGGTGTTATCGGTGAAAGGTAAGGATATCTGGGTCGTATTGATTCGTCCAGTGTTTTTCTAAATCGTACCACGCCTTTCCAAGACAAGATTCTGAACATAATTTGTTACCAACTTGAATTTCTAATGGTTTGCGGCTTATGGGACATATCTCCAAATTTTGCATCGTATAACGATGTAGCTTATCTAGCTATATGTTGTTACTTGTAACTGATTCTTGATTTGTATGACTTCTTTGTTTGTTTCATGAATGAGTTTTGGACTAATGAATCGGACTTTCCTGATTTTAATCCTTGAATAAGTGATTGATACCTCAACCTTACAGTGACTCAAATGGTGTAGTCAATATGTTCATGAGCTAACTATTGTTGCAAAGAAACTTGTCGATGGAGAATTATTTGCCTAACCAGTTCTAGAAGGTCATACTGGCTTGAGCATATTATCTAATGTGGGAATTGCTCTCTCGCTCTAACCATTGAGCTGAGGATAGTAGGCGGTAATCATGTCCTAGTAGGTTTCATGGAATTCCTGAAATGACTGTCAGCAGTCTAAGGTGAATCGAATAGCTTATAATAGGTACAACTGGAATTGATACCACGTGTCTCGTGTTTGATTTCAAAATGTTAAATCTGTCAGAAAGGACCTTATTGAAAAGAATAGATTATAGGTAATAGTTGTGATTCCTCAAGTTTCTAGTCCTATCGAATGTCATGACCTGAGTCTTACTTACCTACAGTGCTTAGTCTCTATGACTAAAATGTTTATTGTTTGATTATCGAAGTGTTTCCATGCTCCATGTTGTAAAGTCACAAACCTTAAATATTTAAGTGAGGTGGTGTAGTGGTTGATTTTTAAGACTTGTTTCAATATTGAGTACTTCTAAAATAATTCATCTCTTATATTGCTATCATGCTAGCAAGAAAATAGATATCAGCTCATACTATGTCGAAGAATGTTTGTTCTAGTTTCACTTGTAGATGGGGAGTCATTGATTGTCCGGTATGTTCAAACCTGTGGCATCTCTTGATATAGAAGTGAGGTTACTTGGAATTTCTAGAGAACACAATGCCTTAGGGGAAGTTTATATCGATAACCTTAATTTAACCAAACTTTCCTTTAAGGGACACTCATTGTAGGAAAGTTCACCTATTGTTGAGGCCATGTTTAACAGAATGTTCTACAGCCTCAGTTAGAAGACTTGGTATATCCCTATAGTGTTGCTTCATGGGTATTCGCTTCGTATTAAATCTCGTAACTCGGTCTAGCTAGTGCTTTTGGAATGATAGAGTTTGGATTCTAATCCAAAATAGTGGTTCGGAATGTCTCGTGATGTCTTAAGATTTTTATTGAGTTGTGAAAGATCTCGCTACTTACTTCTAGCCCTTGTTGGAAATTCCAAAATCCTTTCATTGTTTTCTTGTATCGAGGAATCCTCCTCACAGATGGTATAGGAAGTCTTTCCTAAAAGGTCACTCGTCAAATCCTAACTTATCGGTTGACTGAGAGATAAATGGCGTAAGCATCTATAGAGTGTTAACAAAAAGAAATGTTTATGCACGATTTATCTGATTATAAAACTTTGCTTTTAAATGAGAATTGTTTTAGGAGATTTGAAATGATGCTTGTTACTTTCATGACATAATTCTTCCTGAATTATACATAGGTGATCAGGCCATGTATAATCAAGGACAAATGATGTGATGCTTGTTTTTGTTGAAATGGTATTATGTTCCTCCGAAGTTTTAGATGGTATTCAACGTTTTGTTTTGTAAGATAATGGCTCAATGATTTTTTTTTTTTTTTTTTTTTTTCAGAGTAACATGAAAATCGTTTCGCATGAGGATATTAAATAGTTGATAAAATGACTGAAACCAATTGATAAGTTGGTAATAAAACAACTTGCGTTAAAACTTTATGAAACAACGTTTCTAAGATGGTGATAAAATAGTTCGAAATAAAATCAAGTGAAATAATTTCATGAAATAGTAGCAGGATAATTTGGAATAAAATTTGTTGGATGGTTTGCAGGATACATAGGAGGACCTTATCGAGTAGTAATAGTCTACTAATTGATCAAGAATAAAGTTGGCCTAACCCCTAGTAAGATAGTGATGTATCATCATGAAATGATGGAAAATTGGGCAATTGGAGTAAGGAATGAAATAAACAAGGTGGTGATTATCGTAGAGATAATAAATGATAAAGATTACATTAGCTAGAAAGGTACTTATTATCTGTTCCTGTTGGTGGTCTAATCGTGTTTCAAGTGTAGGAGTAGTAGGCGGTCTAGCAATAATAGCCCTAGAACTCTCACAGTCCTCAAACCTATGAGATGGTGTAGTGTCTATAGTCTTAGTGGTAGGTGGTAATGGTGTGTCAAATCATGCACGCTTCCCAAGCTGCAAGTCAGGTATATGAGTATCGTGTATGAGATGTGATGGTACGGATGGTGCTCGAAATGATAATGATGATAATGGAAATCCTTGTGGTGAGTTAAGAAAATAGGTTCATTAGGACTAAGCCTATAAATTCTACCCAATGGTATGATCTGTCCCAACTGAGTGATAAAAATTGTCCTGATCCTACAGTGAGTCAATAGTGATCGTGATGGTGTAGGTGCAACTTCGTCCTTCTAAAAGGTCTCAGTGTCATCATCTGATGTTATCGGTGTTGAGTCAACTGATGTTAAAATTATGATAGGGACTGGCAAGGCATTCTCCATGTCAAAGTGATGTGAGTATAATGGGATGGGTATTTGAAGGCATCTATGTGACAATCGAGTTCGAAATGAAAGTAAATAACTCGTAAAATGTGCGTATGAAACCGCATGTATAGTGACTATGCACTTATGATGAAATGATGAGATGCTATGATGATGTAGTTATAGTCTAGGGTCAATGATGCAACCTAGTTCTCTATAACCTGGCTCTGATGCCAATCTGTCACACCCCCAATTTTACCTGTTTTTGCAGCGGAATGGAATTCCTGGGGATAGACTGTCATAGCACCACAATCACAGTTACATTGAACGACCTAAAGTGTCGTTTAAAAACACATCGTTGGATATTTCATAAAAGCGTTCAGAGTTACAACATAGGTCCCAAAAGTTTAAAAAGTTTGCGGAAATATAAATCTATTACAAGTCCAAACGATGGTTTTGAAAGAAAATGCCATAATGTACAATGATGTAAGTCGACGCCGCGACTCAAAAGGGGTTCCTTAACCATGCCATGATGAGTATGCCTTAGTTACCTGAAAATACATTGCTAAAACGGTCAACAATAATGTTGGTGAGAAATAATAGGTTTATGTAAATGTTTTATACGACTACGCAAGTATAGATCAGGTATGACAATCATGTCACATAAAAATGTTACAGGTATGACAATCATGTCACATAAAAATGTTACTGGTATGACAATCATGTCACATAAAAATGTTACAATTGCTTAAGCGCATGATACCGAAGCTCCGACTGATGTTCGCCCCAACAGAGTGTCTTGCCAAACAACTCTAATAATGTTTATGAATGAAATGTATCCGTATGACTAGTTGGGATTCACCAACCCGGATGGAGGCGTCACCCTCGATAGATCTATCCACTCACACACGCTTCTAGGAAATTAACGGCTCATGCATATGAAGTGGGGACATTTAACTGGCAACGTGGTAACTTAAGCAATGTAAATGAATTTAACATACTTGGTATCGTAATAAAAATGTTGTGCAATGTATTCTCCCCCGTAGGTTTGAAATAAGTAAAACTTGAATAAATCGGGGCTATGAAAACTCACTTGATAAACTGGTATGATGACAAGAGTGAGTACACTGAGATATATCGTGATGCTTTAATCTGGACCTATTACGAATGATATGATATGTAATGAGTCATGATGTAATGTTATGCATGCAATTCGTATGTTATTTATACCATTTGCGAGTTTTGAAAATAATACTTATCGTCGAAAAATACTCTTTTGACGTCTTGACCACTCTTAAATCACTTTTACAAGTATTTACGTCAAAATGTCATCCTACAATAGTTTCGTAATGATTTATAGTGAAATTTTAACTTTTCGTCGTAAAATAATGTCGTCGGAAATTTCATGAAAGTGATAAAAATGGCTTCGAAAAACTAGTCGTAAAATAGTGTACGTCGAACGTTAGGAAACGAACTCGACGGTTTTGGAAAGTTTGTATCAAAATCTAGAAGTTTTAGTTCATGAGTTTTCGTCATAGAGGTCTCGAACATAAAGATAATAGAGGTTAAAGATGGTGATTTTGTCCAATTGTTGTGTAAAAAGTGAGTTTCGGCAAAGTTTAAGCAACCGTAAATAATTTATTACAACTCCGCTATACAAACGGTTGGTCGTTTTGAAAAATATGCTTGGTGATCTCGATTTTATTAAAAGACATCTCGTTACAAAAAGTTCTACATCATTGTTAAAAACAGCCTTCAATATGGTCATTTTAGTTACCGTAACACTTATCTCGTAAAAATAACATAGTTTTTCTGAAAATAATAGTTACGGCAAGTTTGTAAAAACGTGTATATCTTAGTCGTTTCAAATCCGTTTTCTACGTATTGTACGTCCTTAGCTTCGTATCAAAGTATACTAATATATTTTTGATAAGTCGAAATAATTTGTAAAGCTTAAGGCTCATTTTTGACTCGTACAACCCAAAAATAGCTTGCTGAAATTTCAGAAAAAATATATATTTCGTCGTCAAACTTGAAAAATTCATAACTTCTTCGTTATAACTCCGTTTTAATCCGTTCAAGCGGCCACGGATTCGTTTCAAAGTATATTTTCTAAATATCAAGGCCAAAATTTCGTGACTACTGTCGGATTTTCCAGAAAAACAAAATAAGGACAGAACACTTATTATTACTTGTCGAAAATAGTTTTTCTCGTACTAAACCTATTCCAATCCCTTCAAATCAACTCCAAAACTAATCTAATCCTACCATACACCTTCTTAGGATGTTATGGGTTCCTAAACATCATCAAGACCAATATATACCAAGGGAATAATTATAGGATGACTTTATATATATCAAACACTTAAAATCAATGTAAAAATGGTATAAATAAACACAAGTCTTGCATGTTTGCTCAAAATATGAAGAAATAAATATGAAATGAAGATGAAATATGTAAAATGAAAGTAATATGCTTACAAGCTACTATGATGAGGTGATTAGAACAAAGGTTTAACCTAAACACCCTAGGTTTTTATTTCAAAACCTTAATAAGAGTGTGATCTAGATTGTATATACTTGAGCTTGAGAAAAATTTTGTGATTTCTTGCTACTCCTTGATGATGACCGGTTTTGAAGAGAGAAAGAACCAAGAGAGAACTTTTTTTTTTTGCTTACTTGAATTATTTGATGAAATAAGTGAATGAGTTGAAAAATCTTACAAGGAGTATGGATATATACAATCAAGAAGGAAAAATTTACCAAGTAATAAATGTCACCTCCCCCTTGGTCGGCCAAGGGGGGAGGAATTTGTCAAAATATATTTTTTTTTCTTTTTCTTTTATACTTTGTGTAATAAAATTTTGTAAGTAATAAGTTTATGTAATAATAACTTGTATATAAAATGCTAGTGTATTTAAGGAAATTTTTAGGTGAAAGTAATTTTTAATAGATCAAAGTAGAGTATAATGAAAAAGCCAAGTAGTTTCTCATCCCTTTCTAACATACTATCATACATATCTTCTCTCTAACCTTTCTAACTCAGTTTCATATCATATTAGTGATCTCTTTTGTAGCAAAGAAGATCAAGTCATATTCAAGCTTCAACGAGAAGTTGGAAGTCTTGTTTGTTTAGTGTTGTATGATCTAGTGTTGATCCATACTTCATTGTTGTATCAAACCATCATAATCTTGTGAGTGTGAGTGGTTAGTATTTTAGTCCTCAAAATACATTGTGTGTGGGAGTAGTTGTACCCTTGGAAAGAACTCGACATCTAGCTTAGTGTCGGAAATAGTATAAGCGAAGTGTAAAGGTTTTCTCCGCCGGTGAAAGGAGCTTGTTGACTAGTGAAGTTAAACTCTCGAGTGTGAGACTCGGGGAGTGGAGTAGGGCAAGGAAAAAGAGTCCTTGTAGGCCGAACCACTATAAACAACTTGTTGTGGTTTGATCATTTCTTTCCTTACTTACTTATTACATATTGCTTGCATATTTCATTAACATACTTAAGATCAATATAAATTGATCTTTCAATAAGTTTCAAAACAAAGTTTTTAATCGGTAAACTATTCAACCCCCCTTCTAGTTTTCTACAATTGGTACCAGAGCCTCGTTGCTCAAGAATTTCTAAAATAACTTGTATTTTATAAACTTGAAACGATCCATGGATTCTGAAAACTTTAAAGAAGGTCAATCTATGCAAAGACCACCACTCTTTGAAACCAATGGATTTATCTATTGGAAAAACCGTTTTGAAACATATGTAAAATCAAAAGATATAGATCTTTGGTTTATTATTGTTAAAGGAGATTTTAGTTCTACAACAAAGGATATTTCCGTTGATGAACAAAAGAAATTAGTTGCTAAAAATAATGAAGCTAAAATGATGCTTTATAATGCTTTACCTAGAAAAGAATATGAAAGAATTTTTATGTGTGAAACCGCCAAAGATATTTGGGAATCTTTAATTGTCACACATCAAGGTAATTCACAAGTCAAGGATAACAAAATTGATCTTCTTGTTCAACAATATGAACAATTTGTTATCCCTGAAGATGAAACCATTGATTGTGGCTTTGCTCGTTTTAACACTATCATTACATCACTTAAAGCACTTGACGAATCTTTTCGTAGTAAGAACTTTGTCAGGAAATTTCTTAGAGCACTCCATCCCAAATGGAGAGCTAAAGTGACCGCTATTGAAGAATCAAAAGATCTCTCAATAATGTCACTAGACGAGCTAATTGGCAACCTCAAAGTTCACGAAATGATAATGGAGAAAGATTCTGAAATCATCAAAGGAAGAAAGGAGAAGATCAAATCCGTTGCTCTTAAAGCAAAGGCGGAATCAAGCGATGATGGTGAATCTTGTTCCGATAGTGAAGATGAGGAGTATGCCATGGCCGTTAGAGATTTCAAGAAGTTCTTTAGAAGAAGAGGAAAGTTTGTAAGACAACCTCGAGAAGAAAAGAAGCCATTCCGAAAAGATCGGGATGATAAGAAGATCAAAGGTGAAAGAAAGTGTTTTAGATGTGGTGATGCAAGTCATCTCATAGGAGAATGTCCCAAGCCTCCTAAGAGCAAAACTCAACGAGCTTTTGTAAGTGGTGCTTGGAGTGATAGTGAAGACGATGAAGAATCAAGCAAGGAAGAGATCGCTCTAATGGCACATGAGTCAAATGAGGTACTTTCCGATTCTTCTTATTCTTCCATAGATGATGACACCTTGCAAAAACAATATAATCAATTGTGTGAGCTAAGTCTAAAAATCATAACTAAAAATAAATTTCTAAAAACTAAAAAGGAGTTTTTGGAAAATGAAGTATATGAGTTAAAAGAAAAAGCAAAACGACTTGAAAAAGGAAAAGCAAATGACAATGATTGTAAATCATGTCAAGAGCTAAATCTTGAAATAGAAAAACTAAAGCTCACACAAGAAGTTTTAATAGAAAATAATTCTAAGTTTAAAAGGTTTAACAAAAACATCGCTATTGCCGATGAAATAGTTAATGAAGTTTTAATTCCTAAGAGTCAAAACAAAACGGCCGAAAAGGACGAACATTCTGTCAAAACTGCTGCTGTACAGCACGGACCAGACGGAACCAAAAAAAGGGTTCCGTCCGTTGTGCAAAACGGTACCGCGGGTACTTCAGCAGAACAGAATGTTCGCAATACGGACCGTACTGAATTTGTTAAAATAACAAAGAAAACCAATGATAATGTTAAACTAAAACCAGCCATTATATCAGGAGTAGGACTTATTAAAAATGAATTTAGATCAAAAACTACTCAACAACGACATAAAACTTCTTTTGCCAAACGCCCCTTTCCTAAGAGCAACCACAACGTTCAACATAACTACCAACACAACGGTTGGAATCAAAACTTTCCTAGACCATATCAAACTCCAGATTACATGCCATGGAACCCTTATCCATCATTTCCATACATGAATCAAATAAATGGTATGTTTAACCCAAACGGACCCATGAGATATTGGGGACCAAATGTTTGAGTTATTCGCTTCTTAGGTATGTTTGAAAGTTGGATTGGAACCTGATGAATGGATAAAAGATAGTGGATGCTCACGACACATGACGGGCAACAAAAGTCTCTTCTCATCATACCAAGAGTATGACGGAGGTAATGTCACTTTCGGTAGCAATCTCAAAAGCAAAATCATTGGCAAAGGTACGATTGCTCATAACTCTCTAACTATTGAAAATGTTGCTCATGTGGATAGGTTAGGATTTAATCTACTTAGTATTAGCCAACTATGCGATAAAAAGTATAAAGTACTATTTGATGAAAATGGTAGTAAAATACTAAAAGATGGTATCACCATAGCTAAAGGAGTTAGGAAAAATAACATATACGTCATGAAAATAGATAAAACATATAATGACAAACTTTGCCTAACAACATTAGACGATAGCTCATCTCTTTGGCATAGACGCTTAGGTCACGCTAATATGAGACTTATACAAAACCTATCTTCAAAAGAGTTAGTTAGGAATTTGCCAAAACTAAAATATGACCAACACTTTTGCGACGCTTGCAAAATTGGTAAACAAACACATAGTAGTCACAAATCTAAAAATATGGTATCTACATCTAAGTGTCTAGAATTATTACATATGGACTTGTTTGGACCATCCGCTATAAGAAGCTATGGAGGCAACTTATACACTTTGGTCATAGTAGATGATTACTCAAGGTTTACTTGGACGTTATTTTTAAAAACCAAAAATGAAGGTTTTGATAAATTTGAAATACTTAGCAAGAAAATTCAAAATCTTCTAGGTGTCAAAATTGTGTCGATCTGAACGGATCATGGTCGTGAATTTGACAACGAAACTCAATTTGGAAACTTTTGTGATACAAATGGTATAACACATAACTTTTCCGCTCCACGAACTCCTCAATCAAATGGAGTAGTAGAACGTAAAAATAGAACAATTCAAGAAATGAGTAGAACAATGCTTAATGAACAAAACATTCCTCAAAAGTTTTGGTGTAACGCCGTTGACACTTCTACATATATTTTAAATAGAGTCCTAATACGTCCTTTCCTAAACAAAACACCATATGAACTTTATAAAGGTAAAAAGCCAACATTAGGATATTTTAAAGTCTTTGGTTGCAAATGTTTTATTCTTAACACTAAGGATTATCTCACCAAGTTTGACCCAAAGTCTTATGAAGGTGTATTTCTTGGTTACTCTCAAACTAGTAAAGCTTACATTGTCCTAAATAAAGAAACAATGATAGTCGAGGAATCGTTGAACATAACATTTGACGAAAGTCCACCTCCCTCTAAGACATCACCTTTGGTAGATGATGACTTAGTTGAAAGTCAAATAATTGAAAGTCAAATTAATAATAACAAGGAAAATGAACCATTAAATAAGGAAATTGTCAACATAAAAGAATCTAAAAGTCATCCATTAGAAAAGGTCATAGGAAAACTTAATCAAAGAACCTTAAGATCACAAGCTCAAAATCAAAGTAATCATTTTTGTTTTGTATCCACCATTGAACCAAAAACCATAAATGAAGCAATAAAAGATGAGTCATGGGTAATGGCCATGCAAGAAGAATTAAACCAATTCATTAGAAATGATGTTTGGAAACTAGTTCCAAAACCTAAAGATCAAACTATAATTGGAACAAAATGGGTCTTTCGAAACAAAATGGACGAAAATGGTATAGTATCTAGAAACAAAGCTAGGCTTGTTGCACAAGGTTATAATCAACAAGAAGGAATTGACTATGATGAAACTTATGCACCGGTAGCTAGACTTGAATCTATTAGAATATTACTTGCTTATGCATGTGCTTATGATTTTAAATTATTTCAAATGGATGTTAAGAGTGCTTTTCTTAATGGGTTTATTAACGAAGAAGTGTATGTTGCTCAACCTCCCGGTTTTACCGACTTTGAGAAACCACATCATGTCTTCAAACTCAAGAAAGCATTATACGGCCTTAAACAAGCACCTAAAGCTTGGTACGACCGTCTTAAGACTTTTCTTATTGATAACAAATATACTATGGGATTAGTAGATAATACTCTTTTTACTAAGAAAAGGGAATCGCAAATTATTATTGTTCAAATATACGTTGATGAAATTATATTCGGATCAACTTGTCAAGAACTATGTAATGATTTCTCTAAAATCATGCATGACGAGTTTGAAATGAGTATGATGGGTGAGTTAAACTTCTTTCTAGGACTTCAAATTAAACAACTAGAAGATGGTATTTTCTTTAATCAATCTAAATATATAAAAGACATGCTTAAGAAATTTGGTCTTGAAGATTCCAAACCAACTAAAACACCCATGTCCTCGGACACTAAACTCACCAAGGACGAAGAAGGTGAAACCGTAGATAACACTAAATATAGAGGAATGATTGGTAGCCTACTCTATCTTACGGCTAGTAGGCCCGATATTATGTTTAGTGTTTGTCTATGTGCTCGCTTTCAAGAAAACCCAAAGGCATCACACTTAGAAGCATTAAAAAGGATTTTTAGATATATTAAGGGAACAACGTGTTTAGGATTATGGTATCCCAAAGGAACGGGTATAGAAACCATAGTGTATGCCGACTCGGATCATGCCGGTGATTATGTCGATAGAAAAAGTACAAGTGGTATTTGCACTTTTGTTGGACATTGTCTCACCTCATGGTTTGCAAAGAAGCAAACGGCTTTAGCCATCTCTACTACTGAAGCCGAATACGTCTCAGCCGGAAAAGCATGTCAACAAGCTCTTTGGATGAAGCAAGCCCTCGTAGACTACGAAATTCATCTCAACGACATTGTGATACTTTGCGACAACAAAGGAGCCATCGATCTCAGCAAAAATCCCGTTCAACATGCTCGTACAAAGCACATTGAAATCCGTCATCACTTTCTTCGCGACAATGTTCAAAAAGGAAACATTTCAATCGAGAAAGTATCCTCCGAAGACAACATTGCCGACATCTTTACTAAACCTCTTAAACGAGAACCTTTTAATCTTCTTAGACTTGGTTTAGGGTTAATGGAACCAAGCATGTAGGATAAACATAGCCTAAAACATTAGAATAGTCAAACCAAAACAATTTTGTCTTGTTTCTGCTACTGTAGCCACGGCACCAAACGACAACACGGACGGAACCAAAAATTTGGTGCCGTCTGGTCCGTGGTGTCTACAGAAGCAAAACAGCTTTATACATAACATCTTCTTCCTCACAACCCACTTTACCAAAACGTGTAAAACTTAAACCAAGCTCATTATTGTCATCTTCCCACTCTCTAATCACTGAAGATAACATCATTGTAAGTATCCTAACTACATTTCATCTCTTAATTCTGAGTCTAGGATTCTTATTTATGCACAAAACTATCACAAATCATTACATGGGGTTTTATGTATGCTTTTATACCAAATATGAATTCAATTGGCAAATTGCATAACTAGTCATTCAAATTAGGTACTACATTATCATATTGCATAAACAAAATCATGTTTCCCACTAATTAATAGATAATAAATATAAGGCCTTATTCAAACAACCAAACACCCCATGTCAAAAGTTTTGAAAAGCTTCTCACTTGTAGGAAAACATTTTTTTTCATTGCTAATACAAATAGAAACGTTAGAATTTTCATCACTTGCATGCTCTTGAATACTAAAGGTATTGCATAACTAATATGCACTCCCGGGTATATTCAAATATAGCAACATTGAATTAGGAGCATTTGGGTTATCTCATGGTATTTGCCAAACACTCCACTAAAACCATTTTTGTGCATAAAATGAGTCGAGATAACCGCAACTCCATATTGTTTTCATATAGGCACACACTAGAATCAAAAACATTAAAACTTATCTAAATTTTTAACATGTTAATTCTTATCCTTAGGAATAACCATGGTAGCCGCAAGATTCTATGATCACAAAGACACTCTTAACTACATTCCCAAACACCACAAAACCAAAGGACTCACCAAGGAACAAGTAGAAATATTTAGGGGTCTAGAATCAAGGTATTTCCACGAGGGTAGAACCATTCACTCATCCTTCCTTGAGCATACCAATCTTCGTGAAGAACTAGCCGCCATTCAATTCGATTGTCTTCTTGACATTGATGAACCAATTTGTCCTAGGTTCGTATTAGAATTCTATGCTAGTGTGACCGGTTTTAGTGATGAAGATGATGAGTTTTGTCTTAGCTTTAGAATCAACCAAAATGACTACACCATCACTTTAAGTGACTTTGCTAGAGTACTAGGAATTCCCAACCGTGGAACTTGTGTCTACACGGATAAGTGGTCACTCACCGCCCTTGATGCAATCAATGACCGCTCTCTCCCCTACATAACCCGTTTAGCCGATAAGGATGTCATCCGTGAACACCTTTTTAACCCAAAAACGGATACAACCCGAGTCACCCGAAAGGGAAAAGAGGTAGACCGAGATCCATATGGAATGGAGCTCAATGAACTTAAGCACGAATTTAAGAAATGGGAGGAGTTACTTAGAGCAAACGTCATTAGCACCATAGGAAATAGGGATCACATAAACGCTTGTCTTTGCCACATGCTTTACAGCTTGTCCACCCGACAACCATTCAACTTAGCCTACTACATAGCTAGGAGAATGATTGATATTCCAACTCAAGGATCCGTTGCTCTTCCATACGGGATGCTTCTCACCCGTCTCTATAGAAACTTCGCTCCAATTCCACCAACTCCAAAAGGGATGCACCTTCAATATGATCTCATCCCTCACATCTTTTTACCTTTGAGTGATGCTCGAGTTGCTAAGACTAAAGGCAAGAGAGCTAAACCTCCAACTCCTTCATCATCATCATCAAATAGCTCCGAGGATGGTCTTCCAAGCTCTCGTCTTCCACCTCAAGAGTATTACACATCTCTTCCCGAGATTGAGAATGAATCAGCAGAATTCAAGCAAACTAAGGGAATGTTCAAGTGCCTTGGTAGGATAATGAACAAGATTTACAAGAAGTTGGACAAATAAGGGTACTTTAAGGAGTGTTTGGAACAATGCATTATCGTTAATGTTTGATACTATTTAGTTGTTTTTATTATGTAGGATGATAATCTAACTTGAAACAATGGTGTATGCTAACAATCTCATGCAGGGGGATAGCACAAGTATGCTATCAAATTTTACCCATTTTCACTATATTGTGAAAATCAATAAGCCTTGCTCTTAATCTATGCTCCACTGTGTTTACATATGTGTTATTTACTTTTCCTGACTAGAAATGTTTAGTATAACAGGTTTTGAGAAAAAATTTCAGGTTTCGGAAATTTCAGTTTTTAAGAAACATTCTGTCCAAATTTCAGCACTCCACGGATCTAACGGCACCATTATTTTGGTACCGTCCTTTATGAATTTTGGTACCGCCATATCTGTACAGGCGGACCAGACGGCACCCTTTTTTGGGTTCCGTCCGTGTATGATTTTGGTGCCGTGGATCCTCCAGGTAATTTTCTGAATTTCGACTCTTTCGTGATTCCAAATTATCTTCCATCACTTATAAATCAATCTTAACTAGTATATAATGTTATTAGAACTAGTATTATTCACTAAGGGATGTAAGAAATCCATTTCCCACCAAAATTCAAAAATTTGAAAAATCCACCCAAGGAGCCCTTTGGCATAAAGGAAGGAACCAAATTTTTGGTACCTTCAAATCCGTGGGTAATCTGGATATTAGGAAATTCCACTCACTAGAACACATTTATTGCATATCTTTTCTTCTTCACTCCATCTTCTTTGTATGGATTGACTTGGGTGATATGACTAGCATTCAACCCACTTCCAAATCATTAGGAACCTCATCTCTTCAATGGTTCAACATCAAATCAAACCTTTTCTCAACAATTTCTTACCTCTATAAATTGAAAGGTTTTACCATGATCATCCTCACACCTTCTTCATTCTCACTACTATCTAGCAAATCAAAACCCAAGTTAAAAATGACTAAATCATCACCAAAACCTTGCAAGAAAACCGCTAGAATGAGCGTAAGGCCTTGTTGTTTTGTTAATCTTAGCTCATCATCCGAATCTTCACCACTCACCATCTCATCTCCCATTAGAGATGATACACACCTTACCTTAGCTACACCCACTTCATCACACATTCTGATCACCACTCCACCACCTTCAAAAGCACCTACTTCACCTCCACCGGCACCCATCCAAACATCCAAAACACCCTCACCACCTTCACCAAGGTCTCCCACTCTCACTCCCATGGAGTTATTTTCTACTCCACCAACATCACCAAATCCTTTCCTAGAGGACTTGGAAGACTTGCCTCCTAGGCCAAGTCATCCACCACCATTG
This sequence comes from Chrysanthemum seticuspe, assembly GCA_019973895.1. NCBI lineage: Eukaryota > Viridiplantae > Streptophyta > Magnoliopsida > Asterales > Asteraceae > Chrysanthemum > Chrysanthemum seticuspe. Next base: position 36,221,914 of record BPTQ01000006.1, read on the forward strand.
CCATCCTTTGGCACCATTGAGCGAATCGCTCATGAATCACCTCGGTCATCCGTTGACCCAAACGCCCCATTAGGGCCAAGACCTCTCCTTTTCCACCCCATTCACAAGGACATTCATGGTCCTTTATACGGGGATCATCCACTTCCATCATCAATGTCCCCTCATATTGAGGACATTCCGGAGAGCATGTGGGATGACAATCCCACTAGAGAGGAGATTCAAGCCGAACTCCACAACCTCCACCAATTCAAAGGCATGGTGGATTCTCACTTAAGTGAGACAATGCAAATGCAAAGTGCTTTGCTTGCATCCATCATGACCACTCCAAACATCCCCAACACCACCAACACATCCACCATTCCACCACCACAACCTCCGCAAACTTTCTACCCACCAAGACATGGTTGCTCCACTTGTGAGCAAACGGGTCAAACCGTGGAACGGACCCGGATTATGGTCCATGACTTCCACGAAGAAATGAGGTTCATCCTCAACCACATTCTTGAGCGTCTCAACGCTCTTTCCCATCCACCATCACGTTAGGATGGTTTTTAGAATAGTCTTTTATTTGTTTTTTGTTTTTAGGATAATTTTTTTTCTTGTACTAGAAACACATCATTGTGTTCTCTTTTCATGATCCTTACTCATGAAAAATTTTAACTAATGAATGTTGTTTATTATGTTGTTGGTGTCATTACATAGTGTTTGGAAATGCTTGTGAATGATCATTATTACTAACAATTTTTTTTTGTAGCTTTATTTTCACAATCCATGTATCTTCCCATTAAAGCACCCAATTTAGGGGGAGCTTTGAACAAGGGGGAGATAATAAGCTCGGGCTCATTACATTCCGCATAGCCTCTTCTTTTTGTTGAGACAAAAAGGGGGAGAAAATATAGAACTTGGAAATTATTTATATTTGACTTTTCTGAAAAAGTCAAACTGCATACAATTGACTTTCTAAAAGTCAAACAGAAACCCTCATTGATAATACTTGACTTTTCTTAAAAAAGTCAAACTGCATAATTTGACTTTCTGAAAAAGTCAACATCATGCATCAACTAGTGAATTCTTTGACTTTCATAAAAAGTCAAATTTCATACACTTGCATTATCATTTCCTTTTCAAAGTTCTAAAACTAATATTTTTATAACTCTTGTACAAACTTTGTTTCTTTTATAAAAATAAAATTTATATTTTGTCCTCAACAAAAAGGGGGAGATTGTTAATACAAATATCGTCATTAAACGTTATTTATATTTTTGATCTTTGCCTAAGTTTTGTTAACGACAAAAGTAAATTTAATTTATAAAAGCTTAAAGCTTGTCAAGTTTATTAGATATTAAAACAAGCTTTCTCAAACAATATATTCATCATTCAAGCATTTACATTTATGATTAGTAACATCTTGATATGACTCTAATCATTATGTATGATAGTAGTTTGTAGAATGTGTTAGGTTCTTAAAACCAAACACTACTTAAGCATTTGCATATTTCTATTAATAGTAATACAACATATTGACATCATGTATTACATCATGGAGATCATTGGAAGATTCCATTAGATATTTTGTGAAGATTTGTACTCTTCATATCTTGCACAATCTTACTTAGATAGAGTTGACTTTAGGCAAGATTTGATATCTTGACTGTCAGACTGGCGGTACCAATTTGGTACACGGGCGGAACCCTTTTAAGGGGTCCGCGGTCCGTGGACGCTCCTGTCCAAATTGGCTATAAATAGCAATGCCAAGCCAAGTAGTTTCTCATCCCTTTCTAACATACTCTCATACATATCTTCTCTCTAACCTTTCTAACTCAGTTTCATATCATATTAGTGATCTCTTTTGTAGCAAAGAAGATCAAGTCATATTCAAGCTTCAACGAGAAGTTGGAAGTCTTGTTTGTTTAGTGTTGTATGATCTAGTGTTGATCCATACTTCATTGTTGTATCAAACCATCATAATCTTGTGAGTGTGAGTGGTTAGTATTTTAGTCCTCAAAATACATTGTGTGTGGGAGTAGTTGTACCCTTGGAAAGAACTCGACATCTAGCTTAGTGTCGGAAATAGTGTAAGCGAAGTGTAAAGGTTTTCTCCGCCGGTGAAAGGACCTTGTTGACTAGTGAAGTTAAACTCTCGAGTGTGAGACTCGGGGAGTGGAGTAGGGCAAGGAAAAAGAGTCCTTGTAGGCCGAACCACTATAAACAACTTGTTGTGGTTTGATCATTTCTTTCCTTACTTATTACATATTGCTTGCATATTTCATTAACATACTTAAGATCAATATAAATTGATCTTTCAATAAGTTTCAAAACAAAGTTTTTAATCGGTAAACTATTCAACCCCCCTTCTAGTTTTCTACAATGATCATTAATTCGCCGCTAAACCATAAAGGTTACGCGAATTTGGAACACGTAAACCTAGTTTACGATAAATGTTGAAATAGTGAAGCATGAATTGTTTCGAGAAATGACCTGAAAGTACGGGTTGTCACACTGCAGCCTCGGCAGCATTGGCAAGTCTAGTGGCTTCTGCAGTAGCCGTAGCCTAAGCAGCAGCCACCACTGTTGCCCTTTCAATCCTTAATGCATTGGCTATACTATCCCTCACAAACTTTTGCATAACCTCTTGAGTCAAAACTTGTGGAGCTTTCTTTGGCGCCATAACTTCTTCAAAATAAGAGGAAAGGTGAGACGTAGCAAAGTCTGATGTTAATAATAAACACTCCAAAGATATATGATATGAGGTGATAAGTTTGGGGTTATTTTTCAAAAATGAATGATGGATTCCAAAAAGATGGGTTATGAGATGTCGTAAATGCTTCAAATGTACGATGGTTTAGTGACTTAATGTGTGAATAACGTGTAACTCGACATGTTAGTGGTGAAACAAAGGAGTGAGAGTGACTTCGCCCTACTTAGAGGTTTTGTCTCGGCATTCGACATTATCGGTGATGAATCAGCTGATATTAAAATTGTGATAGGAAATGACAAGGCATTCTCCACGTTAGAATCTAAGGAAAGGATAATGGAATGGGTATTTAAAGGCATCCATGTGACAATCGATTTGAAATGAAAGTAAATAACTCGAAATATGTAACGTATAAACCGCATGTAAAGTGAATATGAACTTATGATGAAATGATGAGATGCTATGATGATGTAGTTATAGTCTAGGGTCAATGATGCAACCTAGTTCTCTATAACCGAAGCTCTGATGCCAATCTGTCACACCCCCAAATTACCTGTTTTCCAGCGGAATGGAATTCCTGGGGGTTGACTGTCATAGCATCACAATCACTGTTATATCGAACGACCTAAAGTGTCATTTGGAAAATACATCGTTTGATTTAATAAAATAATCAGAGTTTACAAAGTATAGGACCCAAATGAAAATCAACTTGTGCGGAAATAAATTTGTTACAATTCAAACGATGTTTTAAAGTATATGAAACCCAAGTGAAACGCGTCGTCACCACAACTCTATGATATGTCCACATGCATGCCCTGAAGTGAATGCCTTAGATACCTGAGATAAAACATGCTAAAAGTGTCAACACAAAGGTTGAGTGAGTTCATAGAGTTTGTGTTGAAATGTAAAGCCTTTCAAAATCGTTTATGCAGCAAAGGCATTGTAAATCCACTCAGTTACAAGTTCCGCCCATACAAAACTTGCAACCTGTGTGTTTACAACCCACTGCCGAAATGTGTATAGTTTATGATCAAGCGCATGATGTCAAATGAATTCACAAAAAAGTGCATAACTTAATGTATCCATAGTTACTTAATATAACACATAATTCATACGGTTTCAAATTGTTCCATGACCATTAGTTCAGGATTGTACCAAGACCATTAGACCATGATTGTACCAATTCCGTTAGTACATGACTATACCAAGTCCGTAGGTTCATGACTATACCAAGTCCGTTAGTTCAACATTATCCAAGTCCGTTAGATCGTGATCATACCAAGTCAGTTAGCTCAATGATTCATGATATATAAATTCTAAGTATGGCAATACTGTTACTTCGTATGACTAACATTCAGTTCAGATAAACATATAGTTTGCAAATAATCATGTTTGCCATAAACGTTGTTAAGCATGTATCTCCCCCAAAGAGTTTAATAAAAGCATTAAAAAAATTGAAAATGGGGCTATGGAACTCACTTGGACAATGATGCGATGACAAAAGTGAGTACACCGAAATGTAGCATGAATCTCGAAACTGACCTATTATGAATGATATGATATGTAATAAGTCATGATGTAATGTTATGCATGTGATTCGGATGATATTTATACCACTTATGTATTTTAGAAAATAATGCTTTTCGTCGAAAATAAGTCTTATAACGTCTTGACAATTTAATAATTACTTTTCAAGCATTTATGTTGAAATGATATCATAAGATAATCATTTAATGATTCATTATGAGATTATAACTTTTCGTCGTAAAATAATGTCATTTGAAGAATTTATGAAAGTGACTAAAACAGCCTCGAAAAGCTAGTCGTAAAATGGTGTACGTCGAGTGTTAGGAACCGAACTCAACGGTTTTGGGAAGCTCGTATGATTATCTCAAAGTTTTAGTGTTTAAGTTTCCATCCAAGAGGTCTCGATCACAAAGGAAAATATAAGTTAAGTATGGTACTTTAGTCCAAAGTATAGTTTAAGGTTGGTTTTCGACCAAGTTTGAGTGACCATAATTAATTCATTACAACTCCGCTAATCAAACGGTCGGACATTTTGATAAATATACTTGGCGAAATTACTTTTACTAGAAGACATCACTTTATAAAAAGTTCTAAATCAATGTTAAAAACAACCTTCAACTTGGTCTCTTTGTTTGCCGTAAAACTTGCCTATTAGAAATTATATAGTTTTTCTTATATAATAAAGTTACGACAACTTTTTGTAAACGTGTATAATTTAATTGTTACAAATCCGTTTTCTACGTTTTAAAGGTCCTTAACTTTGTATCAAAGTATACTAAAATATTTTTGACAAGTCGACATAATTTATAACGCCTAAGTTTCATTTTTGACTCGTTCAAAATAAACAATACATGCTGAAATTTCCATAAAATTATAGTTTTCGTCGCCAACTTGAAAAATTCATAACTTCTTCGTTATAGCTCCGTTTTAATCCGTTCAAGCGGCCACGTTTTCGTTTTAAAGTGTATTTTCTAAATATCTAGGCCAAAAATTTTTACCTACTGTCGGATTTTCCAGATTTTGAAAATAAGGACAGACCCTTTTGCAAACTAGTCGAAATGAGTTTTTCTCGCGCCAAACCTATTCTAACCCATTCAAAACAACTCCGAAGCTATTTTAATCCTACCATACACCTTCTTAGGGTGCATGGGTTCCTAGACATCACCAAAAATAATATATAACAAGGAGTAATTATAGGATGACTTATATATACATAGCTCTTAAAATCATTGAAAAAGTGGTATAAACCTCATGAGACTTGCATGTTTTCTCAAATAAAAATGAAATGACCATAACAATGAATATGAAATATTATGATGAATATGAATGCTACTAGTAACTTGATGAGGTTTATGAGAACAAATGATTTTTCCTAATCACCCTAGGTTTTTATTTCAAAACCTATACAAAGAGTGTAACTAGAGTGTAATAATCTTGTCTTGAAAAATTTTTGAGGCTTCCTTCTTGCTCATTGTGGCTGCCGGTTTTAGAGAGAAGAGAGAAAGATAGTTTGATCTTTTTACTTTGCAAATGAAGTGAAATGTTTGGATAATTAGTATAATACATATACTTGAGTAGATATTTGCCAAAATCTCAATGACTCACCCACCCTTTGTCGACAAGGGAGGTTAGTCATTCCTTTTATATACTTTTTTTTTTTATTATTATAGTATAATGTAATGTTTAGTAAGTTAAATGAAGATAAATGATAAGTTGTAGTCACATTTGAGTATGGGTAGCGTTAGTTAAAAATAAATTTTCACGGGTCAAGATAAAATATATTTAGGTCATAAAAATTATAAAAATACATTTCTTGCAAAATTTAAGTGAAATAATAATAATCGTGTAGTATTTAAGAAAACCGTCGTAATTATATAAATATAACAATTTATATACAAAATAAATTTAAAACACTGGGTAAACTCATAATATTATTTTTATAAACTTAATATGAGTATAAAAATATATCGGGATAATTTTTGGAAGTAACGGCTCAATTGTTCAAAATAATTAATCACGTGATAACCTTTATTTAATATGAGAATTATACGTTTAATGTAAAATGCAAAACCATGCATGAACTAATATGATGATAATGATGTTAATGAAATGTAGACTAAACCTAGTCTATATGAAATGCCCTTAATGATTGCTCATGAATTCGCAGCTAAACCACTAAGGTTACGCGAATTTGATACTCGTAAACCTAGTTTACAATAAATGACCTGAAATTGCGAGTTGTCACATCACTTTAAGTCCCTTTGTTTCATTCTTATATTTACTTTGTCTCATCAAATCAAGAATCCCAACAATATTTTTGGAGTTTGTTAGACTCCATGGATCGTTTAGAGCGCTAGGGATAACAATAACAAAGATTAATATACGTTGCACAACTGAATAAATCAAAACAATACTTTGTTATTAAACAAGGTTTTTCATTAATAACACTCCAAGCCCCAATTCTAGTTGATCAATTCTAGAACGGTTACTCAACAATAATAGGGATCATAGATCCTTGGGGCTACAACCAAACGCTCTAGTCGACTACATTTTGGAAGACATATATAAAAACATGTACCCATAATCTCTTAATAAAGTAGAGATTAGGGTTTACAAAAGGCTACTAAGGACTAAACAATAAATTCTTCTTTTTCAAGCAAGTCCCTCAATCTTTTTGTAGCTTTCATTCTTGTCACTTTCAGTCCCTTTGTTTCATTCTTATATTTAATTTGTCTCATCAAATCACGAATCCCAACAATCTTCCCCTATTTGATGATGAAAAAACAAACAAAGTCGTGTACAAAATTCCTTAGACGAAGTAGAGAAGTGGAGATGTAAACATCTCCCTGAATGAAACAAATCTTGTCTTCCCTTTGTCTTCCCCTTAATCCATGCCATGCACCATAACATCTCTTCCCCTTTTTGTTATCAGACAAATAGGGAACATATGCAACTAAGATCTCGACCACCACAAACCAATATCATACTATTAATCCAATCCTCTAACGCCTCAAAATACCCTTCATGAAGGACACAAAAAAAGCTTACAATAAATGAAATTAAGGCAATAAAATCTTGAACCAGCAGTAGTAATATCAACGAGCAGTAGTAAAAACCTTCCCCTTAAATGATGCATGTAAGATAGTAAACATGTAATCATAATCTTCCCCTGAAGCCAATATGTTAACCATCTTATGACTAAAACCAATAGAATCAACCATAAAAATTGTACGAAAAACTAACCATCAATAACCATGAAAACCATGTAGTGCCAACCATTAATGAACATCCTAATTTTGTATTAGGTTTGTTGAATGACCACAATAATATTCGAGACCAAGAAATAGTAATCTTTGAATAACAGCTTTAATATGATCAAACAATAGAAAGTATCGCCAAGCCTAAAGAATAGTAGTAATGAGTTTATCAAAATGAGCATACCTCTTTAGCTCCCATTACCACGTTTCACGCAAGCACATGTATTCGAGACACTTTTTGATCCAACTTTGTTAGGAATTGAATATTTTATTGTGAAGCATCGGTCACCCCAAGTATATTCTAGCGTAAGTTAGCTCGTACACACATTGTTTATTATGTTATCGGTTAGTTAGATATTAGCATAGTTTTAGTCTAGTGCTACACCGTGGAGGAAGGACGGGTCTTTACCTATTATATGTGATAACGCTACACGCGTCGTTCGGGGTTAAGGAAACTTCCTTTTCTTCGAGCAAGTTTTATAACACCCTAGGCAGTGAACCTAATCGTTGTAGTGTAGTAATTAGGGTAAGCCACGGGTATTGATATCGTTCTCTAGGGGAATAGGAATGCTAGTAAGGAGTTACTACGCTAAGGTTAAGGTTGAGGAAGATTATTTTTGTATTTTTATATTTTATGAAATGGAAAGGTACGAATCTCGGGTATTGGATTGGGGGGGGGTTTGGTATTTCTACCGATTACTCTACTATTATCTAATTATCTAGACTAAGGTTGTGGGAGTCTATGTCTAATTAATGTGTGCTCGTATGATAGTTTAAAGATGTGTTTACTTAGGTTGTACTACTCCTTAATTATCTCCTATTGATGGTTGAGTTGTCACGTCCTTATTCTTAGTTGCGTTGTGTGTCTAAAGTTGTAGGGTATCCGTTTCTCCCTAACTCTTTGAACTTACCAAAGGGTCTCGTCTACAAAACCCACTAGGGATAATAAACTCTTACTCTAAGGCACTCTTTGGATGGTTTAGCTTACAACTACTCAGGTAATTATATTCTAAGGTTCACAAAGATGAATCAAGCATTAAGTACACAACGAATGACCTATCGCATTATGTCACACCCCCAAAATATCGCAGCGGAACGATAGTGTCATTGGGGTATGACGTCATAGCACAAAGTATGGATAAAGAAAACGACCTCTATAATGAGACGTTTTAAAGAGTTTACCATTCGATTAAATAAGTTATAGTTTACAACACATGAGATTCCAAAGTTTGACAATACATAAAGGTTTACAAAACATGTCGAATGGTAATAGATAAAAACACTAGACTCCAATGTATGCCATTAGACCCAAAAGCTCCATGAAATGCTATCGCCTTACAACCTGAGATAAATATGCTAAAAAGTGTCAACACAAAGGTTGGTGGGTTCATAAGTTTGTAATAAAATGATCTGAAATACTTTGAGAAATGTTCACACAGCAAAGGCATTGTAAATCCACTCAGTTCCAAGTTCCGCCCATACAAAACTTGCAACCTGTGTGTTCACAACCCATTGCCTAAAATAGAATGACAATCATGGATATGCGCATTAAGGTAGTTAAAAATATAAATGTCACCACAAGGGTCTTCCAACAACTCGTGTTGGGATGTTCCTCCAATGCTCACGTTGGGCTGTATCCATAAAAATAGCCTTCCAACATATAAATATTGGGATGTTTGTAAATTAATAGCCTTCTAACAACTTAATTTGGAGCCACTAATTCTTGTATGTTTGTTCCAAATATGCATATGAAATCAAGTATAACCCAATCAAGTATATAACGCAATCAAGTGTAAAGTATAAGTAATGTTGTTTGGCAAAAGAGTTTAAACGTTTGGATAAATAAGCATATATCTCGCCCCAAATAGTTTATAGGAATTTAAATGATTAAAAGCGGGGTATGAACTCACCTGGTATGATTGATATGTTAACAAAATGAAGTGCACTAAAATGAGGCTCGGAAACTATCCGCGACCTAAAATGAATGTTATGACTGAGTTATGATATGTTGTCGTGAATGCGTGATACAATGTCGTGCATGCAAACTCATATGATATTCATACCACTTGTACGTTTTGGAAATAATGTTTATCGTAAAAATATATGTTTAGGACATCTCGTCATATATAAAAATACTCTACATGTAGTTATGTTGAAACAACCCCCTATGATAGTCGCAAAATGGTGCACACCGAGTGTTAGAAATGAACTCAACAGTTTTGGAAAGCTTGTGTTATTATCTCAATGTTTTAGCATTTAAGTTTAAATCCTAGAGGTCTCGATCACAAAGAAAAATATAGGTTAAGTATTGCACTTTAGGCCAAAAATATAGTTTAAAGGATGGTTTTCGGCAAAGTTTGAGTGACTATATGTTATTCGTTACAACTCCGCTCAACAAACGGTTGGACATTTTGGAAAATATGCTAGGCGAACTTACTTTTACTAGAAGACATCACGTTATAAAAAGTTCTACATCATTGTTAAAAACGTCCGCCAACATGGTCCTTTAGTTGCCGTAGTATGTTTTTAATAGAGAATATATTAATTTTGCTAATAGAATAAAGTTACGGCAACTTGGTTTATCTTGAGTAATTTAATCGTTAGAAGTCCGTTTTCAACGTTTTCTACATCCTTAGATTCGTGTCAAAGTATACTAATATATTTTTGATAAGTCGACACAATTTATAAAGCTTAAGACTCATTTTTGACTCGTAAGGAGTGACATTTTCATGCTGAAATTTCTGAAATTAATAGTTTTCCTCGTCAAACTTGAAAAATTCATAACTTCTTCGTTATAGCTCCGTTTTAATCCGTTCAAGCGGCCACTAAAGTATATTTTGTAAATATCTAGGCCAAAAATTTTTGTCTACTGTCGGATTTTCCAGAATTTAATTTTAAGGACAGACCCTTTTCAAAACGTGTCGAAATGAGTTTTTCTCGCGCCAAACCTATTCTAACCCATTCAAAACAACTCCGAAGCTATTCTAATCCAACCATACATCTTCTTAGGGTGTCATGGGTTCCTAGACATCACCAAAACTAATATATAACAAGGAGTAATTATAGGATGGATAATATATATTTAACACATAAAAACCTTAAAAAAAAACCTTAAAAATGGTATAAACATCATGAGACTTGCATGTTTCTCAAATAAAATGATATGACCATAAAAATGAATGTGAAATAAAAATATGAATATTAATGCTTACTAGTGATATGATGAGGTTTAAGGACAAAAGGGTTTCCCTAATCACTTGAGGTTTGTATTACAAAACCTATGCAACAAATGATACTAGTGTGTATTAAAACTTGTCTTGAAAACTTGGAGATGATCCTCCCTTTTGATCCTTGGCTGCCGAATTTTTAGAGAGAAAAGAGAAATAAGTTTGATCTTGTTTTGTCAAATGAGTAAATGAAGTGAAATGTTAGGATATAGTATATTACAAGTATATTAGAGATATTTGCACAAGACCTTGTGACTCATACCTCCCTTGTTGACAAAGGGAGGGTAGTCATACATTTGATATATATATACTTTTTATAAGCATAAGTGTAGATGTATGTAAGTAAAGTGAAGACTTGTGGTAAGTTGTAGTCATTTGTAAATATTTAGGGTAGCGTTAGATAAAAATAAATTTTCACGGGTCAAGATAAAATATATTGAGGTCATAAAAATTATAAAAATACATTTCTTGAAAGATTTGAGTGAATAAATATTTATCGGGTTGAATTTAAGAAAACTGTCGTAATTTATATAAACATAACAATTTATATACGAAATAAATTTAAAACACCGGGTAAACTAAAAATAATATTTTTATAACTTAATATGAGTATAAAAATATATTGTGATAAATTTTTGGAAGTAACGGATCAAATGTTCAAAATAATTTATTACGCGATAACGTTTATTTAATATGAAATTATGCGTTTAATGTGAAATGCAAAACCCATGCATGACTAGTATGATGAATGTAGAGTTTGAGAAATGACCAAAAATTGAGAATTGTGACACATTACTAGATCATTAATCAACTAAGATAAGAAACAACCAATCAATATTCAATAATTAAGTTTCATACTTCCTAAGCAAACACACAAATAAATTAGCCGGACATGGAGAACATGCAAGCATACACACAAATAATCAAAGACATAATTGAATTAATGAAGTAAATACTTATCTTGATGTAGGATAGGGTTTAAAACCCTAAAATACTGTACAAGACACCTTAGGTTCGGTTTTAGGTTTTCACTCCAAAAGACTCTCCCTAAAACTGAAAAATTCGGATTCTATATATAAGATTACATATACGACGGCGTCACCTGATGTTTCGTGACGCCGTCGTATCGCCGTCATTAGGGTTTCATCTTGGCCACGTTAACCTTGCGACGACGTCACCTTATGTCCGTGACCCGTCCTCTTCAGCTTCTGACGTCGTCTGGATTTCATCTAGGCAGTCTGAGTAGCGACGGCCTACTCTTTTACAACTAGACGTTGTCACTTGAAAATACGAGTTTTGGGTTCTGAACCGTCACAAAAATCCTCGGACGGCGTCGCAATTAGCACCTGACGCAATCGCCTTCTAATTTCAGCAGCTGTGAGTGTCTCGATTTTGACTTTGGCCATTTTCTTCATATATTCGCGCCTTTTCGTCCAAATAAGTGCCATTCCAGCATTTTGCCTTCAAGAGACCTAAAAGGTGAAAAGGAACGATATTAAGCAATAACGGATACAAAAGTGATCAAATAAGGACTAAAACGAACCCTGAAATTGGTACCTTTTAAAACCTTATCAAATATCCCTACACTTATTATTTGCTTGTCGTCAAGCAAATGTGCTTTTAACCAATTAATTTATAAGTTAGGGGTCATGAAGCATTAATTCAAAACGGTCCACAACACATATAAGCCCCGCAAAAGTCATAACAAGCACGGAAATTACATACTAGCACCTCACATGGGGTGTTTGGATACTCACATCTCTCTCGGGTGTATATATGAAATATAACAAATAGGAAATGGAAGATAAACATTCATTAACCGGTCCTAGTACATAGATTACCATAGGCTTGAGAATAGATCAAACCTCCATCGCTTTGGCGTAAGCACCTAGGAAAGACTATCAAAGAGGTCTTTTAAAGGGTTGTAATGTTAGGCTTACGGTAAGGAAACAAGGGTTTGGTGGGATAGGCTATTTAGTGGTGGCAAGTAAAAAATCTCTATGTTAAATGCATATGAAGAATGGCGTTGCTAAGCCAAGACTCGACACTCTAAACTCTAGATAACTGAAATAAATAAACATAAATTCAAAGATAGATGTAGGATGGTAGCCCGTATGTTTTTTTTTTTTTTTTTTTTTTTTTTATTTATTATTATTATTATTATTTTTTTTTTTACACTATTTTTTTTCTTTTCTCTTTTTCTATTTTTTTTTTGATTTTTTTTTTTTTTTTTTTTTTTTTTTTATACACTTTTACTCTACCATCCTATACGATAACATCAAAATACTAGGGATTTATAGGCATATCCCTACACTTGAGTTTTTATTACTCTAACACTAATTTGACCCGATTTGAAAAGATCAAAACACTTGGGGTACATTATTATGCAAATAAAGGGAATTTGAATTTAACGTTCCCTTCCCGTCATTTCATAAACTTTAACTTTTCCCATGAATCCCAATCGTCCCAAAACTGTATACAAAGGATATGACTCGACTTAGCAACTTATGCAAGCAACTAGATAATTGAACTAAGGGTTTAGGGTGATAACAAACATTTGCACTAAAAGTGAGTGCATAAGGGGTAGGCTAAGGCGATTTGGGTGTATATTTGGGGGTGGGGTGTAAACAATGCTCTTCATTGATATTCCGGAAAAACCGAAACATCACGAGAACCGCGAAAAGGATAGGCTCTGAGGGGTTAACTAGGGGTATCGTGTACTAAAGATGAGTACAACGCAAAGGGTGTGGGGGAATTACTCAACCGATGTGGAAGAAGTAATTATATTACGGGTATCAAACAAGGGTTATCCTAATGCCTCTTATCATTTAGTTATTCCTAACTACACAAGTGTAGTCTCACTTGCGATCTCGGAATGCATCACAAAACAAGTTCTAGAAACTAATATACTACCAGTTCACACTCTAAGCATTAAAGATGAATGCTTTTAATTCCTACTAATCTAAGGGCGATCCACATTTTGGGTGGAATTTAGGTGGTAAAGGGTTTTTGTGCTAGTCATATAACTTCCTATCCGTGAGACGCTTTTGTTAAGACTAATGGCCCACTCCTATATATCATGAAAAATTTTAAATTTGGTGCTAAAATTACGCTAACCGACATTTTCTCATGGTTTATTACACAAATACAATTGGACAAAGCAAATAATCAAGGATAAGCATAGTTTCAAAGTTCCCGCTTTCTTTTCCCTCCCTACACTTAAACTGAACATTGTCCCCAATGTTCCCCGAAAGTATCAAAGTTATGATAATGGAAGGTAATTAAAAATGAAAGAAACTAATACTCCCCTGATTAGCTCGGTAGGATCCGTGTAAAGTGGTGGTTAAATCCTTTCCAAGAAGAATTTATGCGTGAAAAGCTCCTTCCAATCTTATGTAACTTCTTCTTGATAAATTAAACCTGCACACTTGAAGAAAACAAACAACCCAACGCATCAAACCGAACAAACAAAAATCTCAACAAGATGTAATTCTAGACTTAAGTAAGATATAATGCTTGTGGAATGGATGTTTGCAGATTTTCTAGAAAATTGAGACCTGGAAAATTCCAAAAATTTATAAGTAGCACAGAAAACGAGAAAAAGTAGTAAGCAATTTCTACTCCTCCTAACGCCGTCAGGTTATCATGACAGAAACTGGTCTGCGATTTTCTGAAGAAAAAAAAATTCTGGAAAATTTATATCTTTAAAATCTGGAAAAAATTTCCTGCAATAACATCCATTATGACTAGATACAAGCATTTGACTCAAACAAACACACATGTATATCTTTTAATTAATTGTAATTCTCATGTTTACATTTCTTTTGAAAACGTGTGTAATCCTCCCTACACTTATCCCTTATGTAAAATACCTTTATATGTAATTAAGACGAGGTTAAAGACAAAATAAAGCATTTTTACAAATTTAAACATGAGAATTAATAATCAATAAAAGATATACGACACACAAAAAAAAGGAAAAGGAAAAACACATGGGTTGCCTCCCAAGAAGCGCTTGTTTTTGTTCGAGTCACGAGCCTGACTCTACCCTTATTTAACAGATAAAGGGGAAGTTTTTCCTACACTTAAGTTTAAGTGTGGGTGATAGTAGAAATACACACCCTTAGGGTGGAAATTTGCTATGTAAGGAGAGGGTGATGGGTGATTTATATGCTCAAAGGAGTGTGCTCCATTCATTATAACCTTACCTAAGTCTATTGGTGTAGCGGGTGAATCAAATCTCCCTCCTAAAAATGGATCATCTTCTATTAACTTCAAAAGATTCTTAGTTAAGGATCCATCTTGACCAAATAAACCCGGTTTAAACCCATAGTGTTTCTTGTTATCAACCATGAATGGGTGATATAAGTGTGTAAGGTCATGGGTTACTCCTATATTAGCTTCCACTCTACATGGCCTAGAATCTACCACCTTTATCAAGCAACTACCCGGACTATTCATTTTGATGGGTGGATTGGGGCCTAATTCAATTCCAAGATTCACATCTAAAGACGGAACATTGGGTAAGGTTTTTGGTTGAGGCTTCGGTTCATCAAAATTAAGAACTTCCCTAGGACTAAGAGAGAGGTCCCGACAACAAGCATCTAAACCTACATTCTCTAATGGCGTTTGGTCCAAAGGTTCTCTATCAATTGGGGCTCCTATAGTCTCTTCTACTTCTTCCGGGTAAGTTATAGGCGATGTGTGTTCCTCAAGTGATGGTAGGGCTTGTGGACTTGGAGTTTCCACCTCATTCTCCATTATATCTAGATCTCATAAAAGTTCATGTGTTTTAGTATGATCTAACCCAAATACACTCCTAAGTATCTCAAATCCTTCTTTAGCCATTTCAAATTCTTGGTCCAATTCATAAGAATCATTCTCAAAAATTTGATCACTATGTTCTATTTGCCTAAAGGATTCCTCACATGTGTCATATGTTTTGAAATCTATCCCACGCATGCAACTAGGCAATTCAACTATAACCATTTCACAATCTTCTTCGGGTTTAGGTTCCATGTTCTTAAAAACTAGGTCTTTTTGATCATGGTGCCTAAGATCATTCAATTGATGGTTTATGCATAGGAGGCTTTTCTAAAAAATTCTCCAGATGGTGTCACTAAAAGGAGTTGATCCTGACAACGATTGTTGAATAGAAGCTACACAAGTACAGAATATATCAAATCCATCCAACCATACACCCATCTCCTTTTGGATATCTCTAAGTTCACTCACAAATTCATTAGAACAATTAAAACCAAACCAATCTGCGAAATTCAACTGTTCCTCATTTGTTAATGATGCAAATGCAATTTCACTTGCCATAGCGACAAATGAAAAGGGTTTTACGAACACAAACACAAAGAAGGGGGATAGACTACAAGGAAGCTAATAAAAAGAAAAAATTTACTTGATAGGAATCAAGCAAAGAAACCTAAACGAGGTGTACTACTAACTAGCTATTCTATTCCCCGGCAGCGGCGCCAAAAACTTGATAACGCTACACGCGTCGTTCGGGGTCAAGGAAACTTCCTTTTCTTCGAGCAAGTTTTATAACACCCTAGGCAGTGAACCTAATCATTGTAGTGTAGTAATTAGGGTAAGCCACGGGTATTGATATCATTCTCTAGGGGAATAGGAATGCTAGTAAGGAGTTACTACGCTAAAGTTAAGGTTGAGGAAGATTATTTTTGTATTTTTATATTTTATGAAATGGAAAGGTACGAATCTCGGGTATTGGATTGGGGGGGTTTGGTATTTCTACCGATTACTCTACTATTATCTAATTATCTAAACTAAGGTTGTGTGAGTCTATGTCTAATTAATGTGTGCTCGTATGATAGTTTAAAGATGTGTTTACTTAGGTTGTACTACTCCTTAATTATCTCCTATTGATGGTTGAGTTGTCACGTCCTTATTCTTAGTTGCGTTGTGTGTCTAAAGTTGTAGGGTATGCGTTTCTCCCTAACTCTTTGAACTTACCAAAGGGTCTCGTCTACAAAACCCACTAGGGATAATAAACTCTTACTCTAAGGCACTCTTTGGATGGTTTAGCTTACAACTACTCAGGTAATTATATTCTAAGGTTCACAAAGATGAATCAAGCATTAAGTACACAACGAATGACCTATCGCTTTACTAGATCATTAATCAACTA
The DNA here is from genome assembly GCA_019973895.1 of Chrysanthemum seticuspe. Classification (NCBI taxonomy): domain Eukaryota; kingdom Viridiplantae; phylum Streptophyta; class Magnoliopsida; order Asterales; family Asteraceae; genus Chrysanthemum; species Chrysanthemum seticuspe. Next base: position 36,238,777 of record BPTQ01000006.1, read on the forward strand.
AGATAAGAAACAACCAATCAATATTCAATAATTAAGTTTCATACTTCCTAAGCAAACACATAAATAAATTAGCCGGACATGGAGAACATGCAAGCATACACACAAATAATCAAAGACATAATTGAATTAATGAAGTAAATAATTATGTTGATGTAAGATAGGGTTTAAAACCCTAAAATACTGTACAAGACACCTTAGGTTCGGTTTTAGGTTTTCACTCCAAAAGACTCTCCCTAAAACTGAAAAATTCGGATTCTATATATAAGATTACATATGCGACGGCGTCACCTTATGTTTCGTGACGCCGTCGTGTCGCCGTCATTAGGGTTTCGTCTTGGCCACGTTAACCTTGTGACGGTGTCACCTTATGTCCGTGACGCCGTCCTCTTCAGCTTCTGACGTCGTCTGGATTGCATCTAGGCCGTCTGAGTAGCGACGGCCTACTCTTTTACAACTGGACGTCGTCACTTGAAAATACGAGTTTTGGGTTCTGAACCGTCACAAAAATCCTCGGACGGCGTTGCAATTAGCACCTGACGCCGTCGCCTTCTAATTTCAGCAGCTGTGAGTGTCTCGATTTTGACTTTGGCCATTTTCTTCATATATTCGCGCCTTTTCGTCCAAATAAGTGCCATTCCAGCATTTTGCCTTCAAGAGACCGAAAAAGTGAAAAGGAACGATATTAAGCAATAACGGATACAAAAGTGATCAAATAAGGACTAAAACGACCCCTCAAAATGGTACCTTTTAAAACCTTATCAATATGACTGATCCACAGCCCGCAGGAGGGCGTATTTCTCTGTATAAATAGCCCTCTCCCTACAAAGGAGAGGGTTAAATGTTCACTTGGAATCTCACCTTCCATGAGTTTTTCTCTTACTAGAAAATTTCCCTTTCTCTCTCTAAACTTACTTGAACGCCCCACATAATTATGATTTAATGTGTTTGTGAAATCCTATATCTTACAATTGGTATCAAGAGCCATGGTTTGATCACTCATCTTTTATGCTCTTTGTTTTGGTGGATTTCATAAGGTTTTTGGGGTATTAAGTGTTTAGAAGAGTTTGATTCATTTGGACAAATTTTAGTGTTAAAGTTTGTATTTTGCTTGTACTTTTGTGTTTAAGTTCATCATATGTGTTTATGTTTTGAATTGGAAGGCTTAAATCATTGTGGTTTGGTTGTTTTTTATTGATAAAGTGGTTATTTTTAAACTTTGTACTAAGCGAGTTGAGTCTCGGATATTTTTGTTCTTCAAAGCGAGTTGCTTTGTTACTGGATGCGAGTTGATTTATGCGACTTGGCTACTTAGCGAGTTAAGCTTTTAAGCGACTTCGTGGTTAAGCGAGTTGATTCCTAAAGTGACTTGCTTCTTTAAGCAAGTTGATTGTGTTGCGAGTTGATACTAAAGCGAGTTGGCTATTTAGCGACTTGTCTCATTAAGCGAGTTGATTGTGGTGGTGCGAGTTGATACTTATGCGACTTAGCTATTCAGCGACTTGTTTCTGTGTGTGAGTTGGGTGTTTAGCGAGTTGACTACTAAGCGAGTTAGTGTTTTGCGACTTGTCTACTTAGACTTGTTACTTCTTCGTACTACATTCTTACGGTTGTTCTTTTGGTTTAGGAAAATTCCGTGAAAGAATCAATTTCCCGGTTTAATCAAAGAATAGTAAAATCCCGTAGAGCCCAACATTCATGGCTCACTCTACCGATCTAGTAATCTCTAGAGTACTCGAACTTTATGACACAGTGGATTGCAGACAAAGTATGCACTATTTTGAATGCTTGAACTTAACAGATTCTACATATGATGATCTAAACACATCACACTTTGAGTCCAACACAAATGAACCCCTGCAGAAATTACTTATTGAATGCAGTATTGAACCCTATTTACTGCTTCATTCTTACATATCACAAGTTTTATCCACATCCATGGATCGAACATGCAGTGCCCTTTTTTGTCAGGATTTTCCTTCACTAAAGAAAACAATGTTGTTGTACCTAGAACAATTGAAGAACCAGATCAACAACGACAATACAATAAAAAATGATTCCATGGGTATACTTCAGAAGATTCACAAACAATTGCAGCCATTTATCAATAAGGAATATTCAGCAGACTTTGATCAACAACTCTCAAGTATCACCTTCAAAAGGCATACTGGAATGGAAATTCAGGAATTTTCCAATACATTCATCCAATTAATAGATAATATGGAGATGTACATTGATGAAGCAGCTAAAGCAGATGAAGTTTAGGATCAACTGAAAGATAACAGTAAACTTCCCACGGATAATGTGATCAGAAAGTTAAACGAATGCAGAGCATCATCAGATGATTACAACGATGAAATTGGAATGGCATCAAATGCTATATCTGCTGATGATGAATACAAAGAATCAGAGACTGAGGAGCCTAAAACTGTCAAAGTCTTTAATGCTCAGTACAAGTAATGAGGATGCAAGTGTCAGACCAATGGATGATCAGGTGTCATCTGATGTGCTACCCTTGAATGATCAACAAAATCCATCTGGTAATGTATCTAAACCATTTGAATCAATAGATAGACATGAGTCTGATAAAATTGACATGGTTGAGACTGAGTCAGTATATTTTAAATCCAATGATATGGTTTCAAAAAGGGCATTTGAGGAACTTTCTTACAAATATTCAATTCTTGAAGAACACTACATTTCCTTGGAAATTGCATTACAGCAAAAGGAAGAAAATTCTCTTGTTTCAAATGCTCGCACAAATCCAGAATTCCCAGAATTCCGTGAATTTTTTGAAATTAATCAGTTACAAACTCAGATACTTGACAAAGACTCAACCATTTGTAACCTGAAAAAACAAATATCAGACATTCAATTGAACATAAATGCGGATATAAATTATGATGTTTGTGATACAATTAAGTCTAGATATGAGGAACTAGCCATGTGTGTTGCAAAATTGCTAAGAGACAATGAATCCTTAAAGAAGAATCTTGTGGAGTGTAGGACCAAACAGATTGATACAATCAACTCCATGACATCTGACATAGATGCCCTAAAAAACCAAGTTCAGGATAAGAGTTTCACTATCGTTGCATTAAGAAATGAGCTTAGAAAAATTACGGGAAATAGAGTGAATACTAAGCTCACAAAGCCATAAACCCTGAAGAAATCAACTGTTCATAATGCCACTCAACGCCCTGTAACTAGGCAACCCAATGCATTTAAGACAGAAAGATTTAAAGCTTCAAAATCTAAGCTTGCCCCCCAGGATGAAAATTATAAGGTTTTGTCGAATCCAGTCACTTCGCTTATTCATTCCAACTTTAGTAATGACAGTTTCTAGCAGATGGCTCAAAAATCCAAGATTAGGAATTTAAGGAGTGAAATGACAGACCAATCCACTAAGACTCAATTTAATGGCAAAAGGACCAATGGTCAGAACAGGAATCTAGCCTCATCTGACTCTGTTAGCAGGTGTTTTAAGTGGGTTCCTACTGGTAGACTCTTTAAGTTTACAGGTACCAAACAGACTTACTTACCCAGAAGTTGCCTCAGATGGATCCCCACAGGAAAGACCTTCAAGAATGTTGAACTTAAAGAGATGTCCATTAATGATATTCCAAGACCTGATTGTATTACATCAAAAATTGAGAATCTACCTGTCACTAACCCACCCATTTGCAATACTGCATGCGCTATTAGTGCAAAATTTCCTCAATCAGATTCAGGTATTATGCTCAATTCGTTCATGAACATCATGACCTGCTTTCCATCAGAACTGAAGAATGCTCACTCCGGAATGGTAGCCTGTCAGAATTGATACACCTTGTACTCTGACTCCTGATCACCTCTATTCAGGACTCGTACTTATTAGATTTACTTAAAAAAAAAAACTTTTACTTTTTATTGTTTCATTTTTTTTTATATTTTTTACTTATTATTATTTTTTTTACTTATAATTTTTTTTTTCATTTTCAAACTTTATTATTTCACACTTCATAGTTTTATTATCTTCAAACTTCAAATTTCTAATTTCACACTTTTTATTATTTATTATTTCACTCATTTTTACTCTAGTTTCTGTCATCGATAACATCTACGGTCCTAGAAATGTCATTCAACAATGTCACAGGATTTTAGATGAAGTTCGAACATAGTAGTAATAACCTTTTATATTATTTATTTATTTCACTCATACTCTTGCTGTAGTTATCTCATAATACTATATCAATCTATGATTTCTCTTTTCCTCGAATCATTGATTGAGGGGGAGGATTGTGCACCTGTACCTGAATCAGTACATCTGCATGCTTTATTTGAGTGAGTTGGCTGTTGCATACTATGTGGTGTTAATTTGAGAGTGGTGTGTTTTGTGATGATATTTTACTCCAATCCTTATATTATGCGAGTTGCTCCTTTATGCGTGTTGGTATGACATGCAAGTTGCTTTATAATTGTATGCGAGTTGCTATGTTTTATCTATATGCGAGTTGCGTTGACAAGTAGAGGGACTAAAAGTGTCATTCCCTATATCTGTGTACCTTATATGCGAGTTGCGTTGACAAGTAGAAGGACTAATAGTGTCAACCCGCTACTAGTATTTTCCTATGTATGCGTGTTATGTGTCATGGTCAAATCACTTCCACTTCTTGGTCAAAACACGCATAAACTATTCTCTCTCAACTCTCATATAAGCGAGTTACATATTGGAGACTGTGTGGTAGGATGTTTATGTTTTCTGATCATGCTTATCTTAACATATTGAAAAGATTTGTACTTAAACCATCCTGTTTCTCATCCCTTTGCAGATCTTGTCCCCTCGATCCTCATCTAAATCATTTGTTTGGACGCTAGGTTTGTATGTTTCTGATGAATCGTTGTTGATTGTAGCTTAGATACATTCAGTTAATGACATATCATACATAGTTAATGTCTGATAGATCCTTTGATTTTGCGTACTGAGTGTGTCGTATGGGTAGGGTTAAGATATTGCTATTTGGTTTGAATGGGGTTATTGGCATTCCTATTTTACATAACGGTGACTGTGGTTTTAATATGTGTTCGTGGTTTAGAGAATTTAAGGGGGTTAATCATGCTAAGTTATTGTTAGCGAGTTGGACAATTTTTCTTGGATGCGAGTTGACCTGATGGTTTGTTAAAGAAGTACTTATATGCGTGTTGGAGTTGACTTTGCTTGATAACGAGTTGCTATATGCGAGTTGCACTGTCATATATGCGTGTTTCCTGTTGCCTATGCAATATGTCTAGATTCATTGTATCACATGTGGGTTGCCATATGCGACTTGCTTCATGTCTATAATGCGAGTTAGCATACATATGTTGACCATCATTGTTTGACCAAAGCGAGTTGATGCATGCGAGTTGCCATATGCGACTTGCTTTATATTTTGTTATGTGTGCGAGTTGACTATGCTGGTATCTTTCATCATATGCGAGTTGCCATATGCGACTTGCTTCATGTCTATAATGCGAGTTAACATATATATGTTGACCATCCATTGTTTGACCAAAGCGAGTTGATGCATGCGAGTTGCCATATGCGACTTGATTTATAGTTTGTAATGTATGCTAGTTGCCTGTGATATTGAATGTATGCGAGTTACTCTGTAGCCTTAGCGAGATAATGGATGTGTGTTGCCATATGAAATGTTCCTCATATATCTTGTAGTATGCATGTGGGTTACCAACTATTACTTATGTGTAGTGTGTTATGAGAGTTGCTCAAATTGTAGTTCCAATGCTAGTTGCAGTGTATAACTTAACATATATCTTTGTAAACTTAGCATTTGGTATTATCTATTTTGATGCATTCTCCTAAATGGTATCCTACACTCATAAGTTTCTGCATACTAATCATGTTTGTTTTTGTGTGCTGCATCCTGGTCTCCATATACGTCATATCCTTCTTTCTGTAACTCAAAAATGATCATAATCTGCGACTTAACCTAACAATTTTACTCGATATGGTCTGTGTTACCTTCAGATCTCAATGGCTGACATCACATCCTCTGATGTTCCTACTGCCTCTGCACCAACTGTCACTCTGACTGATGAAGAATTACTTCCCCGTGCGAAATGGGTATCAATTGCTAAGAGCAACTGCTTCTTAGATGTTGATAAAGGGAAACATAAACCTACTTACCGTCTGGCTGTCGATATCTTGAAGGACACCAACTTCTTTAATGCACTAACCAAGCGTTGCTCTATCCGATCCATCTATCTTCAACAATTCTGGAAAACTGTTACTTGGGAAAAGATTTTAGCTTCATACTCGTGTATGCTTGAGGACAAATGGTATAACATCTCGGTTGAAACCCTCAGGGATGCTCTTCAAATCACCCCAAGAAACCCTTCTAACAAATTCATCTCTCCACCTTCCATTCATGATATCTTAAAATTTTTCGACGAATTGGGATACCCGGAAAAAATAACCAAGATGTCTTCACTCATCAATGCAGAAATATATCAACCATGGAGATCAATCGTCACAATCCTCAACCTGTGCCTAACCGGTAAAACTTTAGGGACAGACAGAGTTCGAGCTCCCATCATGCAGATACTGTGGGGAATTGTCAAAAGAAAAAATGTTGACTTTGCTGAACTTATCTGGGAAGAATTCATCTTGTCATTGGACACATTCATCTCTGACAGAATCAACTCTGAGAATAAAGTCAAAGGAAGAAAAAGTCTGGGTAAAAGAGTGATTCCCAGCATCAGATTCTCAAAACTCATTATCCATCATTTGCTACAAACTCATCGAATCAACTCACGTAGTGAGTCTGCCCTGCATGAAGCCAGTGATGAATTCGTTCTTGGCAACCTTAAATATAGTGCCAAAGGATATGACAGGGAGATTTTCGGTATGCCAGTTCTTGAAACTTTGCTTAATGATAGAATCAAGAATACGGATTACTTCAAGAGTTATGTAAAGAAAGCATCCGCTAATTCAGTTGACATCCCGAAGTCCTCTTCTACACAATCCAAATCTAAGCAATCTCAAACCTCATACTCAAGCCTTCCCAAGAAAAACAAGAGGTCTGATAGCTCCGTATCTAATGTCTCTCCTTCAGAAAAGCAAAAGAGAAGAAAAAGAGACGCTGGTAATGGAAATGATGAGGGAACTAAGGTTACTGGAAGAGTGACAGAATTGATTGATGAAGACGAAGCTGCATTTCAACAAGGAATTCAGCAAAGCCTTAACAGTCTAAATGAGTCTCAGAGACCACCAGTGGGAGGAGTCACGATAAGAGAGCCTGAGTCAGCACCTTGACAAATCAACCCTGTCACACAAGACAAAGGTAAAGGAGTTGCTGGGGGAGAAGCAGAACAAGCCGCTCACATGATACTGAATATCTCTTCACCACCTCCAAAAACAACGACTCGGTTTATTCTCAAGAAAAGAGATGCTGTATCATCATCTACACAAGTACAAACTGGGATGGACACTGATGAGGCAGAAAAATCAGTTGAATCACCAGCGTCCAGTGATGCACAAGAAGAAAACCAGGAGACTCTCTTTACAACAGAGACCCCCGTGTTTGTATCAGTAAGTGATAAAAATGATCTAGTAAAAGACCCACAAGAGAACCTTGAGCCTGGATCTGAAATTATCAAGCATCTTGAAGAAACTAACATGTCTACTGGATCAATTTCCTCACTTAAATCTAGATGCTGACCCTACATACGGTGACCAATTCTTGAAAGAAGGACCATCTGACATCGAATCAGATAAGCAAACTAATGAAAAGGAAAAAGTTCAGTCCATGTTCTCTATCACTATTCAACAAGATACTTCTTCTATTCCTCTAATGTCTGCTCCAATGGTCTCCACGGCTGTTTCATCCCCTTCAATCACTCTAACACTCGAACCTGCTATTACAACTGCACTTCCACCTCCTAATCCTGCTAATGATTCACCACCAGTTGTCTTGATCAATGATCCAGTCACTCCACCAGCCTCACCACCTCGTGCTCACTGACTCCTACTAAAAAAACTGAGGAATTGCTTGAAGAGGCCATGTTACGCATTGCAACTCTTGAGAAACATTTTCCTATAGCTGTCAACAATCTTGATAGTCGTGTCAAAAAATTGGAGAATCTAAATCATAATGAAATCGTAACAAAGGCAATAGAAGCAGATATTAAAGATGCGGTTGAATGGGTAATGAAGGCTCCACTGCTACAACGATTCAAAGATTGACCGATCTCTGACATGAGATCTGTTCTATCTGAAAAAATGTATGAGGCTGGAGAGTACACACATAGTACCCACAAGAAGTTATACGAGGAACTCGATGAATCTATGAAGTATGATGATTATGAGCAGTTTGTAGTTGACAATCGTGAAAAGGAGGCAAAGAAGAAAAGAAGATCTGCTCCGATAGACTCCAAAGATATGTCAGGAGGTCCCAAGCCACCACCACCACCTCCTACTGGTGGTGCTGGCACATCAGGAGTTGGGGGATCCTCAGGAATAACCACTTCTCATAATGTCAGCCCACCGTCACCGCCACCAACTACTCAGAAACAAACGGGTTCATCAAGTTGTCAAAAACATCAAAAAATGTCTACCGAGTGGACCATCGTCGACTACTAGTTTACACCTACCATCCCTACTAATCCAGAAGAGCAAATAATCAATGAAGAGTCCTTCGTTGCTCAGGAGTCTGAATCTGAATGTGATGACACTTCTACCAAGCACATACCCAATGTTGCTGTGGAAGAAGATTGGTTGGATGCTTATATTGAAGGAAAAAGAGTCAAAACATCTAGAATTACTCCTTCAAAGAATGTTATTCAAAGCTGGCTTACATAAGATAAACCTCAAACTCCTGAACCTTCATGGTGCATTCCCGAATCTGATTCAACAAATCCAGCAAACAATTGGGCTTCAACTATAGTTTCCAACTACGAAGCTCCAGCAGAAGATTCTCTTCTACACTTCATAGGGGATATGGGAAGCTTCATAAAGTGGTTTTGTGAGAAGAAGGAAATTACTTCAATCACTCCTAAAGATCTTGAAGGCCCAGCGTATGAAATAGTGAAAGTCTTCCACTCAGATGTTAATCAGCTTCAATATCAGATGGAAGAATGCTATAGAATGCTGAATGATCAAGTTAGTGAGTAGATCAATAGGTTTGATGTGAACAACCCTCTTCCTCTTGGCGGTGAACCTGGATATATAACCATTCAGTCAGAATTCTTCTTCAATCATGATCTGGACTATCTATGTGGCTGCACTTCTGAAGGAAGACCTTCTTTATCGATTTCAAAGATGAAAGCTGCTACCTACACTGATCAAGGCCTCGAACAGATGGTTCGGGATCAATTCTAGGCAGACAAAGAGCAACTGGTTGACATTGCCGCCTCATATGGCATTTCTCATTGGTGGCTCAAGAAGAAACAATTCTACATCGAAAGACATAGTGCTAACAAGAGTCGCAGAGCTGTTCGATCCAGATTGCGTATTCTAAGTGTCATCAGAATAGAGATCTTTCCAATCTACGGGTATGATTACCTGAAGAAGATTGTCCTTCAAAGAGCAGACTCAAAAGAGTACACTATTGAATAAAATGACTTCAAACATCTGAGGCCGAATGACTTTGAAGACCTCTATCTTTTGAACCTACAAGGTCACCTGAACCATCTGCCTTCTTGCGAGAAGAAGGCTCTTTCGGCTGCTGTCAATCTATGGATTAGAGGCTTGGTCATTCGACTAAGAGTTGAGGACCTTCAACTGGCAATTGAAAGTTACCAGACTCGGGTCAACCTTATAAGACCACAATGGGAAGCCAAAGGACTTGAATTTCATCATGAATATATTGTGATTGACACCCCTAGAGCAGTCATCTTCTCTGACAGATACGGAACTAGAATGTTAATGAGATTCTATGAGCTATACAAATTCAGTGATGGCACACTCAAGATGGTCGAAGAGGAATTAAACTCTAGAGTGAAAGAAATCAAAATTGATTTGAAGCCGCGGAACAAAATAATATACTGGACTGACGAGGATGTGAAGAGGTGTGAAAACTTCATTGCTGCTATCAGACGACGATTGAAGACTAGAATGATCTATCGCAGTCTTGAAAGCTTTATGGGTGGTAGAATTCGTGCAGGACACTACAAGCTGCTTCAAAGAACTGAATGAAGATATCTTCCAGAAGTAGTGTATGTTCTGTAATTTGATGTGTAAAAAAGTGGTGTAATTACTATTAAACAACAATAGTGCTAGGTTGTGTGTTGTAGTGTCCCTTATGTCTAAAAAGGGAACATCAGTCTTGTCCACTTCAGATCTTATAAAACCTGACACATTTTTCTCCAACAAATGTTTTGTTTCATACATATTTAAATCACTTGAGATCCAAAATTTCAAAGGATTTGAAATTTTTGATCGGGGGAGAAAATGTGATATAAATATGAAAGATGATAAAAGATGACCATTTCTAAGTGCATACTGCTCTCTCATATATGCCAAATTATTTTTTTAAATCTCAAAGCATATTAAGGGGGGGCATTTAAAAACAAAAATAAATCTTCAAGGTACAAAGATTTAAATATTTCATCATTAAGTACCTTGAATATTTGTCATTTGGTTATTGTATGGAGGTATGATCACTAATGTGCTTCTATGAACTCTGTTCCCTGTAATATGTGCTTAACTCTTTCAAACCTCGAGGCACATATTGAGGGGGAGCAAGCTTATGAAAACCTCATCCTTCCCTAATATGCTTTATCTAATTGTTTTGATCAGGGAAGTGATGTTGATATCTTTTAGAAATTAGAAATCAAAGAAGTCAATTCTTCCTCTTGCCTCCGTGTGCCAAAAGATTTCAAATATATGAAGCACATGTTGAGGGGGAGCTCTTTTTCTAAAAATATCAAAAACAATTCAGGTATAAAATGCTTTGATAATTCATCACAAGTATCTGGATTGATTTTCAAATGGTTTTCAATTGGTTCCAATGGCAGATGAACAATACCAAATAGACCGACCAACTTTACTTTATGTATGGTGATATAAAGATGATAAGGTTAGGTATTTGTTCCCATGATCCGCCAGAACCGAAGGGATCTACCCAGGGATAATCCACTAGATAGTGTAGAAGTCCTTAGTTATGATGAAAAAAAATGGAGAAAAGTGAGTTATGGGAAGAGTGCAGACTGAGACTGAGCTAGTACTGGAATAAACCTAACAAGGTTCTAGTAATGAAGTCTTGGTAAGCACTGAAGGGGTTGAAGAATGAAAAAGAATTGAATGTGAAAAGGGTGAAAAGAAATAGCCCTCCATTTATTCAACCTTAGGGCAGATACCGGGTTCAATTCATATGCTACTGATGGTTACCATGGTAACATTGGTATTGAAGACAAGACGTCATGGACCCAGTGACGCACTGCACTTCAACTTCCCAATCCACTTAAGTTCCTCTTAAAAGGGCTTGTTTCATTCTCATGGGGAAGCAACACTATCTATCGACTCTCTCTTAGAGATTGTTGATATTGAAGAAGGAGACCCTCTCCCTAGTCTCCGAAATAGGAACCAAAATATGCACAAATTGAGTCTAGAGCCACGAGATAATTAATAAATCTCATTAGGACATGATAACGCTACACGCGTCGTTCGGGGTCAAAGGAACTTCCTTTTCGTCGAGAAAGTTTTTCAACACCCTAGGTAGTGCACCTAATCGTTGTAGTGTAGTATTAGGGTAAGCCACGGGTATTGATATCGTTCTCTAGGAAAATAGGAATGCTAGTGAGAAGTTACTACGCTAAGGTTGAGGTTGAGGAAGATTATTTTTTATCTTTTTTATGTTTTTTAGGAAATTGAAAGGTACGAATTGCGGGTATTGGATTTGGGGGGGGGGTTGGTATTTCTACCGATTACTCTACTATTATCTAATTATCTAAACTAAGGTGGTGGTAGTCTATGTCCAATTAATGTGTGCTCGTATGATAATTTAAAGATGTGTTTACTTAGGTTTTACTACTCCTTAATTATCTCCTATTGATGGTTAAATTGTCACGTCCTTATTCTTAGTTGCGTTGTGTGTCTAAAGTTGTAGGGTATGCGTTTCTCCCTAACTCTTTGAACTTACCAAAGGGTCTCGTCTACAAAACCCACTAGGGATAATAAACTCTTACTCTAAGGCACTCTTTGGATGGTTTAGCATACAACTACTCAGGTAATTATATTCTAAGGTTCACAAAGATGAATCAAGCATGAAGTACACAACGAATGACTTATCGCATTACTAGATCATTAATCAACTAAGATAAGAAACAACCAATCAATATTCAATAATTAAGTTTCATACTCCCTAAGCAAACACACAAATAAATTAGCCGGACATGGAGAACATGCAAGCATACACACAAATAATCAAAGACATAGTTGAATTGATGAAGTAAATACTTATCTGGATGTAAGATAGGGTTTGGAACCCTAAAATACTGTACAAGACACCCTTGGTTCGATTTTAGGTTTTTACTCCAAAAAACTACTCTCCAAAACTGAAAAATTTGGATTCTATATATAATATTACATATGCGACGGTGTCACCTTATGTTTTGTGATGCCGTCGTGTCGCCATCATTAGAGTTTCGTCTTGGCCACGTTAACCTTGCGACGGCGTCACCTTATGTCTTTGACGCCGTCCTCTTCAGCTGCTGACGCCATCTGGGTCGCATCTAGGCCGTCTGAGTAGCGACAGCCTACTCTTTTAAAGCCCGACGTCGTCACTTGAAAATAGGGTTTTTGGCTTCTGTATCGTCACAAAAATCCTCCGACGGCGTCGCAAATAAGCAGTGACGCCGTCGCCTTCTTTTTTCAGCAGCCTTGAGTGTCTCGATTCTGACTTTGGCCATTTTCTTCGTATATTCGCGCCTTTTCGTCCAAATAAGTGCCATTCCAGCATTTTGCCTTCAAGAGACCTAAAAAGTGAAAAGGAACGATATTAAGGAATAACAGATACAAAAGTGATCAAATAAGGGCTAAAACGACCCCTCAAAATGGTACCTTTTAAAACCTAATCAAATATCCCTACACTTGTTATTTGCTTGTCCTCAAGCAAATGTGCTTTTAGCCAATTAATTTATAAGTTAGGGGTCATAAAGCATTGATTTAAAATGGTCCACAACACATACAAGCCCCGCAAAAGTCATAAAAGCACGGAAATTACATACTAGCACCTCACATGGGGTGTTTGGATACTCACATCTCTCTCGGGTGTATATATGAAATATAACAATTAGGAAATGGAAGATAAACACTCATTAACCGGTCCTAGTACATAGATTACCATAGGCTTGAGAATAGATCAAACCTCCATCGCTTTGGCGTAAGCACCTAGGAAAGACTATCAAAGAGGTCTTTTAAAGGGTTGTAACGTTAGGCTTACGGTAGGGAAACAAGGGTTTTGTGGGATAGGCTATGTAGTGGTGGAAAGTCAAAAATCTTTATGTTAAATGCATACGAAGAATGGCGTTGCTAAGCCAAGACTCGACACTCTAAAACTCTTGGTAACGGAAATAAACAAACATGAATTTAAAGGATAGATGTAGGATGGTAGCCCGTATGTTTTTTTTTTTTTTTTTTTTTTTTTTTTTTTTTTTATTTTTTTTTTCATACACTTTTACTCTACCATCCTCTACGGTAACATCAAAATGATAGGGATTCATAGGCACATCCCTACACTTGAGTTTTTATTACTGTAACACTAATTTGACCCGAATTGAAAAGATCAAAACACTTGGGGTACATTATTATGCAAACAAAGGGAATTTGAATTTAACGTTCCCTTCCCGTCATTTCATAAACTTTAACTTTTCCCATGAATCCCAATCGTGCCAAAACTGTATACAAAGGATATGACTCAACTTAGCAACTCATGCAAGCAACCAGATAATTGAACTAAGGGTTTAGGGTGATAACAAAAATTTTCACTAAAAGTGAGTGCATAAAGGGTAGGCTAAGGCGATTTGGGTGTATATTTGGGGGTGGGGTGTAAACAATGCTCTTCATTGATATTCCGGAAAAACTGAAACATCACGAGAACCGAGAAAAGGATAGGCTCGTAGGGGTTAACTAGGGGTATCGTGTACTAAAGATAAGTACAACGCAAAGAGTGTGGGGGAATTACTCAACCGATGTGGAAGAAGTGATTATACTACGGGTATCAAACAAGGGTTATCCTAATGCCTCTTATCATTTAGTTATTCCTAACAACACAAGTGTAGTCTCACTAGCGATCTCGGAATGCATCACAAACCAAGTTCTAGAATCTAATATACTATTGGTTCACACTCTAAGCATTGAAGATGAATGCTTTTAATTCCTACTAATCTAAGGGCGATCCTCACATTTTTGGTGGAATTTAGGTGGTAAAGGGTTTTTGTGCTAGTCATGCAACTTCCTATCCGTGAGACGCTTTTGTTAAGACTAATGGCCCACTCCTATATGTCATGAAAAATTTTAAATTTGGTGCCAAAATTACCCTAACCGACATTTTCTCATGGTTTATTACGCAAATGCAATTGGACAAAGCAAATAATCAAGGATAAGCATAGTTTCAAAGTTACCGTTTTATTTTCCTTCCCTACACTTAAACTGAACATTGTCCCCAATGTTCCCCGAAAGTATCAAAGTTATGATAATGGAAGGTAATGAAAAACGAAAGAAACTAATACTCCCTTGATTAGCTCGGTAGGATCCATATAAAGTGGTGGTTAAATCCTTTCCAAGAAGAATTATTGCGTGAAAAGCTCCTTCTAATCTTGTGTAACTTCTTCTTGACAAACTAAACCTGCACACTTGAAGAAAACAAACAAAACCTTCGCGTAAAATTGGCGGTAATAATATATATAAGACTCGATTTAAACTAGGATATAATGCTTGTGGAATGGATGTTTACAGAATTTCTAAGAAAATTACGACCTGGAAAATTCCAAAAATTTATAAGTAGCTCAGAAAACGAGAAAAAGTGATCTGATGTTTTTACTCCTTCCTGACGCCGTCAGGTTGCAATCCTGACGCCATCAGGTTATCCTGATAAAAACTGGTATGCGATTTTCTGGAAAAAATTCTGGAAAATTTACATCTTTAGAATCTGGAAAATTTTTTGCAAAACATCCATTATGACTCAATACAAGCATTTGACTCGAACAAACACACAAATATATCTTTTAATGAATTGTTATCCTCATGTTTACATTTCTTTTGAAAACGTGTGTAATCCTCCCTACACTTATCCCTTATGTAAAATACCTTTATATGCAATTAAGACGAGGTTAAAAACAAAATAAAGCATTTTTAAAATTTTAAACATGAGGATAAACATTCAATAAAAGATATATGACACTAACAAGAAAACAATTAAGCATGGGTTGCCTCCCACGAAGCGCTTTTCTTTATTTAAGAGTCTTGTAGCTAGACTCGTAGTCGTGCTCCTACGTACCGATATAAGTAAGTCTATCCTCAACAATGTCGTAAGAATCAAACTTATCATTCAAGTTCCTAGTAGTACGTTCGGTTAAATATGTCTTTTCAAACTTCTCACCATCGGGATCATAGATTTGTATCCTAATGTGCCACTCTCCATTACCATCACTAGGCGGTCTATCCCAATCCCATTTGTGTTCAGATTTCTCAACTTTCCACTTATTCATGACAAGGTTAACGGGCAAGCTTCCTAGGAACTTGGTCATCTTCCTAAATACTAAGGCGTCCTCGAACGGGTTCACTTCCATGTCCCTAGCCATTTCTTTTTCTTGGAAAGTTGCTTTACTAGTGAAGGCTTTATCTAGATAAAAAGGTCTTTGGGGGCCTATGAGGTTCTTATCAATCCAAGGTCCATATCTAGAAGGCTCTCTATCCAACCTAATCTCTTGTGAGATTTCCTCATCCTTGTAGTACTGATTCTCTCCCGGACCACCTTCTTTTATTTCTCCGTTCACAAAACCGTAACAGATGATAAAAGGGCGACAGCCCGGGAGAAAAATGCAAGTTTACGAAGGGTTAAAATGTCCTTGGATCGTTTATGTCCTGGCGAGGTGTGATATTCTGAATACAACGACTGTGCTGAAATGATAAGATCAAGAATGTACAAAAACAGGAATCTGATTGACTAACACTGAATGTGAATAGTAATAGCTCTGTCACAGCTATGTCGTTAAAAACGTACAATCAGAAACCTAAAAACGCAAAAGATATACAAACGTACGTTTAACTAAAACGTAAACGTTTAAAAACAAAACGACTATAACTATAGTAGGGATTTACAAGTCTAAGCGACTTAAATGCAAATTAAATAAAATAAAAATGCTAAACTATAATTTACAGGTATATACAAAAGGATAAGAAAACTAAAAACTAAAACATATATGTATACATAATAATTACATAAATGTAACAAAAATGAAATAAGAAAAGGATTAATATTATACTAAGGAAATATAAAAATATCAAAATTTTGAAGTCATTTTAATTCTATTTTTACAATTGTTTACCGATTAAAATCTAAAAACTCACGTTTACTAAATTTTACGTAAACGTACAGAACAAAAACGTGAATTCAGTCCAATACAACTCCCACAAATGTGAAAATTATATTTTTAGAATCCTAAAAAGATAAGAAAATTATTAGAAAAGAAAAATAAATTTTACACAATTAAATTAATTAATATAAATTAAAAATGAATTAAATGTATTAAAAATGAATTAAATAATAAGAAAATCTCAAATTAACTTAAATAAATGAAATAAAGAATTTGAAAAATCTAAAATATCATAAAATGAATTTAGAAACTGAAAATGTATTTTTTTACATGTATATACTATTTATTATTAATTATTTACTATTAAAAAGTATTAAAAACTAATATTAATCATTAAAAATACTAAACAGTAAAAGAAAAATCTCAAACTTTTTACAAAATTCTAAAATAAATAAAAGAACTAAAGAAAAATATAAAAAAAGTAGCTTATGTACAAAAATAAGCTAATGAGCAAAAGCTCCAAATAGAAGCTATTACTTTTAGCTTAAAAAGGAGTTCTTTTTGGTTTTTTTCTGTTTTCTGGACTACATAAGTACTGATATTATACATGTGGGATGAAAATGGAACTTTACAAACCAAGAAATAAGCAAAGCATGAGCTTATGAGTCATTCAGTTGAGCTTATGGGCTCACAGTGGACTCATAAGCTCATAATAAGCTCAAAATAAGCTATACAAATGAAATAAAAGGAAAAAGTATATATGCACAAGTATAATAAGGACAAAAACAAAACTTTTACAAATCACAAATAAGCTACTTCACAAGCTTAAAAGTCCAACAGTGGGCTTTATAGCTTGTTTGGATGAAATAAGCTCAAATAAGCTTGAACACTGAAACAGAAGCTAGAATAAGATGGAAATAGGCTAGAGCAACTGTCTAGAATCTAAAAGACACAAACACTTAAACTGAAAAGCTCTAAACAAGCCAATAAGCACTTGACTGTTTTGGTGAAAAACAGAAAATGGGACAATATGCAAGCCCTTAGCAGCCCTAGCTAATAAGCTCAAAAGTAAAAAATAAAACTTGCTACTTCAAGAGGACCATGTTGGCTTTCCAAAGAACCAGAGAACTCAAGAATTGGACAAGTAATAAGCTCAGTGTGAGCTTTTCAATTTGGTGCCAAGAACTGTGCACAGGGCAGTTGTGCAGATGGGGTGCCTCAAATAAGCAGTGAATTAAGCACTTAAAAAGCTAAGAAACTAAGAGCTATCATTTTTGTATTTTTCTTTACCAACTAGACTACAAATCCCCAAGAGATTATAAACTGAAACTCACTAATAAGCCTACAATGAAATTCCCAAGTTTATTCAAAAATGACCCATTGAGATTTTGACTTTCTTAGAAAAACTGAAAATTTGACCAAAGTGAGATTTGAGTTGATCAAAATCACTGAATATGTTGTTATAAAGTATGTTAAGACTGAATTAAGCAAGATTTATAACTTTTGAACACAAAATGATGATTTGACATTCTAAAATCTCAACAGTGACTGCACAGATGGTGATTAACTGAAATTTTGACTTTGTGCTATTAAGAACTTGTTTTCTTGACTGAAATCAGTTGTATGACTCTTATGTTAAACAAAGCTAGCATTAACAATAACACAAACAAGCCATGATATAGTTAAACAGGCAATTCCAAACACTCCTAATGAGGACTGTTTTGAAGATTTTACAAAGCAATTCACAAAATTAAACCATAAACTGATTTCAAACTTCATCATATCATTATAATGAATCTATTAAACATTAATAAACAACAATAACAACAATAGAACACAGAAATCAACTTTACACTATGTGACTGATTATATAAAAAACTTAACAACTAAGAATTTCAATAAACAAGCTACTCATATTATGCTATAATAACACTAAATAACAATACAGAAACATAAAAACATAGAAATTAAAGCACAAATAATAATGAAACAGTAAAATGGTAAAAATGGTAAAAATAGAACTCACACATGATCAAGATTAAGATTGAGCACCAAGGTATAGAAACCACTCCTAGCTTACTGTCAATAAGCTAGAAAGCAGATATCCATCCAGCTTAGCTTCCCTTTTCCCAGAACTGCTTATATGACCACAGTTGACTTCCATTGACTCTTTTTGGTTTTTTAGTACTTTTCTGAATTTAAAAGACTGATACTGTTTTAATGAATCTGAAAACCTTAAAACTTTGTCAAGAGCTTATTGAGTTCAAAGAATCCTTCAAACAACCATTTAACATGAAATTCAAATAACTTGAAAATTTAAAGGAAATAAGCAAAAACATTAAAACTGAGATTAAACTGAATTAAAATGAAATAAAGGATTCATTACACTAATTTAAAGAAAATTACAACATTTGCAATATTAAAAGACATTAAAACTAAGAAAAGCAGTAAAGGCTATAACTACTAGACTAAGGCTTAAGGCCAAAGTGCCTCTTCTCTTTCTTTCTTGCTTCTTTTATACCCAAATGTGCTTCCCCTTGACTTTCTGAGCAATTCCCACTTGGAATTGGGACTGTAGGATGACTTTAGACTATTCTAGCCATTTGATGTATTTTGGCGCCAAAACGTGTTGGCAAGCTGAAGGGTTGAGTGAAGAGGTTGAAGGGTCATTAAATGTATCTTGGATTTGTGATGAGGTGGGGGGACAAGGGTTTGAAGAATTGAGCTGGGGGGAATGGTTGTGTTGAGTGTTGCAGAGAGTGGTTGGGAGGAAGGGAAGAAAAGGCGGGCAAGGTGTATTAGTTTGACTGGGGTGGTTTATTTTGTTGACCGGGTTTGGGGGTTGGGTCAAAGGATTGGACCGGGTACAAGATTTTGGGCCAGGGGTGATAGTTTGGGCTTGGGGTAATAAAATAGGATCCGGATGGTTTGGTTAAGATAATAACACAAGGGACCAAACATGTAAATCTTTGAAAGATGAGGGACCCAATCTGTAAATTATGAAGAGTAGTCAAAAGGGTTGTTTTTGCCAACCTCCAATATTCCAAGGACCATTGTTGTATTTATGCATTTAATAAACTTTAAAGGACCTTTATGTAATTTTTGGATTTTGAGGGACTAAACTTGTAAATTTCCCAAAAGTTATCAAATTGTTCCATTTGTTAAATCATGCATAGTACAAGGGTATAATTTGTAAAATTCCAAGTTTAGAATACCCAGGGACCATTTTTGCCAATTTTGTAACTTGAGGGGTAAAAATTGCCATTTTGTGTAAACTTTCATCCAGGGGTGTTTTGTGAACATTTTTGATTTCCCAAGGACTTAAGTTGACTTTTCATTCATTTAAAACTTTTAGGGACTAGTTTTGACATTTTGTGTTACTCCAGGGACTGAAAACGACAATTGTTGTGAAATTGATCAAGTTTCACTTGTTTTTCAATCTTTTGTACCTGAATCACATAAAAACACATTTCAATGATATTTGTAACATTTTGAGAGTCATTTGTGTGTTTTTGGTTGTTTTTGTGGGTTCAAATAGTATAAAATATATGTGTATTTAGACACATATCAAATCCCCCACACTGAACTATTGCTAGTCCCTAGCAATCTTTTAAAACTTTAATGGATTTGAAAAACTCTTTACCAAAAGCCATCACTTCTGGGGTAGCCAAATGTTTCAGTTCAAGTAAGAACCTTGGTACACTGATAACCAAATGATTTTGAGCAAATCATAAGCTGTAAACGGATTTGATTAGTCTTTACCAGAAGCCGTACCCTTCTGGACTAGCCAACTCTTAGATAAATTATCAGAATTATCTTTGGTGAGCTGATTACCAATTATGGTTTTTCCACTGCCTTTACCACAAGCCATAATCTTGTGGGCTAGCCAACTCTTCACTTGTTAGGATATGGTGAGTTGAGAACCATACAATTTTGGGCAAATTGCAAGCCATATAAACGGATTTGAGAAATCTTTACCAAGAGCCGTTTGCTCCTGGATTAGCCAATCCTTATGTGGGTTAGACATGGTGGACTGATTACCATTTGTTGTGTTTAGCACATAGTACTTCCACTAAAAAAAATTTTTAAATTTGGCCATTTTGGGGGAAAAAGGGACTAAAAGGGTACATTTATGATCAAATTCGCCAGAATTTCCCCCCCACACTTAGAAATGAATATTGTCCTCAATATTCAAAACTAAGTGGGGTAACACAACAATTATTATATTTTTTTCTGTATTTACAATTTTCAAAGTTTTTATATATACAACAGGTGGGTTATTACCCCCACACTAAGATGGTAGAAAGGGGAAAAAGACAGAAATATGGGTGAAAACCCATATTGTGTGGCTTGTTTTTGATAACCAAGTCACTAGCTTGACTTGACCCCGAATTAAATTGGTTCATGGGGAAGCTGAGTGGGATTGCCACTCAAAGATTGGGTGAGAAATTGGAGTGGGATTGCCACTCACAGAATTATGAATATTCATCACTTAAGATGAGTCTAAGAATCTTAGAAAGAAACTTAGAAAGAGTGAGAAGAATCTTTTTGATTTTTGATTTTATAAAAAGAAATGGAAAATATTTTTGTATTTTTAGATTTTATATATATGTGTACAAAAGAAAGAAAATTCCTTACAACCGCCCCTCGAAAGGGAATCTGGGTCTGACAGAGCTCAGCAACTGTAAACAGCCAACAACCAAATGTTGTAACTGAGGGACTCATCAAACTGGGCAAGTTGTGTGTAAAGGAAAAATGTTTTTGTATTTTATATTGTTTTTTGAAATCTGAAATATATTATATATAATATATACAAGGGATAGATATAAAACACAAGTACGTTACGCAGCACACCTCCCCGGCAGCGGCGCCAAAATTTGATTCTCTCCCGGACCACCTTCTTTTATTTCTCCGTTCACAAAACCGTAACAGATGATAAAAGGGCGACAGCCCGGGAGAAAAATGCAAGTTTACCAAGGGTTAAAATGTCCTTGGATCGTTTATGTCCTGGCGAGGTGTGATATTCTGAATACAACGACTGTGCTGAAATGATAAGATCAAGAATGTACAAAAACAGGAATCTGATTGACTAACACTGAATGTGAATAGTAATAGCTCTGTCACAGCTATGTCGTTAAAAACGTACAATCAGAAACCTAAAAACGCAAAAGATATACAAACGTACGTTTAACTAAAACGTAAACGTTTAAAAACAAAACGACTATAACTATAGTAGGGATTTACAAGTCTAAGCGACTTAAATGCAAATTAAATAAAATAAAAATGCTAAACTATAATTTACAGGTATATACAAAAGGATAAGAAAACTAAAAACTAAAACATATATGTATACATAATAATTACATAAATGTAACAAAAATGAAATAAGAAAAGGATTAATATTATACTAAGGAAATATAAAAATATCAAAATTTTGAAGTCATTTTAATTCTATTTTTACAATTGTTTACCGATTAAAATCTAAAAACTCACGTTTACTAAATTTTACGTAAACGTACAGAACAAAAACGTGAATTCAGTCCAATACAACTCCCACAAATGTGAAAATTATATTTTTAGAATCCTAAAAAGATAAGAAAATTATTAGAAAAGAAAAATAAATTTTACACAATTAAATTAATTAATATAAATTAAAAATGAATTAAATGTATTAAAAATGAATTAAATAATAAGAAAATCTCAAATTAACTTAAATAAATGAAATAAAGAATTTGAAAAATCTAAAATATCATAAAATGAATTTAGAAACTGAAAATGTATTTTTTTACATGTATATACTATTTATTATTAATTATTTACTATTAAAAAGTATTAAAAACTAATATTAATCATTAAAAATACTAAACAGTAAAAGAAAAATCTCAAACTTTTTACAAAATTCTAAAATAAATAAAAGAACTAAAGAAAAATATAAAAAAAGTAGCTTATGTACAAAAATAAGCTAATGAGCAAAAGCTCCAAATAGAAGCTATTACTTTTAGCTTAAAAAGGAGTTCTTTTTGGTTTTTTTCTGTTTTCTGGACTACATAAGTACTGATATTATACATGTGGGATGAAAATGGAACTTTACAAACCAAGAAATAAGCAAAGCATGAGCTTATGAGTCATTCAGTTGAGCTTATGGGCTCACAGTGGACTCATAAGCTCATAATAAGCTCAAAATAAGCTATACAAATGAAATAAAAGGAAAAAGTATATATGCACAAGTATAATAAGGACAAAAACAAAACTTTTACAAATCACAAATAAGCTACTTCACAAGCTTAAAAGTCCAACAGTGGGCTTTATAGCTTGTTTGGATGAAATAAGCTCAAATAAGCTTGAACACTGAAACAGAAGCTAGAATAAGATGGAAATAGGCTAGAGCAACTGTCTAGAATCTAAAAGACACAAACACTTAAACTGAAAAGCTCTAAACAAGCCAATAAGCACTTGACTGTTTTGGTGAAAAACAGAAAATGGGACAATATGCAAGCCCTTAGCAGCCCTAGCTAATAAGCTCAAAAGTAAAAAATAAAACTTGCTACTTCAAGAGGACCATGTTGGCTTTCCAAAGAACCAGAGAACTCAAGAATTGGACAAGTAATAAGCTCAGTGTGAGCTTTTCAATTTGGTGCCAAGAACTGTGCACAGGGCAGTTGTGCAGATGGGGTGCCTCAAATAAGCAGTGAATTAAGCACTTAAAAAGCTAAGAAACTAAGAGCTATCATTTTTGTATTTTTCTTTACCAACTAGACTACAAATCCCCAAGAGATTATAAATTGAAACTCACTAATAAGCCTACAATGAAATTCCCAAGTTTATTCAAAAATGACCCATTGAGATTTTGACTTTCTTAGAAAAACTGAAAATTTGACCAAAGTGAGATTTGAGTTGATCAAAATCACTGAATATGTTGTTATAAAGTATGTTAAGACTGAATTAAGCAAGATTTATAACTTTTGAACACAAAATGATGATTTGACATTCTAAAATCTCAACAGTGACTGCACAGATGGTGATTAACTGAAATTTTGACTTTGTGCTATTAAGAACTTGTTTTCTTGACTGAAATCAGTTGTATGACTCTTATGTTAAACAAAGCTAGCATTAACAATAACACAAACAAGCCATGATATAGTTAAACAGGCAATTCCAAACACTCCTAATGAGGACTGTTTTGAAGATTTTACAAAGCAATTCACAAAATTAAACCATAAACTGATTTCAAACTTCATCATATCAGTATAATGAATCTATTAAACATTAATAAACAACAATAACAACAATAGAACACAGAAATCAACTTTACACTATGTGACTGATTATATAAAAAACTTAACAACTAAGAATTTCAATAAACAAGCTACTCATATTATGCTATAATAACACTAAATAACAATACAGAAACATAAAAACATAGAAATTAAAGCACAAATAATAATGAAACAGTAAAATGGTAAAAATGGTAAAAATAGAACTCACACATGATCAAGATTAAGATTGAGCACCAAGGTATAGAAACCACTCCTAGCTTACTGTCAATAAGCTAGAAACCAGATATCCATCCAGCTTAGCTTCCCTTTTCCCAGAACTGCTTATATGACCACAGTTGACTTCCATTGACTCTTTTTGGTTTTTTAGTACTTTTCTGAATTTAAAAGACTGATACTGTTTTAATGAATCTGAAAACCTTAAAACTTTGTCAAGAGCTTATTGAGTTCAAAGAATCCTTCAAACAACCATTTAACATGAAATTCAAATAACTTGAAAATTTAAAGGAAATAAGCAAAAACATTAAAACTGAGATTAAACTGAATTAAAATGAAATAAAGGATTCATTACACTAATTTAAAGAAAATTACAACATTTGCAATATTAAAAGACATTAAAACTAAGAAAAGCAGTAAAGGCTATAACTACTAGACTAAGGCTTAAGGCCAAAGTGCCTCTTCTCTTTCTTTCTTGCTTCTTTTATACCCAAATGTGCTTCCCCTTGACTTTCTGAGCAATTCCCACTTGGAATTGGGACTGTAGGATGACTTTAGACTATTCTAGCCATTTGATGTATTTTGGCGCCAAAACGTGTTGGCAAGCTGAAGGGTTGAGTGAAGAGGTTGAAGGGTCATTAAATGTATCTTGGATTTGTGATGAGGTGGGGGGACAAGGGTTTGAAGAATTGAGCTGGGGGGAATGGTTGTGTTGAGTGTTGCAGAGAGTGGTTGGGAGGAAGGGAAGAAAAGGCGGGCAAGGTGTATTAGTTTGACTGGGGTGGTTTATTTTGTTGACCGGGTTTGGGGGTTGGGTCAAAGGATTGGACCGGGTACAAGATTTTGGGCCAGGGGTGATAGTTTGGGCTTGGGGTAATAAAATAGGATCCGGATGGTTTGGTTAAGATAATAACACAAGGGACCAAACATGTAAATCTTTGAAAGATGAGGGACCCAATCTGTAAATTATGAAGAGTAGTCAAAAGGGTTGTTTTTGCCAACCTCCAATATTCCAAGGACCATTGTTGTATTTATGCATTTAATAAACTTTAAAGGACCTTTATGTAATTTTTGGATTTTGAGGGACTAAACTTGTAAATTTCCCAAAAGTTATCAAATTGTTCCATTTGTTAAATCATGCATAGTACAAGGGTATAATTTGTAAAATTCCAAGTTTAGAATACCCAGGGACCATTTTTGCCAATTTTGTAACTTGAGGGGTAAAAATTGCCATTTTGTGTAAACTTTCATCCAGGGGTGTTTTGTGAACATTTTTGATTTCCCAAGGACTTAAGTTGACTTTTCATTCATTTAAAACTTTTAGGGACTAGTTTTGACATTTTGTGTTACTCCAGGGACTGAAAACGACAATTGTTGTGAAATTGATCAAGTTTCACTTGTTTTTCAATCTTTTGTACCTGAATCACATAAAAACACATTTCAATGATATTTGTAACATTTTGAGAGTCATTTGTGTGTTTTTGGTTGTTTTTGTGGGTTCAAATAGTATAAAATATATGTGTATTTAGACACATATCAAGTACGTATGCTTTTTGACATCGTAAACTGATCTAGCACTCCCCTCTCCTACCACTATCTTGGACATCTTACATTCGATGATGGCACTAGCGGTAGCTAAAAATCCTCTTCCTACTAGTAATGGGCATGTCGGGTCCTTATTCATGTCTAGCACATGAAAGTCGGCCAAAAGAGTCAACTCTCCTACGTGTACTACCATGTCTTTTAGTATTCCTACCGGACGTGCCATACTACCGTCCGCTAGACCTAAGATGGTTTCTGTTGGTTCTATTTTACCTTAGTTAAGGCTTCTATGGAGGGACAACGGAACAAGATTGATGCATGACCCTAAGTCGGCTAGAGCGTCGAGTGGTTTGGAAGTTCCAAGCCTACACGGAAGAGTGAATAGCCCAGGATCGTCTAACTTGTTAGGTAAGTTGTTTCGCACAAAAGCGGACCCATGTTTTCCAAGCCTAAGTTCTAACTCATATTTTTCTTTCAAAGCATTATAATAAGGTGCATGAGCTAAGACCTCAAGAATCGTTTTTTCTTGATGGAGTTCCTTGTACTCCTCCTCTAAACTAGGTTTGGATTCTTGGCTGACGGGTTTCTCAAGAGTAAGTTCTACCAATGGTGCCGGCCTTGGTATCTCTTGGATGGCTTGGAACCCTTTTTGATAGCATTAACCGAGTGAACCGTCGGGTGTGAGGGGCATGGATGTGCATTCTCCCATGGTGAACTAGAACATGAAGTCGACGCAATCGAATTCACTTTTGGGTTCTTTATGGTATCACTTGGGAGTGCTCCAACTTCCCGTTCATTGAAGGCTTTTAAGAGGTCATCAAGCTTGTTTGTCATCTCGCTTTGTTTTTGCTTAAAATCGGCTTCAAGCTTATTCAATCGAGTCTCTTAGGATGACAAAAATCTAGATGCAAATGCCTCAAGATTAGTGGGGTTCCCGGTATTAAGAGAATTGAACCTAGGGGGTGAACTAGATGAGCTTTGGGGTGTGCTTGAGTTTTGGTTCCACTTATGGTTAGGGTGATTTCTCCATGAGGGGTTGTACGAGTTTCCTAAGTTGTTTTGTTCGAGCTTGAAAGTGTACCACTTCTCTCCCGCTCGATCGGTACGCATGGAGGCGTAGTCCGCAAAAGCTTGTTCGGGGAGTCTTATTCAATCACGAGTGTCATGGGGACCACTGCATAACTCACAAGGTAGAGTGATTTTATTCACTTGACGTGAGGACTTAGGATTTTTGTAGGAACTCATGTGGAATTTAACTTGATCTTTAAGTTCGATCACCCTACGGTCGGAAGGTTGTGAGTCGATGGAAGGCAAGGAGCCTTGACGGTTTTAGGTAGCTCACGGGGGTCATCCCAACTTTCGTTGTCGTAGAGGGAAAGGTCCTCTATTATACCCCATGATTCTTCCGCGGTGAGATCACTAAGTTTTCCACCGGCCGCTTGGTCAATGGATCACTTAGTGGGGAAGTTGACATGATCATAAAAGATTTGGACTTGGAGCCAAAGATCAATGCCGTGATGAGGGACTTTATGAAGTAAGTCCTTGAATCGGGTCCATGCTTCGTAGAGAGATTCACCTTGACGTTGTTGGAACATCAAGATGTCATTCCTAAGCTTAGTGGTTCTCCCCGGTGGGAAAAATTGAGCAAGGAAGCGAGAGGTAAGATCATCCCAACTTGAGATGGAGCCGGTGGGAAGTCGCTCAAGCCAATTACTAGCTTGGTCCCATAGAGAGAATTGGAATAGATGCAGGCGCGTGGTCTCCCGAGTAGTAGCATCAAGGTCGATGGAATCGACAATTTTGAGGAAATCCCTCAGATGCTGATTTGGATCTTCGGAACGAAGTCCATGGAATGCACATCCGTTTTGCACCAACCGGATGGTGTCGGATCGCAGGGCCGTAGTTTGGGCTTCTTCGGGAAGCTCAATGGTGTTCCTATAGCCTAGGTGGCTTGGTCTTGAGTATTCACCAAGAGTACGGGCTCTTGGCGGGTCGTTTGGTGGTGGGTTGATGAGTGGTGGTTGGTTATCACCTTCCATGATGAAAAGTGATGGGATTAAGAACAAAGGTAACAAAGAAGGGGGATAGACTAAGAGGAAGCTAAAAATGAGAAAAAAATTTACTTGACAGGAATCAAGCAAAGAAACCTAAACGAGGTGGACTACTAACTAGCTATTCTATTCCCCGGCAAAAACTTGATAATGCTACACGCGTCGTTCGGGGTCAACGGAACTTCCTTTTCGTCGAGCAAGTTTTTCAACACCCTAGGCAGTGCACCTAATCGTTGTAGTGTAGTATTAGGGTAAGCTACGGGTATTGATATCGTTCTCTAGGGGAATAGGAATGCTAGTGAGAAGTTACTACGCTAAGGTTGAGGTTGAGGAAGATTATTTTTTTTATCTTTTTTATGTTTTTTAGGAAATTGAAAGGTACGAATCTCGGGTATTGGATTTGGGGGGGGGGGTTGGTATTTCTACCGATTTCTCTACTATTATCTAATTATCTAAACTAAGGTGGTGGTAGTCTATGTCCAATTAATGTGTGCTCGTATGATAGCTTAAAGATGTGTTCACTTAGGTTTTACTACTCCTTAATTATCTCCTATTGATGGTTGAATTGTCATGTCCTTATTCTTAGTTGTGTTGTGTGTCTAAAGTTGTAGGGTATGCGTTTCTCCCTAACTCTTTGAACTTACCAAAGGGTCTCGTCTACAAAACCCACTAGGGATAATAAACTCTTACTCTAAGGCACTCTTTGGATGGTTTAGCCTACAACTACTCAGGTAATTATATTCTAAGGTTCACAAAGATGAATCAAGCATGAAGTACACAACCAATGACCTATCGCATTACTAGATCATTAATCAACTAAGATAAGAAACAACCAATCAATATTCAATAATTAAGTTTCATACTCCCTAAGCAAACACACAAATAAATTAGCCGGACATGGAGAACAAGCAATCATACACACAAATAATCAAAGACATAGTTGAATTGATGAAGTAAATACTTATCTTGATGTAAGATAGGGTTTGGAACCCTAAAATACTATACAAGACACCCTTGGTTCGGTTTTAGGTTTTTACTCCAAAAGACTACTCTCCAAAACTGAAAAATTCGGATTCTATATATAATATTACATATGTGACGGCGTCACCTTATGTTTTGTGACGCCGTCGTGTCTCCGTCATTAGGGTTTCGTCTTGGCCACATTAACCTTGCGACGACGTCACCTTATGTCTGTGACGCCGTCCTCTTCAGCTTCTGACGCCGTCTGGGTCGCATATAGGCCGTCTGAGTAGCGACAGCCTACTCTTTTAAAGCCCGACGTCGTCACTTGAAAATAGGGTTTTTGGCTTCTGTATCGTCACAAAAATCCTCCGACGGCGTCGCAGATAAGCAGTGACGCCGTCGCCTTCTGTTTTCAGCAGCTTTGAGTGTCTCAATTCTGACTTCGGCCATTTTCTTCGTATATTCGCGCCTTTTCGTCCAAATAAGTGCCATTCCAGCATTTTGCCTTCAAGAGACCTAAAAATTGAAAAGGAACGATATTAAGCAATAACGGATACAAAAGTGATCAAATAAGGGCTAAAACGACCCCTCAAAATGGTAACTTTTAAAACCTTATCAGGACACTTTCAATGAAGACTCTCTGTTTCACACAATGTGGAAAGAGAGATTATATCTTGAGTCCTACACATTATCCTTGTGGTTTTTCCAGAACATCCAAGTGATATGTAATCATATTCACAATGAAGATAGAAAGCCTTCTGGAGCCAACATCAAACAAGCTCCTGGTAGGTGGCATGTGAGATCTATTCAATAGATCAACCATGTGACAACTGAACAGAAACAATGGGGCGATTCAATCTTTTAAATCAATCCTGGTTCAGGTTATGGATTGACGGATACCTTTGAAAAACCTGTCATTGTGCTTATAAACTTTTTTCATTAGCACATCGACCGTGTACGAATTTTTCAAATCAAAAGGTGTTTATGATTGATAATAGATGTTCATTAAAACATTCGTTGTATTGCAAAAACAATTTCTATTGAGCAATACACGATTGTTTTTCAAATCTCTTTTCATCAATCAGTGAATCTCTATTCGCTGGTTCACTCACTCCGTGTTGTCTTCTTTGCGACATTCCGGTTTGAGAATAGCTAGAGCAGCTGCGAAACCCTGTCAAGGAAATTCTTTGGAATCTTACCTGATCACAGGCAGTACGTGTACTGATCAACGGGGAACCGCGGGCCGTGTACCTCAATTCAACGAAAGTGATCAAAGATACTTTTGTGCACCTTATTGCTAACTGTTGTATGCAGGTACGCCTGACATTTGGAGCTGTTCAGAATGAAGCGATCAGTCCATAGCCGTATGCTCACTCAACACATTCATCTCGAAAGAAATCATGATTAGTGCATCAATGACTCTGATATTTACACTCCATGCTTCTGCTACACTGCTGCCAATATCATGAATCATTTAAAGCTTCCACTACTCTGATGAAATCACATCATGATCCAGAATGTGAGCATGTCGGTCCATTTGTCACAACTTCATATGCTGGGAACACTACAGTGGGAAATGCTGAAATTAACTGTGGCTGATGATCTCCTCTAACGCACAATCGTCATCAAAGTGGATCAGCTCTTCTACCTCCACGAAATATACATTATAGTTGAACAATAATGAAGTCACCACTGAAGCACAATGTTTGAACATTTTGATGTATTGATATCTACGAGCTCAAAGATTAAAGATTAATTAGAATGCTAAGTTTCACAGTGTAATTCTTGGGGTGACCTCCCTTAGGGGGAGATTGTTAGGAATTGAATATTTTATTGTGAATCATCAGTCACCCCAAGTATACTCTAGCGTAAGTTAGCTCGTAGACACATTGTTTATTATGTTATCGGTTAGTTAGATATTAGCATAGTTTTAATCTAGTGCTACACCGTGGAGGAAGGACGGGTCTTTACCCATTGTATGCCTGATCCACTGCCCGCAGGAGGGCGTATTTCTCTGTATAAATAGCCCTCTCCCCACAAGGGAGAGGGTTGAATGTTCACTTGGAATCTACCCTTCCATTAGTTTTTCTCTTACTAGAACATCTCTCTTTCTCTCTCTAAACTTACTTGAACGCCCCACATGATTATGATTTAATGTGTTTGTGAAATCCTATATCTTACGAACTTGCCAGAACTTCAATACGCAAGTCCAAAATCAATTACGCTCAAACAGTAATTGACTTCCCCGTATATAAATAACTTAGATTGTAGAATCCAAGATCTAGACTCAACTTGGGTATGAGCAATATTGATTGAATGAAACATCGCGGAATAATAAGAACACAATTAATATCACTAATAAGGTTTTATTTATTCATAAAATATAAATTACTACTACTACAATTACTACTACAACTACACACTCTATGCGTTTCTAGACTCTCATTGGAGAAGTCTTCTATGAATGGATGGATGTAACCTAGACGCCTACCCTCTTTATATAATAGAGGTAGGTTACAAACCTTATATTACTAATAAAGCTAACAATTACATATTAGGCTCACATTGTTTCTTCTTTCTTCATTTTTGATTGTGGGTTTTTGATGTGGGCCCAAGTGTTGATGAGCAGGCTATGATGTTTCTGGAGGCCCAAGATCGTGTGACAAAAGGGGCCTCACTAAAATGGGCATAGCTTGGGCTAAGGGGCTCCGTTTTAGGCGAATGACCAGTCAAATCGAAGCTTGGAACAAGGAGCACGTTTGAGCCCCGAAACACTATATTTTATGAGTTATTTGCATTTTAGAGTTTTTTCCGGTTTTTTTTTGACTTTGTTTATGCAATAACTTTCGGCCCGTTTGTCTTTTAGGGCTCGTTTCTGTTTTGTATTCCTATTTAATAGTTCCTTTGTAATGTGGGATAATCAGTTTTATGAAACACCAAAAGTTTATTTTTGGCAGCTTTGGTGAGAATTCCCTATAATCGGCATTCGTGTGAATCAACGATTATTGGTAGGATCGTTCCTGGTATTCGTGTGAATCAACAGGTCTGATTTTTGTTATCTCGTTACTTAGTCTACATCAGTTTTGTAATCATCAAATCTGTAATTCCCTACATAGATAAACTGAAGCATTCAAGAAACATTTAAAATTTATACAACCACTTAGAGGTTATGAAAAAAATGGTAGGTCCAAATAGCAGTAGTTACTTAAAACTCCAAATAACTTTTAAATTTTTTGCAGGAAACCATATCATGAAATACCATACGTGTAGTTTAAAACTTATTCTTGTTGTTGTCATGTAAGATTCTCAGCAGTAGTAACCAAACACAGAAGTACTAATGATAACGAGCAACACAAATGCAGCAGATATGAATGAACAGAACCAGCAGTACCATGTTTATAGTAGCAGCAGTTCAGAATAATTAAGCTAGCAGCAGATTGAGTCAGATAGAAGCAGATAGAATTGTGCAAAACAGTCATGTAAGAGAAGCAGATTCTTGTTCAGTTTGTATGAAGGTTCATTACGAGTAGCAGATCAAAAGATGGCAGTAGTTATGATCACAACGAACAAGCAATGAACAGTAGCAATCTGTTGCAGCCATTAATTCTAGCAGCATGAACAAGATACGTAGCAGTAGAAAAATCAAGCAAATGTGCAGCAGATACAAGTTCCGGCAGTGGGAAAACAGCTAGCAGCAGACTAAGGCTAGCAGCAGATTTTATCACGATAGCAGGAGTTCGTAGCATAAGTAGCAACAGAAACAAGTCAAGCAAGTAAGTCCTAGGTCCAGGTGTTGTGGGGAATCTTCCTCCCATTCCATTGGTATGCGAGGATGCGTAGTCCACGGAATCTTGTTCGGGGAGTCTCATGCAATTTCGAGTGTCATGGAGACTTTGTTCACTTGGCGTGAAGGTTTTGAGGTTTCATAGGAACACATTAGGAATTTGACTTGATCTTCAAGTTCTAGTATCCAACAATTGGAAGTTTATGAGTCAATAGGAGGCAAGGAGATTTCCTTGACAGTTTTGGGCAACTCACGGGGGTCATTCCAACATTCATTTTCATAGAGAGCTAGGTCCTCTATTGTACCTCACGACTCTTCCGCGGTAAGTTCATAAGCTTACCACCAGCCGCTTGGTTGATTGTTTGCCTAGTGGAGAGATTGACATGATCATAAAGCATTTAGATTTGAAGCCAAAAATCAATGTCGTGATGAGGGACTTTATGGAGTAAGTCCTTGAATCGAGTCCACGCCTCATAGAGAGTTTCGACTTGACGTTGTTGGAACATCAAGATGTCATTCCTTAGCTTGGTAGTTCTCCCAGGTGGGAAAAATTGGGTGAGGAAATGAGTGGTGAGATCATCTCAACTTGAGAGGGATCCTGCGGGAAGTCACTCAAGCCAATCACTAGCTTGGTCCCGTAGAGAGAATTGGAAAAGACGCAAGCGCGTGGTCTACCGGGTGGTAGCATCAAGGTCAATGGAGTCAACAATTTTTATGAAATTCTTGAGATGCTGATTAGGATCTTCGAAACGAAGTCCATGGAATGCACATCCGTTTTGCACCAACCCGATGGTGTCAGATCGTAGGGACGTAGTTTGAGCTTGAAGTGGGAGATCAATGGTGTTCCTATAGCCTTGATGGCTCGGTCTAGAGTATTCACCAAGAGTACGGCCTCATGGCGGGTTATGCGGTGGTTGGTTGAGTGTAAGTGGTTGAGGTGGTGGTGGATTGTTGTTGGGTGGGTTATCACCTTCCATGATGAAAAGTGATGAGATTACGAAGAAAGACATAAAGAAGGAGGATAGACTAAAAGAAAGCTAATGAAAAAGAGAAAAAAGTTCACTTGATAGGAATCAAGCGAGTAGACCTAAACGAGATAGAAATCTAACTAGCTTTTCTATTCCCCGGTAGCGGCGCCAAAAACTTGATGCGGAGGGTTCGGGGTCGAGAAGACTTACTTTTCTTTGAGCAAGTTTTTCAACACTCTAGGCAGTGAACCTAATCATTGTATTGTAGTATATGGTAAGCCTAGGGGTTTGATTTAGTTCTCTAGGGGAACAGGAATTCTAGAAAGAGATATATGACAAGAAGGTGGTGTTGAGGGAGATTATTTTTAGTCTTTTTGTTATTTTTTAGAAAGAAAGGTAAATATCTCGGGGTATAGGAGTGGGGGTGGATCTTCTACCAATTTTACTACTTTTATTAGTTACTAAACTAATTAACTAATTAACTAAGGATAGATTATTCTAATTGTAGATGTGCTCGTATAATGATTAAAGATGTGTTTACTTAGATTTGCTTACTCCCTAGTTATCTCTTATTGGTCGGTTGAATGGTCACATCCTCATCTTAATTGGTGCATTGTATTCCGTTTGGTCGTAGGGTGGTGCCTAATTCCCTAGTTCTATGAATTGCAACTCTCCTCTAGAATACCCGGGATCGGCAAGTACAATGGTATCTCCCCTAAATACTCTATTATCCTTAAGCTACAATTCACGCAATAAACACAACGAATGGCCTAAGTGCACTCTTAAGCTTCTTTTCTATTTAGGACGTTCAAGCTCGCAACAATTATAGAAGAAGCCAGTTTTCATTACTTTAGTGTCTACCAATTAAGACAAGAGACAACCTAACAATAATTAACAACTAGGTTTCATAGATCTAAGCAAACACAAGGATAATTTAGTTACCCGTGTTAAACAAGCAAGCATACAAACATACACAACGAATGGCCTAAGTGCACTCTTAAGCTTTTTTGCTATTTAGGACGTTCAAGCTCGCAACAATTATATAAGAAGCCAGTTTTCATTACTCTAGCGTCTACCAATTAAGACAAGAGACAACCTAACAATAATTAAGAACTAGGTTTCATAGATCTAAGCAAACACAAGGATAATTTAGTTACTCATGTTAAACAAGAAAGCATACACACATACAATTGAACATGGGGTAGACATTATGATAAAAATGGATAAACAAACTTATCTTGTGATGTAAAATAGGGTATGGGACCCTAGAATACTGTCCAAGTTGGACTACAACTAAATTAGGGTTTGCTCTTCAAAGTTCTATCTTCCTTAAAACAGAAAAATCGAATTCTATATATAGATTTACAAGTACGACGGTGGTACATTTTTCTAGTAACGCTGTCAAGTCGCCGTCATTAGGGTTTCTTTTGGGCCAAGTCATCGTTGGAACAACGTCAGCTTAAGAGCGTGACGCCGTCAATCTTCATAAAGGACGTCATATGCGGTTTGATCTTGGGCGTCTGGTGTGGAAATGTGAGTGATGCCTTCCAGAGTTTAGGCATGACGCCATCATGCTTTAGAGCCAAAAATTCACCTAAGCCGTCGCCCTTTGGTTAGGACGCCGTCAAGTGCTGCTGGAGTGCCTTTGATCTTGACTTTGCCATTTTCTTCATGTTTTCGCTCCTTTTCATCCAAATATGCTTCATTTCAGCATTTTCCTTCCAAAATACCAAAAATGTGAAAAGGAACGATTTTAAGTAGTAACAGATATAAAATGTGTCGATTAAGGGCCTAAATGACCCCCTAAAAATGTATGTTTTAAACCCTTATCATTGAACTGAGGAGAGTTGTTGGTGTGATCAGAGTTAGGGTTTTCATGCTTTCGGTCATCAAGCTCTCTTTTGTTGTCATTGGGGTTCTGAGTAGATCCCTGTTTCAGGATTGGTTCTATGAGATGGTGAGAAACGATGACAACTTCTTCTACAGTCTAATGGTTGGAAGCAATGACATCTCCCTCAATACTTTGAGGTAGACCCCCGATGAGACTTTCCAAGAGCTTGTCGTTGGTGGGAAACATGGTAGGACACATGGTTCTCAATTCGTGGAACCTCTTGAAGTAAGTTTTGAGATTATTGCCCTTAGCGGCCAAATGATAAAATTCGTCCTCCAACTTTTTTATTTCAGTTCTTGGACAATACTGTTTCATCAATAGTTGCTTCAGTTCAGACCAGGTGATTTTACAAGCTTCTTCCATGCTAATTGGTTTTGCATAGGCTTTCCACCATGACAATGCATCTTCCAACAGAGTTTCAGTTGCAAACATGAACTTGCAATCGTCTGTGCGGTCACTTAGGAGGAACACAGTCTCAGATCTTTCAAGCTAGTTGAGAAGACCAATAGCGCCTTTAGTTCCCTTAAAGAAGGTAGGATTGCATTTCATGAATCCCTTCTAGCTTCATTTGCGCCCCACAGTAGATTCACTTTGGTTGGTCAGATTATCGATTTCATTAGAGTGTGCCACCTCAATAACGTGTGCCGATTTAGCAACGCGTGGAGCTTAAGCAATACGTGCAGCTTCAGCTTCACGTGCAGCTTCGTCTTCATGTGCAGCTTCGGCTTCACGTGCAGCTTCGGCTTCACTTGCAACTTCGGCTTCTCGTGCAGCTTCAGCAACATGTTCAGCTTCAGCAATGCGAGCAGCCTTGGCAGTCTTAGCAGCGTGTTTGGCAATGGCAGCGCTAACATTATCAGAGACCATCTTGCGAAGAGTAGTTGGAGTTATTGCAGCATTAGCAGATCATGTAGCTTTCTTCTTGACCATTTTTCTAGTCACCAAAAGATAAACATCAGAATCGGAATCATCGATAATAATACAAGTGAACAATGATGCAAAAATCGGTCAACTCGGCCGATTAATAGCCGATTAATCATTAATCGGCCGAGTACCTTGTCAATTTTTGAAAATCGGTTGAAAATTCAGCCTAGGAAAAAAATCGACACTAAGCAGTCAAAAAATCGGCCGAATCGGTCAAAAATCGACCGAATCAGGCAAATCGGTCATTTTTTTAAAAATAATAATTTAGGCATTTTACTTAATTTGGGGATCGTATATATCACTTATAATGCACAATGGGCATCATAATCGGAATTGGAGCCTTTTATTGAGGTTTGGAAACATAGCACTTGGAATCGGTTAAGATTTTTAGTTTGGTCTCCAGAAATAACAAAAAATTGCAGGAAATGCCAATCCGATTAATCACCGGTTAATCCCGAGTTAACCGATTACTTGCTGCAGGGAGGTCGACCGCCCGACTATCGATTCACGATTTTTGCAACATTGCAAGTGGATACATATTATAAATTTCATAATAGTCAAGATCACCACATAAAATCAATGGAATAATATCGTCATAAGAAAGAGTAAATCAATCACATACAACATCACGACATGTTAGGATAATATCATACCACACATGAGAATATAACGATTGGCTCGGTTTATACAACCAATGAA
This sequence comes from Chrysanthemum seticuspe, assembly GCA_019973895.1. NCBI lineage: Eukaryota > Viridiplantae > Streptophyta > Magnoliopsida > Asterales > Asteraceae > Chrysanthemum > Chrysanthemum seticuspe. The sequence goes on from BPTQ01000006.1 coordinate 36,275,601, forward strand.
TAATGGAAGCACAACACACAAGAATATAAGCATACAACCATGATATCATAAGCCAACATCGGTACATAGTAGAATTCGTAAATAGTCAATACAACATTAATATCTTGTTCAATTGTTTTCATAAACCAAAAGATACAAGGCCCTTATATTAAGTCTCCCCTCTAAAGTGGATACACGGGTACTGACAGAAGCAATCTCTACAGCCTGATGCTGCATAACCTCCTCTCTAGCGGTAGCAATCTCTCTCATATCACTAACCTCCTGTCTAGCAACCTCGAGTCTCTTAGTCATATCAGCAACAGCCTCTCTAGCCTATAGGATCTGAGTGCTCATCATGTCGAAGATGATCTCCATGGAATAACGGCCAGCTACTAGGTTCTCCACTTCCTCCTTGATGCTCTCTATCCAAACTAGTAGAACCTCGTCAACATATCCCATAACCTCATTCAACTGATCCTCATGTCTCACTAGTCAAGCTGCTACCAAAGGGATGTACTGATGAACGGCTTCTCCCATGACTGGAAGGATCCTCGCTGCAGCAGTCAGTGAACTCTCGCCAAGCTCAACGGTGCTAGGTATGCCCTCTTCTGATCTCCATCTACGCATGATCGGTAACATAAAATACCAGCGTCGAGCATCGACCTCTTGCGAGGTCCAGAGTGGATAGCAACAGTCATGGCCTGAACATATGGATCTGATGACGATGGAAGGAAACAAGTCTCTCACTGTGTGGTAGTTGGGGCTCACTATGAACACATAATGGTGGTGAAGCATGTGGTGGAGATGACAACGGTACAGTAGTGGTTTGATGGAAGAAGGTGGTAGGTGGTGGTAATGGTGAAACAGCCACAGGTAGTGGTGTAAATGGAACTGATGGTGGATGGAAAAAAGATTATGGTATATCTGATGGAGGTACAAAGGGTACAGCATGTGCTCACACTCACTTTTGAACGGTGTGCTTAAAGATCAAACCTCCCTAATGCTGTTTGTAAGGTATGCCGAAGGGTGCAGGCTCGTAGGGCTTAAGAACCCTAACTCCCCTACGGCGGTGACAAATCGGCAAAGGTGATGAAGATGGTGTGACAGAAGACATGGATGCATGATAACGCCTAAAATGAACATGTTTTTAGTAGCGTTATTGTTGGTTTTGTGCATGATAATCGGCTATATTTACTCATAACTGTTGAAAAAGTGCAAAAGATGCGTATTGTGTATGCATATGTAGCCATCTATCATGAATGATGAAGAAATGAAGTTTTTATGCACATTTGGAGGATTTCCGAGGAAGGAAGTCGAACAAGGAAGCTTTTGGACTCAATGATTGGGAAGCACAATGATTTCTAAGTATCTACCGCAAGGAGAGATCAAGTTTTGCCTTGGAAATCATCAGCGAGAGCAAAGAATGAGGCGTATAACAAGAAAGTTGACAAAAGTCAAATCAGTAACAACCCAGCCGGTCGGTCGTAACCCGTAACCGATCCGGCTAGACAAATGGTCAAATCGCAACCGATCCGGTTGACATCACAACCGATGCAGTTGCAGGAGCTGCAGTTACATAAAGTTGCATTTATTGTTGCCTTAACTCCCCATAATCATTGGAGGCCGATCATTTCTTAAAATTAACTTGTTGGGAACGTTTTTGGCCTGTTGAGCAAGTTTCTTTGGCTATATATTGAACCTAGTCCTAGTTTACTAGGTGTGACACAACCAAAAGTGTATTAGTCTACATCAAAACTAATACCAACCATTTTATTCATCCCAAAAGTTTAGTTCTTACTTTAAAACGTCCAAGAGCAAGGAGGGAACAATTCTCATCCATAGTTTTGGTAATTTGGAGTTATACGGTGAATCAAGGTGATTGGAGGCGCGTGGTTACTACAAGTCACGAATTCTAATTCTTCTAATCGCAAACGTTTAGGTATTCTATGAACTTTGTTATGAATTTCTATTCTCTTGAGTTATTGGAATTACATTGTTATTTCTTGTGTTTTGTTATTATTATCATGGAATAGTTTTGGGATATACTTGTGTGTTGGGATGTAGATAATCGTACTAGTGTTCTCATATGTAATGCATGTATATATGATCTTGTTTAAATGAGTTTGTTGGAAAAATACTAGTCTTGGTTTGATTTGTTGGTAAAACATGTTTTAAGAAAAAGGACCGAAAGGATTTCTCTTGTGTTTTATTCCAAAAAGTTGAGTGACAAACTAGTATGGGGATATGGTGATTGACAACCACCATGTTTGCTTATTAAAACAAGACTAAAATATTTTCATCACGAAAGGGTCGAAAGATTCGTAAGAACAAGTTTAATAAGAACATGTTGCAAACAAATGGATTTTCTAAAGGATAATCATTAGGATAAGGACCGAAAGGATTACCTAAATGTTTTTGTTCTTAGAATGATTTTTACAAACATATACCATGGTTGGAGATCATTTGCTTATGATTTGTGCATCATATCAAGAGTTTACACCAAGCCTTCATGAACACTATTTATGATTGACTATAGACTACACACAAGTATATATATTTCTTATTATTGAATTTCGCTATAAACATCACTATTTAAGGAAGCCTTGACAAGCTTTCTTGTTGGATTCTTTTCAATAAAACAATTTCAAACACAAAATCCCTTGGGACGATCTCGAATTTCCTAACTTTTCTATCACAAACGAGTATACTTGCTCGTATGTGTTAATAGAATTAGACGGTTAAATCGTGTTTATAAATTTTTAAAACATGCATTAAACGTAACACATTAGAACTGGTCTTGGATTTGTAATGGATTTTAGTAAAATAAAAGAAAACACACCTAGTGATCAGGATGAATGTGATTTTGAAGATATAACCACTAGTGATGATGAAGTCATCAATTATGTAGACACATCTAGTAATGAGGAATCAGTTAGTGAAACACCTCCTGAGTTTAAGAAAGATAATGGTTATCATGCAGTCCCTCATCCCACTGGCTATCATCAACCCCCTAGGCCTGAAAACCCAAAAGAAACTATTTAAGAAAGATAATCGTTTTGGTGTAGATAGTCTAGAGTTTAGGAAAAAGCTTATTGGTCAATCTAGGTCTGAAACCCCAAAAGAAACTGTTGAAAACCCTAAAGATAATGTTCAAAGTCAAGCAGTACCTTCAACTCAAAGTACTGCTACACAAGCAGTACCTTTAGGAAAACCTTTTCAAAATACTGCTAAACCTTTTTGGGATAACTTTGGTCAAAACAGTTTTAATCATTCACCTAGAAGACAGAATAGTTATGGTCATAGACACAGAAGAAGCCATTTTGGGAGTTCGGGTCAAAAATTGTGTTTTATGTGTTATAGTCCTACTCATTTGATTAAGGATTGTGAATTCCACTCAGGGTACCTTAGAAAATTCCCAAAGAACAGGTCTGCTAACCAGAAACCTAGAGAGAACAAACCAGTCTGGAAAACTTCACATAGGATCAATCACAGCAATTTCTCACGAGACCATAGGTACCCTCACCAGATAAGACCTTTTTCAAAACCATCAGTACCTTCACAAGCAGTACCTTCTCAAAGTACTGCTCAGTTCTCACCTAAACAAGGTACTGCTAACACTTTTTGGAACAGAAACCCTAGGAGATCTCGTTACTATCAACCTAGAAGGAATTACAATTCATAGAGGGTTTCTAGATCACAGGAACCAAGTTTTAAAACCAAATGGGTTAAAAGAGAAAGTACTGCTGAGGGACAAACAGTACTTTCAACAAAAAGTGAATCAGATGTTTTTTTGATACAAGAAAAAAGAATGAAATTGAAAAACAGAGTTTTGTTGAAAATCCAGAAAGTTTTAAAAATCCACAAGCTAAAAATCAAAAGATAATTCTGGATCATGTTTTAAAAATTAATGGAAATTACATACTCAAAGAATTTGAGTTTGTAACTCCACAAGGGGAACACAATTCAGTAATGGCTTGGGTTCCTAAAAGAAACTAACTCTCTCATTTTTGTGTAGGGCAACCCAGAAGAGGAGCTTAAAGATCATCTAATTGTGGATAGTGGTTGCTCTGGAAGTATGACAGGAGACAAGGAGATTCTGTTAGATTTTAGATCTATTTGTGGAGGAAGAGTTGCACTTGGGAATGATCCTAATGGAGGAAGAATCACTGGAAAAGGAACCATCAAAGCAGGGCATATAGATTTTGAGAATGTTAGATATGTGAAGGAGCTCAAGTTCAACTTATTGTCAATCTCTCAAATCTGTGATAAAAAGCACCCAGTGTTATTCACTGACACAGAATGTCTCATCCTTTCCCCTGAATTCAAGTCTGTTAATGATAACTTGGTAGTACTTAGAGTACCAACAGCTAATGATGTGTATAGTCTGGATATGAAGAGTCTTCACTCTTCTATTAGAGCCACATGTTTAGTGGCAAAAGCAACATCTGAAGAAACACATCAGTGGCATAGAAGATTGGGCCATGTAAATTTCAAAAATATCAACAAACTGGTGAAAGGAAATTTAGTTAGAGGTTTACCTTCAAAGACTTACAAGAATGATCATTCATGTTTGGTGTGTAAGAAGGGTAAACAACATAAAGCTTCATGCTAGAAGCTTGAGGAAAGAACTATTAGAGAACCTTTGGAGCTGTTACACATGGATTTGTTTAGACATGTCTCTGTTGCAAGTCTCAACAAGAAAAAGTACTGCTTGGTTGTGACAGATGATTGCAGTAGATTCAGTTGGGTATTTTTCTTGGGATTTAAAGATGATACTTTTGATGCTATTCAAACTCTTATAATAGCACTTGAAAACCAATTGAGACTCAAGGTTAGAGGTATTAGATGTGATAATGGGACTGAATTCAAGAACAAGCTTATGGATGAATTTTGTGCCAACAAAGGAATCAAGAGGGCGTTCAGCATTGCAAGAACACCACAACAGAATGGTGTTGCAGATAGAAAGAATAGGACTTTGATTGAAGCAGCCAGAACTATGCTTGCAGATTCACAATTACCTATTCAATTTTGGGCTGAAGCTGTAAGTACTTCTTTCTATGTGCTTAACAGAGTATCAGTCACCAAACCACAGATGAAGACACCTTATGAGTTGCTAATGGGCAACAAACCAAATATTCGTTTTATGAAGCCTTTTGGATGCCCTCTCACTATTTTAAATACAATTGATAATCTGGGCAAGTTTGATGGCAAGTCAGAAGAAGCATATCTATTGGCATATTGTACCAACAACAAGGGCTTTAGAGTGTACAACATAGTCACTAAGAAGGTTCAAGATTGTCTTCATACTGAATTTTGATCTTGAAGTTTTGACTCCTTCTATGAACTATTTACCTGTTAGAAAACAAAATCAACCTGTACACAATATAGAAGATTTACAATATGTTGTTCATGGAGTCCATATTAGACCTGATGTTGTTCCTGATGAAGAACACAAACCTGTTGCACCAAAGCAAAGTACTGATGAACCAAAATCCTCACTGTCTGCTGAGGATCAAGCTGTACAAGAGGACCTCAATCAGATGCTTTTTCAAGATGAACTAGCACATTCTTATAATGATGATCAAAGAAGAGCCTATGAAGAAGCAAAGAAAAAGAACAAGAATGCTGAGTTCTATCACAGTACTTTGGGTGATAGTACTTTCAATTAAAGTACTGTTGCACCTGTTGACAGCACTTTGGATGATTTGGATGATCCTACCATGCCTGGATTAGAAGAAACTGATGATGAGTTTGAAGATGAAGCTATTTTCTCAGATCCCAATGAAGATGCCGACTTCACTAATTTGGGTGATAATCTTGAAGTTCTACAGACTCCTACAACAAGAGTTCATAAGAATCATCCTACTAATCAAATCATTGGTCCTTCTACATCTGGGGTATTAAAAAGAACAAAAGCTAAAGGTCTTTCTCAGCCACACAATGCTTTACTTAGCTTTGTGTATAAACAAAACAGGCTGAATCATAAGGATCATCAGACATGTCTTTTTACTTGTTTTATCTCTCAAGAAGAACCCAAGAATATTGCTCAGGCATTAACTAAAGAGAGTTGGGTTGAAGCTATGCAGGAATAACTTCTTCAATTCAAACTTCAAGAAGTTTGGGTATTATGTGATCTTCCAGATGGAAAGAGAGTTATTGGAACCATATGGGTTTTCAGAGTCAAGAGAGATGAAAGAGGTAATTTCATAAAGAATAAGGCAAGGTTAGTAGCACAAGGCTACAGACAAGAAGAAGGAGTAGATTATGATGAAGTATTTGCTCCTGTAGCAAGGATTGAAGCCATTACAATATTTCTTGCTTTTGCATCATATATGGGATTTCAGGTATATCAGATGGATGTCAAGAGTGCCTTTCTCTATGGCACAATCACAGAGGAGGTTTATGTCAAACAGCCTCCTGGTTTTGAAGAACCTACACATCCAAACAAAGTCTACAAGGTGGTTAAGGCTCTTTATGGTCTTCATCAAGCACCTAGAGCTTAGTATGAAAGACTCTCTACCTTTTTATTGCAACATGGTTACAGGACGGGAGCCATTGACAAGACTTTGTTTATCAAGAGAGACAAGAAGGATATCATGCTAGTTCAAGTATATGTTGATGATATCATATTTGGGGCTACAAAGCAATCTATGGTCAAGGAGTTTGAGAAGCTGATGAAAAATGAATTTCAATTGAGTTCAATGGGTGAGTTAACTTTCTTTTTGGGACTTCAGGTTAAGCAGTCAAAGGAGGGAATTTTCATAAGTCAAGACAAGTATGTATCTGACATACTTGAGATGTTCAATTATGATGCTATGAAGCCGGTCACTACACCTATTAAATCTATCAACTCATTGGGCAAGGATGAAAATGGACAACCTGTTGAAGTCAAGTTATACAGATCCATGATTGGATGTCTTATGTATCTCACTGCATCTAGGCCTGATATTATGTTTGTTGTTTGTCTATGTGCAAGATATCAAGTCTCACCTAAGGTCTCTCATATGAATGCAGTGAAACGGACTTTTAGTTACTTGAAACAACAACCTAAGTTGGGGTCGTGGTATCCAAATGATTCACCTTTTCACTTGGAAGCTTTTTCAAATAGTGATTATGCAGGTGATAACTATGACAGAAGATTAACAACTAGAGGTTGCCAATATCTTGGAAGAAGATTAGTCTCATGGCAATGTAAGAAACAGACTATTGCAGCAACATCCTCTACTAAAGCAGAATATGTGTCTGCTACAAGCTGTTGTGGACAAGTTTTGTGGATGCATATTCAACTCTTGGACAATGGGTTCAATTTCAAGAATACTCCTATCAATATTGATAATGAGAGTACCATTTGTATTGTGAAGAATCCAGTTTATCATTCCAAGACCAAGCACATTTAGATTAGGCATCACTTCATCAGAGATTGTTATGAGCACAGGCTCATTAATGTGGTCAAGGTTCACACGGATGATAATGTAGCTGATTTACTCACCAAAGGCTTTGATGTTTCAAGATTCAATAACTAGGTGGTAAGCATTGGAATGATTAATTACTGAGCTACATTTAAGGGGAGGACTATTTAGTATTAGTATAGTCCTATGCATTGCTTGAGGGAAGGATATTCATGTTTATTTAAAGTGTTTGCTATTGTAAAGAGGAGAATGGGAAAGTACTTCTTTTGTTTTATGAAAGTACTGCCTGGAAAGTACTGCTTTGGAAAGTACTGCATACGTGGAAAGAACTATTTGTCTTATTAAAATACTGTTCCAACGGTAATATTGAGGGGTAATTACTACTAACGGTAACTTTGTTACTAAGGGCTGTGATTTTTTTAAATCTCACCTATAAATAACTATTCTCCGAATTTCCCTCTCATATTGATACCTTATAATCTTTTCCATATGTCTCTCTCTTTCACCAATATTTTTATTCCTATCACTTTCTTCGTAAATACACCATCAATGGCAGATCGTAATACAGTTACAAAACATAACATGGTGGCGAATTTAGAAAAGACTAAAGCTAATGTGATCTTTCATGACATCATTAATTTTCTCAGTGGATCTCTGATTAGTTATGCGCTTTTAGTGGAACCAGATATCATTGAGCCCTGGATTCAGCAGTTTTGGGCAACTTCCAGGTCACATATGGAGAATAATGAATTTTATATTCAAGCTAAAGTTGCTGGGAGAACTATGCAGGTTACTGAAGCATCTAGTCGTGAAGATTTATTGTTTGTTGATGAAGAAGGGGCTGTTCATTTTGATAAGCACCTGATTTGTGATACACTTAGGGATATTGGGTATGAAGGGACCTTAACTGAACAAACATTCAAGAAACCCTTATTTTGTCCTCACTGGAAGTATTTAGTTCATGTCTTGCTTCATTGTATTAGTGCTAAAAGCACATCATGGGAGCAATTTGGATCTAACATAGCATCTGCTATAATAGGGTTGGCTACAACTAGAATTTTCAACTTTTCAAGGCTCATCCTAGATGGAATGCTCTTACACATCTCACATGGATCAAAATGGTTGATGTATCCAAGATTTATTCAAGTGTTCTTGAATAAACAACTTAAAGATGTACCAAAACCTACAAATCTACTACCAGTTGTGGTACAACCAGCCAAGATTTTCACCTTTATGGCAAGACAAAATGATCTATTCACTGGAAGGAACACTCCATTGACTCCTTCAATGATGGAGATTGTTCAAGCTATTAGAGATAAGGCTGTAGCTAGTGATGAAAGAGAAGATACTGTATCAACACAAGGTACTGCTTCTCAAGGAACTACATCACAAGGTACTGCTTCACAAAGTACTGAAGTTCAAGAAGATACTGTAGTTTCACCACCACCATCTCCACAAGTTTATGTTCATGATTCTCAACAAGAAGAACACCCACCATCCTCTCCCAATGATTATACTTCAACAGATGGGCTTCAAACATCTGGAGGAGATGAGGGAGATGTGGCATCTAAGGGTGTAGTTATTAACATTTATGCTTTATCCAGAGAATTGACCAGATTGAAGAAATCTTTTGAAGAATAGGCTACGCGGATTAGGAAGTTGAAGTTTAAGTTTCGAAGACTCAAGAAGTTTGTTTGGCCATTGGTTCAACATCATCACTTATGGGTCAAGTCTCAAAGAAAGCAAGGATGGCTAGTTAGGCAAGTTAAGCAGACCACCAAAGGCAAAAAGGTTCAACAGCAATCTTCATCCAAATTGGGGAGGAATTTGGAAGAAAAGAATTTGAAAGAAAATGCTAAGACATATGAAGAAAAAGAGAATGAACCTCAGAGTACTAAAGCAGAGTTAAATGCTCAACGTACTAAAGCAGAGTTAAATGTTCAAAGTACTAAAGCTGATGTTCAATCTCAAAATACTGAAGAGCAAGTCAATATTGAAAGTACCAAGGAAGAAAGACCTAAGGTTCAAAGTACTGATGATCAAGGTACTGTTTTTCAAGGAACCTATAGGCAAGGATTGATTACTCCAAGGTTGTTAGATTTTGAAGAGGAAGCTGGTCCTTCAACTGTACATGAAGAAGAAGTTGGTCCTTCAACAGTCATACTAGAAAAGGAAGCTGATACACCTAAACCTATACACACTGCAAGTGATGATGAAACCATTGCTAAAATCTTGCTTGATTTGTCAAAGCCAAGGGGTGTTAGCATACCAGGATTTACAGAAGAACAACCACAAGCTTCTCTACCTACTATAGATCCTAAGGATAAAGGAAAAGGTAAGTTGGTGGAAACAAAGAAGAAAAAGAAACCTACTTTAGCACAGATAAGAGCTGCTCAAGTTGCTATGAATGAGGAAGTAGCTAGAAAGTTACAAGTTGAGTTGAATGCTGAAGTAACTAATGAAGAGGCTATGAATGAAGAAGCAGCTAGGAAATTACAAGAAGAATTAAATGCTGAAGTTGCTGAACCATTAGAGTCACCTATTCCTATTTCATTTCTACCAAGAAGACCAAATCGTGCTAAGGACAGGAATGCTATGATGGCTTATTTAAAAAGTCAAGGGTATAAAGGATTGCAGAAGTTGAATTATTTTGAGATGACAGAACTGTATGAAGCTGTTAGAGAAGCTTATAAGAAGAGTGTTGAAAGCATCAAAGATTATAAAGATGATGCTGCTTGGAAAGAAGAAGATAGAAAAAGAAGCTTAAAAAGAAAAAGAAAAACTAAAGTTGAAGACATACAGTCATCAAAGAAAGTTAAGTTACGGTCTGATACTAATGATGAACTAAGGAATTACTTAAGAATAGTAGACTTTGAGTATTATAAAGATGATGATGAAATGAAGATGAACAAATCCCCAATAATTACTTTTGAAGTTGTAGAATCAAAGGATGGAAGTTATCTGATGTTTCACAGAGAAGATGAAAGCTTCAGAGTGTTCAACATGCTATGGGATCTATTACATATAATAGATAGGGTGGATTTATTTCATTTATATCATTTGGTGCGAGATTAATTTGAACACAATCCATCAGAAGGAGTTGGTTTAGTCTTGCTTGGAGATCTCACAACTATTTGGGAAACTGAAGAGCAAAGCACTGCAGAGATTTGGAAAAACCAAGAAAATTGGGAGATTATCTGCTGGAGATTCTTTGAAGAATCTAGAATACATGTTTTAGACTTAGAAACTGGGATAATGATTCACATGTTAGTAGATAGAAGGTATCCGCTTACATCAGATCTTATGAGGATAATGCTAGATCATGGAATGGAAGTTGAAGACGAAAATGAAACTGCTCTTATGGTCATCAATTTGTTAATCAGATGGACTATAATGGCTGATGATGATGAATAACTGGTATGAATCTTAATTGAATAAATTATTTTTGAAAAATCAGTACTTTATTCAAAGTACTGTTGATCAAACAGTACTTTCATCAAAGTACTGCTTGCAGCATTAAACCAGTTAATGATTTTGAAAGTAAACTTTTTTTATGTGACAAATATTTTAAAACAAAGGTTAAAAGAAATAAATGGTTTTTGAGATGGTAACAACAATAGGTTATCAATCCACCATGGTTACAAAAGGATTGGCTAATCTATGAGCAAACGGCTCTGGTAAAGATATCTCAAATCCGTTTTAGTTGACAACTTGCTAATAAGTTGTATGGTAATCAACTTACCATATCAGTTAATGTGAAGAGTTGGCTAGCCCACAAGAAAATGGCTTGTGGTAAAGGCTATGGAAAAACCATTATTTGGTAATTAGTTCACCATAGATGAAAGAACTAACTAGTCCAGAAGGGTACAACTTTTGGTAAAGACAAATCAAATCTGTTGATACCTGATGATTTGCTAAAAATCATATGGTTATCCATGTACCATGGTCTTACACACCAAAACATTTGGCTACTCCAGAGTTAATGGCTTTGGTAAAGAGAAATCAGAATCCATTAAATTTTCAATGATTCACCTCTCACAGGAGTTCACACACCTGAAAGTGATGAGAATAGATAGCAACTTAAACTGAATTAATGTACAAATTGTCATATGTTGTTGTGTTGCTGAAAAGACGGAGCTTGCTGAGTGATGCTGTAAAAGAATTATTTCAAAAGATACGTTGATAATGCTGATATAAGCACAGAGACTACAAAGATACAATCTAAAGACAAAGACACAATTTTTCCTTGAAGATGGAAAAGTTAAAGATCAATCTACAAAGGAACTTGAAATCAAGCAAGTAGAATTCAAGTTAGGGGATGATTGTTGGGATATGAAAGTGCTGAAGAATGACAAAGTACTGAAAAAGTCAAAGTACTGCTAAAGAAGAAGTCAAAGTACTGCTGTCAAAGTCAAAGTACTGCAAAGCTAAAGAACTGCTATACTCGTTTATGGAAAGCTTTGTAATTATAGAATATTCTTTATTTAGATTATTTGTCGTACAAGGATACAAATTCTAAACCGACTAGGGTTATCCTTTAGCCTATAAAAGGACCCCTAGATTGGCATTAAAGATAACGAGTTCTTAGAGTACGATTCACAAGTTCACAAGTTTTAGTGTTTTAGAGTTGTTAAAGAGTCTGCATAACAAGCAGATTTAGATTTATTAATAAAATCATTGAAAGTTAAAGTTATATTCTTCTTAGCTTTGTTAAGTAAATTCGGCATACTTAATAGAGATTACTCAGTGTTTCATAGTTAATAACTTAGGATTTATCCGATGTTATTAAACCCTTAACAAGCTATTTAAGTTAGTTTGGTTAAAGTACATCAATCCAACAACTCACTTTTCGAGGCTTCGGAGGTTTGAAAAAGACTTTCCTAGTGTACCCACCTATTGGAATCGAGTGGGAGATCCTTCTTGCACTAGGAGGAATGCCGCGACCATCAGGAATTCGTTAATGAGGATACTTCACAAATTGATAGTGACTGGGCCATTTAATAGGTATAGAAGCAGGGACAAATTTCAGAAACCGGACTTATAGGTTATGATGTTACTGGAGGAAACTAAGGACGGTAATGCGATTTAGCCGATAGCCGAGTATTTGTCTAGGAGGGCCCCGGGAATCAAAAGAAATAGCAACATTTGTGGAGGACATTTCGTGACAAGGTTGGCAAAGAATCTTGGGTATTATGTTGGTAGTGAGTTGGCTAAGTGTGGAGAGCCAAAGTATAGTGAGATGTGGAGTGAAAATGGTTTTAGGAATGCTTTGAATAGGAAATTGAAAACCTTAGGGTTATGGATTGAACCACAACAACAACAACAAAAACCACCACAACAGCAGGGAAGTATACCAATGGGGAACGTGTAAGCGGGTACGTCCAGTAGTTTTGATTCAGGTTAGGGAGAGTGGAACCAACATTTAGATGAGATTCAGTGTAGGGATGTGTGGAGAGACTCGATGATGTTGAGAAACAACTACATCAATGATTATTCAATGCATATCTTTCAACACATGGCTCGAGAAGCTAATTAAGAGTTACCACCCTACAATCCACCCAATGTTCCACCATATCCATTCCCCTACACTTCTTATCCTGGACCTTATCCGTATCCATATCCTGGATACGCACCATTTCCTAATCCAGTGCCCGCATATGGTCGATTACCCGAGGTTGGTGAAGCAAGCTATGATGTTGGAGGATCGTCATCACGAGTTGGAGGAAAGATGAAGAAGAGGAGAGTTCGTTCGGAGATTTTGGATGAAAACTATGTAACTGAGAGTGATGATGATGATGAGTATGATGATGAAGAAGGTGACGACATGAGCGAGGACGACGAGTGATCGTGGATCATTCATGATTTGTGGTTTCAAAGACAATGTTTATGATGTGTTAAACAATATTATTTCTATCTCTTTAACTATTTCTTTAGGAAGATTATCATATTTTGCTTGGTTTTATTATGTTTTTAATAGCATTTGGATTGTTTTGTTTTGTTTGTGTGTTGTGTATTGCAGTTTTTTTTGTTTGCAGGATGGATGTGTCAGAAGCTTATTGATGGTCAAATATTTGGAGTTGGATAACTCACATGTTTTCTTATGACCCAATATGCACATTGCATATTCTATCCCGTGGTATCTTTTAACTATTTCTTTTTCCCATTTTCTTTACTTTGAAGTTCATATTTATTACATTGAGGACAATGCAAAACTTAAGTATGGGGGAGGGAAGAAAATAGGAAAAATGATACGCATTTTTAATTTTTTTAGATAACTTTTGGATGCAAGTAATTAGAAGGAATTCGCCATGATGGTCTAGTTGTTTTCACACATTATTGATAAATATTAAAAACAACTTGGGTATTTCAATGGTAAAATGTGGTTTTTGAAAAATTTTGGAATTGAGCCAAATTACGGAAGTAATTCATTTTGGATTCGATAGCATTTTCTAGCACGCATTATAGCTTTTTTCAACTTAATTGTGAGGTTTCTTTTTGTATAAAACACATCTTTTGTTTTATATTTGCTATGAGTGCGCCGGTGATTATGTCGATTCTAGAACTTGTACTAGTTATGCATTACGGTTAAAATCACTCTCGAGTGATATATATATGTTCAAGTGATAAGAGGTATCGTAGGATTTAACCCAGATGGCCTTCCATTTCACATCTAACATTATATTAGCTAACCACATTGGTTAGTTAACCACCCTTATATGGACCCATTTGTTAGTGCTCATCTTTAGCACTAGATACCCTTAGTTACACCCTTTGAGCCAATCTTTTCATTTGTTAAATCCAGAATAATACAAAAAGATTTTACACTTTAAACTTTAGCCAACCCTTGTCATGTCTATTCGTTTGTTGCTAGTTGTTTGGAATGTTAGATTGTTTTTGATGATTATGAAGAAGCTACACTTTGTTTATAGTGTGTACCATTCTCCAACAAAGATGAAAGAGACATCTTTCTTAAACTTTTTTTGTGGTGTATGCTTACACTAAGTGTGGGGGAGCTTTGTTAAAAAAAAATATGGTTATAGCCAATGAGCTATATGAAGTATATTGATTAGCCAATGAGCTAAATTGAGTTATACATATTTGCGGAGATCGATATTGGAAGAGGTGAAATAATCATTTACGGGATTGTGGTTTGTATGATGGCTAGCAACATGGAGGTTTAGACATGACTTTATTTTCTTTTAACACCAATTTCATAAACCATCTCATGCCTTATCCATACCTTTATAACCCTTAGCCTTAACGATATAACCCAAATAAAAGTCCTCTTTGATGAATTTATTTTCTTTGTTTTGATACTTATACAAGCTTATGGTAAAAAGCATTGATCATGACTAGGCATTGAGTGATTTACATATACCCACCAATATATGAGTGTTGATTGAATTCTTAAAATCATTTGTAAGGTGTTCTAGTTATGTTATCTAAAGTGTTTGGTTCATTTTTAAAAGTTTTTCACATAATTAAAGCAAACCAATGATTATCTCTTTTGGGATGATTGTTACATTTTTGGAACCATGGTGTCAAGACCATTTAAATCAATCTTTGCAAATGTTAGACCTACTCGAGGGCGAGTAGAACTTAAGTATGGGGGAATTTGATAACGCCTAAAATGAACATGTTTTTAGTAGCGTTATTGTTGGTTTTGTGCATGATAATCGGCTATATCTACTCATAATTGTTGCAAAAGTGCAAAAGATGCGTATTGTGTATGTGCATGTAGCCAGGTATCACGAACGATGAAGAAATGAAGTTTTTATGCACATTTGGAAGATTCCTGAGGAAGGAAGTTGAACAAGGAAGCTTTTGGACTCAATGATTGGGAAGCACAATGATTTCTAAGTATCTATAGCAAGGAGAGATCAATTTTTGCCTTGAAAATCATCAGCGAGTGCAAAGAATGAGGCGTATAACAAGAAAGTCGACAAAAGTCAAATCAGCATCAATCCAGCCAGTCGGTCGTAATCTGTAACCGATCAGGCTGGACAAATGGTCAAATCGCAACCGATCCGGTTGCAGGAGCTGCAGTTACACAAAGTTGCATTTATTGTTGCCTTAACTCCCCATAATCATTGGAGGCCGATCATTTCTTAAAAATTAACTTGTTGAGAACGTTTTTGGCCAGTTGAGCAAGTTTCTTTGGCTATATATTGAACCTAGCCCTAGTTTACTAGGTGTGACACAACCAAAAGTGTATTAGTTTACATCAAAACTAATACCAACCATTTTATTCATCCCAAAAGTTTAGTTCTTACTGTAAAACGTCCAGGAGCAAGGAGGGAACAATTCTCATCCATAGTTTTGGTAATTTGGAGTTATACGGTGAATCTAGGTGATTAGAGGCGCGTGGTTGCTACAAGCCATGAATTCTAATTCTTGTAATCAAAAAGTTTAGGTATTCTATGAACTTTGTTATGGATTTCTATTCTCTTGAGTTATTGGAATTACTTTGTTATTTCTTGTGTTTTGTTATTATTATCATGGAATAGTTTTGGGATATACTTGTGTGTTGGGATGTAGATAATCATACTAGTGTTCTCATATGTGATGCATGTATATATGATCTTGTTTAAATGAGTTTGTTGGAAAAATACTAGTCTTGGTTTGATTTGTTGGTAAAACATGTTTTAAAAAAAAAGGACCGAAAGGATTTCTCCTGTGTTTTATTCCAAAAAGTTGAGTGACAAACTATTATGGGGATATGGTGATTGACAACCACCATGTTTGCTTATTAAAACAAGAATAGAAATATTTTCATCACGAAAGGGTCGAAAGATTCGTAAGAACAAGTTTAATAAGAACATGTTGCAAACAAATGGATTTTCTAAAGGATAATCATTAGGATAAGGACCGAAAGGATTACCTAAATGTTTTTGTTCTTAGAATGATTTTTACAAACATATACCATGGTTGGAGATCATTTGCTTATGATTTGTGCATCATATCAAGAGTTTACACCAAGCCTTCATGAACACTATTTATTATTGACTATAGACTACACACAAGTATATATATTTCTTATTAGTGAATTTTGCTATAAACATCACTATTTGAGGAAGCCTTGACAAGCTTTCTTGTTGGAATCTTTTCAAGATAACAATTTCAAACACAAAATCCCTTAGGACGATCTCGACTTACCCAACTTTGCTATCACGAATGAGTATACTTGCTCGTATGTGTTAATAAAATTAGACGGTTAAATCGTGTTTATAAATTTTTAAAACTTGCATTACATGTAACACATCAATGCAGTACTCTCAAATGACTTGGATGCATCATCATCTGTCACAAAATCGGATGCAGGCAACCACTGCTTGGATTGCATGAGCTGATCATAAGTCAGGGGAGATTATGCAGAATGCTCTCCTAGAGGGACATGTGCAGCTAGGATAGGTGGAGTTGGCGCAACTTCCCCCTATGTGAAGTCCTAAACCTTGGATCTAGAATACTTAGCTTGTATTGAGTAGTTGCCTTGGATAGTTCTAAAACAACAAAGAGAAACTTTGTATGAATACACACAAGTATGTGAAATCTACTTGAGTATACTTAGAAGATTAAAGTAAACAAATGAACACAGAATGTAACAACCAACTCTTCAATATTATTAATCAATAATACGGATACTCTCAAAGTATCAGGGTTACACCTTGAACCTTTACTTAGAACGACTAGGCTTAAGGTAAATGCTAATGTGGGAGAGGGTTATGTTCTGACCTAGCTAGGATCTCCTTTTATACACCAAAGTGTCCTTTACATAGATAAGTATGCATTAAACATATCATATCTTCTATTTTGATAGAAGATATGCTATTACAAAACATACACGACATACTATATATAGAACAGTACTAATTCTAACACTATTAATACTAACTCTAACACTATCCGTACAAACTAGTTAATACTCTTAGATTATAACTATCAGTTTAAACTTCCAAGACTAAGAGTACTAACTGTAATCATGAATTTCCCAACAATCCTCCCTTAAAATTTTGATTGGGCTACTGAATCACAAGTTTCTTCGTGCTGAGAGGATTCTTCAAAACATCACTGCTGTCTTCTAGGTCTTCCAGCTTGGTCAAATATCTTTAGCAGCATCTCCTTGGCCATCTCCACTTCATTACCCATTCTCAATCCTGCATCTAACATCTGTAAGAGTGTTCCAAGAGCAAGTAGATACACTCTCTCAATAAGCATGTAAATATCTATCCCATTGCAGGTAGTCACAAGATGCAAACCACAAGAATCGAACAATGTCCAATTGAGTTCTTCATCACCAGTCTAAAACCTCCATTGTTCTCCATTTGCATTTGGTTCAAAGATATTATGAAGCTCATACAGCGGCTCCACATCCTTATCATTTTTAGGATCCTTGTTCTTGAACCTGTTTTTGACCAGTTCCCAAAGTTTAAGCAAATCCTCCCTGTCAATGGCTGCAAATAGATCTACCAAGTAGAGATATACACTAGTTCTTCCTCCATTTCTGTAGATTTTCCAATACCTTTTACCTTCCTCAGTATAGATATCCCAATTGATGATTGGATACCTAGTGTTGATGGGCTTTGAGTACATTGCATCTTCAGGAGCTTCAATCAGCATCATCCTATTGAGCTCCTCTTCAGTCAATCCACATTCACCTTGATCTGTGGACTTTAGCCTTTTAGTAACAGTTGAGGAAGTACCTTCTTCAGCTGGCCTCTTGTAATTTCCTATAGGTTGTGTCCTTTCAACTTTATCATTTGGTTGCATAGGAATGAAGTTAAGAATTCTTCTCTGGATTCTATCAACTGTTCTTTGAAGATTCTCCCAAGATAGCTGATTCAACTACTTCAATGTCCTTTTATCTTCACCATGATGCTTAATGTACTTGACCATATTCATCTTTTGCAAACTCTTGGTAGGAGGTTTGTGCTGCTTTTCAAGTTCCCTTTGTTGTCTGAATTAACTTTGTCTTCTTGCAAGTGTTTCACTGAACAACAAAGCTGCTTCATTGATACTTGTTCTTTCATCTTGCTGCAACTTCTGTTGTACTTCTTTTGCAGCATCTATTTTTGCTCCCATTTCATCGCATATCTGCGAATTCTCTTCCAGCTTAGCAACCTTAAGTTTTTCCTTAGCTGCAGCTTCTTTCTGTCTATCTTCCTCAGCCCACTGTTCTGCAAGTTTCTTTGCAGCATCTTCATTGATTCTATCCAACTCTACTCTAGACAATTTATGTTTATTTGGTTCATCTTGCAGGGTGCCCTTGCCTTTGTCTTTAGGATCAATTGTTGGAGCTGAACTAGTTGGTTCTGAGATAGCTCCTTCTTTGATTACAACACCTTTTTCTTTTGTTTTGGTTGCTGACTTTGGCTTCTTTCTCAAGTATAGAACAGGTGGTTTCTTGTAGACAAGTGAGATAGGAACTGATTTCTTTAAACTCTGTAGCCATAAAACAACATGCTTTTCTCTTTCTCCATTATCACTATCATCTGCATCATCATGTGGTGTAATAGTAGTGGTTGTAGCTTTTGTAGTGGTCATCTCTTTCAATTCTGTAGCTATTTGAAGTATAGGAGTTAAAACGGATACCTGACCCTTAGGAGTACTAACCATAGTACTAGCAGTACCAACTACAACACTAACAGTACTAATTTGGATAGTACTGATAGTGCTTGCAGGAGTACTAAGTACTTCTTTATCATCTTTCTTGGCCTCTATATCAACTTGAACTTAAACTTCCTCTTCTTTATGATAAAAAGGACTTTCATGAGCCCCTCCTTGCTAATCACCAAATTCATGTCTTCCTTGAATTTCTGAATTCCTCCCCTCTTTAGGAGAATCCTCACTTGAATTACTGGATACCAAGAACTTGGTCTTTCTGTTCTTGGATCCAGTGCTGGCAGTGGGAGTGGACACTGCAGTAGGTAGAACTCTAGAATGTTGTGAGAGAACATTGACCTGATGCTTCAGCTTTTTCATCTTGAGAAGCATCTTGGTATGGACTTTGAAGGCATTCTTCTTGGTCTCCTCCAAATCAGTTTCCAGCTTTTTAACCTTCTTAGAGAGAGATTTGTACAAATCCTTCAATTCTTGAAGTGTCAATCTGCCCTCACCACTTCCACCTATGTTACCTGCTGAGAGAGGTGGGTCATGGGGTAATTGAGTTGCTTTTCCGTAGCCTGAGCAGAAGCAACCCCCTTTTTAGCCGGTGCCTGGGTCTACCCTGTGAGGCAAGCTCACTACGTGTTGGCATGGGTTGTGTCACACCCCCAAATTACCTGTTTTGCAGCGGAATGGAATTCCTGGGGATTGACTGTCATAGCATCACAATCACAGTTATATTGAATGACCTAAAGTATCGTTTGGAAAATACATCGTTTGATTTAATAAAATAATCAGAGTTACAAAGTATAGGTCCCAAATGTAAATCATCTTGTGCGGAAATAAGTTTGTTACAATTCAAACGATGTTTTAAAGTGTATAAATCCCATGAGAGACGCGTCGTCACCACGACTCTATGATAAATCCTTATGTATGCCATGATGTGTATGCCTTAGATACCCGAGATAAAACATGCTCAAAACAGTCAACACAAAGGTTGAGTGAAATCCATAGGTTTAGTTAATTCATTTGTACACAATATTCGTAGTGTGAGTTAAATTGTTTCACACTCATCGTTGAAAACAAAACAGCATTTATTTCACTAAGTTCATGACAACCAAAGCGTAAACATCGCACCAATAAAAATTGGTAATCATCGTTTCATCACCGCCCTAATAGGTAAACTTGCCAATTTACCTTAATGATTCAAATATAGTGCGCTCGATTTCCCCTAACTGGGTCAATAAGAGCGGGAGTGTTAATTCCAATAGGCCTATTCACAATATTCGCGCTCACTCGCAAGTGACTAATGGTGCATGATGTAGGGACTTCAAACATGGCAAATACTTAGTGACAATAAAACATTCGGATGTAGCAAACAGTTCAAATCATTTGTGTTCGATTAAAAATGTAGCATGTATCTCCCCCAAGAGTTTGTAAAACAGTTAAAAGAGTAAAAGTGGGGCTATGAACTCACTTGGACAATAATGCGATGGCAAAAGTGGATACACTGAAATGTAGCGTAAATCTCGAAAATGACCTATTATGAATGATATGATACATAATGAGTTATGATGTAATGTTATGCATGCATTTCGTATGTTATTTATACCATTTGTGAGTTTTGAAAATAATACTCTTCGTCGAAAAATACTCTTTTGACGTCTTGACCATTCTTAAATTACTTTACAAGTATTTACGTCAAAATGTCATCCTACAATAGTTTCTTAATGATTTATTGTGAAATTATAACTTTTCGTCGTAAAATAATGTCCTTGGAAATTTCATGAAAGTGACTAAAATGGCCTCGAAAAGCTAGTCGTAAAATGGTGTACGTCGAACGTTAGGAAACGAACTCAACGGTTTTGGAAAGCTTGTATCATAATCTCAAAGTTTTGGCATTTAAGTTTTTATCCTAGAGGTCTCGTTCATAAAAAAAATATAGGTTAAGTAGGGTGATTTTGTCCAAAATGTAGTTTAAAAGTGAATTTCGGCAAAGTTTAAGCAACCGTAGTTAATTCATTACAACTCCGCTATACAAACGGTTGGTCATTTTGGAAAATATGCTTGGTGATCTCACTTTTATTAGAAGACATCTCGTTACAAAAAGTTCTACGTCAACGTTAAAAATAGCCTTCAATATGGTCACTTGTTTATCCGTAACACTTGTCTAATGAAAATAATATAGTTTTTCTTAACGAATACAGTTAAGGCAATTTTGTAAAAACGTGTATATTTTAGTCGTTACAAATCCGTTTTCTACGTATTATACGTCCTTAGCTTCGTATCAAAGTATACTAATATATTTTTGATAAGTCGAAATAATTTATAACGCTTAAGACTCGTTTTTGACTCGTACAAAACAAAACTAGTTTGCTGAAATTTCAGGATAATATATATTTCGTCGTCAAACTTGAAAAATTCATAACTTCTTCGTTATAGCTCCGTTTTAATCCGTTCAAGCGGCCACGGTTTCATTTTAAAGTATATTTTCTAAATATCTAGGCCAAAATTTTATGTCTACTGTCGGATTTTCCAGATTTACAAAATAAGATCAGACCCTTTTTAAGACTCGTCGAAAAGTGTTTTTCTCGTGCTAAACCTATTCTAATCCCTTCAAAACAACTCCGAAGCTATTCTAATCCTACCATACACCTTCTTAGGGTGTCATGGGTTCCTAGACATCACCATAACTAATATATAACAAGGGATAAATTATAGGATGACTTATATATGTATAACTCTAAAAACAATGTAAAAATGGTATAAATATCCATAAGTCTTGCCTGCTTTGCTCAAAAATGATAAGATAAATATGAAATGATAATGAAAGATGAAAAATAAAGATGATATGCTTACTAGTAAATGTCGATGATTGGTGAACCAAAGAACCCAAGAACCTCGAGTAATGGCCTAACTATGAACACACTTGATAACCCTTGCTATGAATCACTAAATAAACTAATCAAAAGAACCAAGAACCAAAACTTTTTGCCCCTTGTTCTCCTCTAGCTGCTGTCATTATATGTATAGAGAAAGTTGAGAGAGTTTTGTGTGTTTTAGTGTTGTGGTAAAATGAAAATGAATCAAAGAAATACTAGATCTCATAGTAAGTTTGTAAGTAACCAAAGAGACAAGTAGTACAAGGAATTAAATGAGAAAGCATGATGAGTGATAGGAGGGGGGTGGCGTACAAGGAAGAAAGAATGGGGAAGAGATGGTGTTGTGTAAGAATGTGTAAGAACTAGTTGAAAAAATGAATGATAGTTGGTATTTTAAATGATATTTTGTATATACATTTGAGTATTTAGGGTAGTGTTGTCTAAAAATAAATTTTAATGGATCAAAGAAAAGTATATTGTGGTCATAAAAATTGTAAAAATACATTTCTTACACAATTTGAGTGAAATCATAATTATCGTGTAGTTTTTAAGAAAAACGTCGTAATAATATAAATTTAACAATTTATATACAAAATAAATTTAAAACACTGGGTAAACTCATAATATTATTTTTATGAACTTAATGTAAGTATAAAAATATATCGGGACAATTTTGGAAGTATCGGATTAAATGTTCAAAATAATAACTTACGCGATAACGTTTATTTAATATGAAAATCTACGCGTTTAAGGTGAAA
This sequence comes from Chrysanthemum seticuspe, assembly GCA_019973895.1. Classification (NCBI taxonomy): domain Eukaryota; kingdom Viridiplantae; phylum Streptophyta; class Magnoliopsida; order Asterales; family Asteraceae; genus Chrysanthemum; species Chrysanthemum seticuspe. The sequence continues at coordinate 36,298,230 of BPTQ01000006.1, forward strand.
TGCAAAAATCATGAATGAACTAACATGATGAAAATGATGTTAATGAAATGTAGACTAAACTTAGTCTATATGAAATGTCCGTGATGATATGATCATGAATTCGCCGCTAAACCATTAAGGTTACGTGAATTTGGAACACGCAAACCTAGTTTACGATAAATGATGAAATTGTGAAGCATGAATTGTTTTGAGAAATGACCTGAAAGTACGAGTTGTCACATTCGCCCATCCAAAAAGGAATTCAGTCCCTGAATTCAGTTCGTGTTAGTCTATCGAATTTTGAGTTTATAATGAATATCGAGGAGAGAAGACATGGAGAAGTGTCGTTACGGTTATCGATGATTGAGAGCGTATAAAACTTAGTATTGGATGAATCTCCCATGAGTAACACTTTGACTTTGGAATATGTGATAATTTTGCTTGCACTAAGATTTATAAATAACTGCTCCCAACATAACATGATCCCTCCAGAATTAGACATAGTTAGCTAGGCTATGTATAATTAAGGAACGATGACGTGACATTCGGTTTAGTTGTTATAACTCTCAATGTTTACAAAGATTTAAACCGTGTCGTTAAAATGGTAGTTAAAGTAAAAGGGAGTAAAATTCTCGTAAGTAATAACAAATCGGAAAGACAATAAGTACGATAGATGAGAATATTTTACAACGAGTGGTTTATCAAAAGTAGTACATCTTTAAGTTATAAAGTTTCGGATACGATGGAAGACATAAACTTAGTACAACATAGTACATAAGGAGAAATAAGACTGTTAGTTTCCGAACTTCTTTAGTCTTCCGCGTCGTTGATACCTTGACGAGCTTCTCCTCCTCCTAACATGTATGCATTCCCATGAGCACCTTCAACTTGTTGACCTTGGTTTAGAGGACATTGATTCCGATAGTGTCCTTGCTCCCCACATTCGAAGCATGTGACCACGACTTTTCCTATACAATTCCTGGCTAGATGTCTCGGTTTTTGGCATTTCTGGCACTTGGCAGGGCAAGGACCCGAGTGATGAAAATTACATCGATTACATAGTGGGTGTGTTCCAGCATAACCTCTGCCTTCTCTTGGTGCAGCGACATAAACCCTTACAGCTTCTTGCCTTCTATTCTGTTGTTGTTGATGGTTTGTGTTACGGTTTTGGTTGTTGTTATTATAACCTCCTTGGTCATTTTCCCATTTTCTTTTGTTGTTGTTGATTTGGTTATCGTCGTTGTTGTTATTGTGGTTTCGGTTGGTGTTGGTGATATTTCCTCTCTTTACTACTTGTGCCATAAGCTTCTGAGTCACTCTAATAGATTCCTCAATCGTTTGTGGATCAAAAGAAGTCACATCACCTTGAATAATTTCGGGAAGTCCTTCAATGAAAGCCTCCAGTAGCTTCACATTATCTGAAACCATAGATGGGCATAACACGGCCAATTCTTGAAACCTTCAAATGTAAGTATCAATGTCATACCCAATAGTTACCAACTCATAGAATTCGGTCTCCAACTTCTTCACCTCCGTACGCGGACAAAACTTCTTTGTTACCAAACCTTTGAATTGCTCCCAAGTGAGCTTGAAAGCATTCTCCATTCCCATCGGCTGAGCATAAGAGTTCCACCACGACAATGCTCCATCAAGTAGTGTACTCGTAGCAAACTTGACCTTGCTATCATCCGGGCAATTACATAACAAAAACACGGACTCCAATTTCTCGAACCATCGAACCATGGCAGTGGCTCCTTCGGTACCTCTAAACTTCGTGGGATCTCCACTTTTGAAATCCTTATACGAACAGCTTTTAACTCCGGACCCTCCTGCATTTCCTGTAGCAGCAGCAAGCCTAGCGGCTTCAGCTTCCTTCGCAATTCTAGCGGCTTCGGCAGTAGCCGAGGCCTCAGCAGCAGCAGCAGCCACCGTTTCCCTTTCAATCCTTAGAGCATCGGCTATGCTATCCCTTACCAACTTTTGAATAGCCGCTTGGGTAATTTCAGGTGTGGCTTTCTTCGGCGCCATATCTTCTTCAAAACAAGAGGAAATGTGAGACGTAGCAAAATCCCATGTTAAAAATATGCGCTCTAAAGAGAGGTGATATGAGATAATAGATTTGAGGTTATCTTTTAAAAAAAATGAATGATGGATTCCAAGAAGATGGGTTATGAGATGTCATAAGTGCTTCAAATGTATGATGGTTTAGTGACTTAGTGTGTGAATAGCGTGTAACTCGACATGTTAGTGGTGAAACAAAGGAGTGAGAGTGACTTCGCCCTACTTAAAGGTTTATCTCGGCATTCGACGTTATCGGTGATGAATCAGCTGATATTAAAATTGTGATAGGGAATGACAAGGAATTCTCCACATTGGAGTATGAAGAAAGAATAATGGAATGGGTATTTGAAGGCATCTATGTGACAATCGATGTGAAATGAAAGTAAATAACTCGCAAAATGTACTTATAAACCACATGTAAAGTGAATATGCACTTATGATGAAATGATGTGATGCTATGATGATGTAGTTATAGTCTAGGGTCAATGATGCAACCTAGTTCTCTATAACCGAAGCTCTGATGCCAATCTGTCACACCCCCAAATTACCTGTTTTGCAGCGGAATGGAATTCCTGGGGATTGACTGTCATAGCATCACAATCACAGTTATATTGAACAACCTAAAGTGTCGTTTGGAAAATACATCGTTTGATTTAATAAAATAATCAGAGTTACAAAGTATAGGTCCCAAATGTAAATCATCTTATGCGGAAATAAGTTTGTTACAATTCAAACGATGTTTTAAAGTGTATAAATCCCATGAGAGACGCGTCGTCACCACGACTCTATGATAAATCCTTATGTATGCCATGATGTGTATGCCTTAGATACCTGAGATAAAACATGCTCAAAACAGTCAACACAAAGGTTGAGTGAAATCCATAGGTTTAGTTAATTAATTTGATCACAATATTCGTAGTGTGAGTTAAATTGTTTCACACTCATCGTTGAAAACAAAACAGCATTTATTTCACTAAGTTCATGACAACCAAAGCGTAAACATCGCACCAATAAAAATTGGTAATCATCGTTTCATCGCCGCCCTAATAGGTAAACTTGCCAATTTACCTTAATGATTCAAATATAGTGCGCTCGATTTCCCCTAACTGGGTCAATAAGAGCGGGAGTGTTAATTCCAATAGGCCTATTCACAATATTCGCGCTCACTCGCAAGTGACTAATGGTGCATGATGTAGGGACTTCAAACATGGCAAATACTTAGTGACAATAAAACATTCGGATGTAGCAAACAGTTCAAAGCATTTGTGTTCGATTAAAAATGTAGCATGTATCTCCCCCAAGAGTTTGTAAAACAGTTAAAAGAGTAAAAGTGGGGCTATGAACTCACTTGGACAATAATGCGATGGCAAAAGTGGATACACTGAAATGTAGCGTGAATCTCGAAAATGACCTATTATGAATGATATGATACATAATGAGTTATGATGTAATGTTATGCATGCATTTCGTATGTTATTTATACCATTTGTGAGTTTTGAAAATAATACTCTTCGTCGAAAAATACTCTTTTGACGTCTTGACCATTCTTAAATTACTTTACAAGTATTTACGTCAAAATGTCATCCTACAATAGTTTCTTAATGATTTATTGTGAAATTATAACTTTTCGTCGTAAAATAATGTCCTTGGAAATTTCATGAAAGTGACTAAAATGGCCTCGAAAAGCTAGTCGTAAAATGGTGTACGTCGAACGTTAGGAAACGAACTCAACGGTTTTGGAAAGCTTGTATCATAATCTCAAAGTTTTGGCATTTAAGTTTTTATCCTAGAGGTCTCGTTCATAAAAAAAATATAGGTTAAGTAGGGTGATTTTGTCCAAAATGTAGTTTAAAAGTGAATTTCGGCAAAGTTTAATCAACCGTAGTTAATTCATTACAACTCCGCTATACAAACGGTTGGTCATTTTGGAAAATATGCTTGGTGATCTCACTTTTATTAGAAGACATCTCGTTACAAAAAGTTCTACGTCAACGTTAAAAATAGCCTTCAATATGGTCACTTGTTTATCCGTAACACTTGTCTAATGAAAGTAATATAGTTTTTCTTAACTAATACAGTTACGGCAATTTTGTAAAAACGTGTATATTTTAGTCGTTACAAATCCGTTTTCTACGTATTATACGTCCTTAGCTTCGTATCAAAGTATACTAATATATTTTTGATAAGTCAAAATAATTTATAACGCTTAAGACTCGTTTTTGACTCGTACAAAACAAAACTAGTTTGCTGAAATTTCAGGATAATATATATTTCGTCGTCAAACTTGAAAAATTCATAACTTCTTCGTTATAGCTCCGTTTTAATCCGTTCAAGCGGCCACGGTTTCGTTTTAAAGTATATTTTCTAAATATCTAGGCCAAAATTTTATGTCTACTGTCGGATTTTCCAGATTTACAAAATAAGATCAGACCCTTTTTAAGACTCGTCGAAAAGTGTTTTTCTCGTGCTAAACCTATTCTAATCCCTTCAAAACAACTCCGAACCTATTCTAATCCTACGATACACCTTCTTAGGGTGTCATGGGTTCCTAAACATCACCATAACTAATATATAACAAGGGATAAATTATAGGATGACTTATATATGTATAACTCTAAAAACAATGTAAAAATGGTATAAATATCCATAAGTCTTGCCTGCTTTGCTAAAAAATGATAAGATAAATATGAAATGATAATGAAAGATGAAAAATAAAGATGATATGCTTACTAGTAAATGTCTATGATTGGTGAACCAAAGAACCCAAGAACCTCGAGTAATGGCCTAACTATGAACACACTTGATAACCCTTGCTATGAATCACTAAATAATCTAATCAAAAGAACCAAGAACCAAAACATTTTGCCCCTTGTTCTCCTCTAGCTGCTGTCATTATATGTATAGAGAAAGTTGAGAGAGTTTTGTGTGTTTTAGTGTTGTGGTAAAATGAAAATGAATCAAAGAAATGCTAGATCTCATAGTAAGTTTGTAAGTAACCAAAGAGACAAGTAGTACAAGGAATTAAATGAGAAAGCATGATGAGTGATAGGAGGGGGGGGGTGGCGTACAAGGAAGAAAGAATGGGGAAGAGATGGTGTTGTGTAAGAATGTGTAAGAACTAGTTGAAAAAATGAATGATAGTTGGTATTTTAAATGATATTTTGTATATACATTTGAGTATTTAGGGTAGTGTTGTCTAAAAATAAATTTTAATGGATCAAAGTAAAGTATATTGTGGTCATAAAAATTGTAAAAATACATTTCTTACACAATTTGAGTGAAATCATAATTATCGTGTAGTTTTTAGGAAAAACGTCGTAATAATATAAATTTAACAATTTATATACAAAATAAATTTAAAACACTGGGTAAACTCATAATATTATTTTTATGAACTTAATGTAAGTATAAAAATATATCAGGACAATTTTTGGAAGTATCGGATTAAATGTTCAAAATAATAACTTACGCGATAACGTTTATTTAATATGAAAATCTACACGTTTAAGGTGAAATGCAAAAATCATGAATGAACTAACATGATGAAAATGATGTTAATGAAATGTAGACTAAACTTATTCTATATGAAATGTCCGTGATGATATGATCATGAATTCGCCGCTAAACCATTAAGGTTACGCGAATTTGGAACACGCAAACCTAGTTTACGATAAATGATGAAATTGTGAAGCATGAATTGTTTTGAGAAATGACCTGAAAGTACGAGTTGTCACAGGTTGGGTCTTACTTATGTTACCATTGGCCTCACCAGCTTCTAAGCATGGTTGAGTAGTGGCAGCCCTAGCCATTCTACCTCCTTCATTACATGAGGTAGGCTCATCTGGCTCAGTATGAGTAGGAGAATGGGTTTGAGCCTGCCCAATCCCTTGTCTGGTATGCCTACTTGTTGATGAAGGTTGGTTTGTGTCTAAGTGATATCCATCTGTGGGTGTGTGTTGGGATCCTTATGTGCTTGATGGTCCTTCACCCTCTGCAAGTAACATTGAAGAAAACAAAGGCACTACAGCACCACTATACCCCTTCATATCCCTTGACATATTAGAGAAAAATTTTAATGTGAGGATTTTTGGTGGATAAAAGTTTTTGTGAGACTGCTAGTTTTGTTTTTGAAGATCCAAAAATAATTGAATAAACCTGGGATACATCAAAAACTTGTTTTCATTACTAGCATTTTTAATCATACCCTCAAAAATATAGTTAAAAAAGTTGAATACCCTGCCTGTTGCATGGCAGATCAACGATGTGGCTATGTTAGTAGGAAAAGCATCCCAACCAGTCCTTTTGTAACTCGAAGAATGCAAGAGGGTATGAATGAGAAACCTTCATTGTGGGGAAAACTGGTTTTTCTTAAAATTAAAAGTATTATCATGCCTGTACCCCATCAATGAAAGTTGGTCAAGAATTTCAGAGGCTGGCAAAGTGTTAATACCTTGAGCATCTCTAAGATGAGGATGTTCCCTTAGAGATGATGCAGTAATAACAATGGAAATTTCATCCACTGTACCAGTTAGTTGTTGTACCCCTTCATTAGATGTTGTGACAATAGCAGTTTGCTAAAACTTTCTAACAGGAGTATATAAGATAGTAGGGTTAAAAATTAAAGCAAACCTTATGTGGCTTCTATTTAGAAAAGCTACTATCTCTGAAAACTCTGTATTGCCTTCCGGTAATTCCAAGCACGCCACCATGTTGTGCTTATCAACAAAATCAATTGGAGCCATGAGCAATAAGAGTTAGGGTTATGAATGTGGGATTTGTTCAAAAAAGTCTTTAGAGAATTGTGGTTAATAGCAATTGAGAAGTTATGTATAAATAGAATGAATCCTTAAATTTTATTGAACCGCCGTGAATATATTTTTGGTAAAAAGTAAAGAATATCCACAAAGGAAACCTTTATATAAAGAAACCGGCGGTAACAACCCAATTTGCAAAGGTAATTAATGCGTAACAGACTTTTAGCAAAAGTACTAACGGCTAGTCATCAGTACTGAATAAGCTTATTAGTACTAACTTATAACCATCAGTATTAAGTTTACCTAACAGTATTATCTAATATTTTGAAATCATAATACTGCAACCCCATTTTTGAAGGGATTAAGTGTAAAGACAAACACTTAATCAAGGCCCGGCCTCATATGGCCTTTGGTTTGGTGAAAACCAATGCTTTCAGTGCTAAGCACTGCCTGTGATGGATAGACAAATTCAAAGGGCCTTCCTGACAGGGTTTCCAGCTCGTGGCAGGTGTTGCCTCCAACACAAGTGTTGGATTCATGGTTGCTCGATGTTCTATATGCCAGATGCCCTTGGGCTAGTCATACTATCTGAGAAAACATAGAATGGCAAAGAGTGAGTTAGTGCAGAATAAATCTGGCTAACTGAAACCATCAATTCATGTTCATTATACCACCAAATGCCTCATTATGTTTAGGCATCACAAAGTTCAATTTGGCAGCAATTTCATCATGTGGTTGCATCAGAATGTTCAAGAGGAGTGAACCAGAAAGAAGAATCAATCAGGATCATCCCTTGGAGAATGTAATTGGGAGTGTTCATATTGAAAGAATAACAAGATCTCATGTTTAACATAGTGAAACTGGCTTCTTTAGTGCCATATATGAAGAGAGGATTCATGGTGAAACACAAACGTGTCTGCTTGCTTGTTTTGTCTCACAGGCAGAACCAAAGAAGGTTTACAAAGCCTTGAAGATAAAGCATGGGTAGAAGCAATGCAAGAAGAGCTTCTCCGGTTCAAAATTCAAAATGTTTGGGTTCTGGTAGTTCTTCCTGATGGCAAGAGAGTTATTGATACTAAATGGGTTTTCAAAAACAAGAAGAATGAAAGAGGTGTGGTTATAAGGAATAAAGCTAGACTGGTGGCTCAAGGGTATTTGATTCTTCTGTGTGGTGTAACAGGATCATAATAGGATGAAGCAATATTTGTAAGATCAATCTCATCTGCTTCATCATTAGGATCACTAGAATCAGAAACATCTGTATTGACTGATGGAATGGTGTAAGATCCATCAGTATTATCATCTGGCCCATCAGTACTAACTTGTGGCCCATCAGTATTAACCACATTAGTACTGACCACATCAGTTTCAACTGCTGCATCACCTTTTATGCTCACTACTCCTTCAACATGTGTATCAATGTTCTTTGGAGGCTGATCACCAGCATTTTTTGCCTTCCCTAAAGAGGTACTAAGTGAGCTGTCATTCCGAATGGGCAATATGACACAATCATCATCATCATCAGAATCTACATCATGACCTTGCTTTTCTCCTACAACATTGTTAGAATAGACATAAATAGGCACATAATTCATGGATTCAGTTAGCATATCAATATCAAAAAGCCACTTTGGTCCTTGACCCTCTACACTAGCTTTATCCTCAAGGAATTCTATGTGCAGATTCTCCTCAATCCTTCTAGTTCTAAAATTGTAAACCATAAAGGCCTTACTATTCAAAGAGTAGCCTACTAGATATCCCTTGATGCGCGCGAAAGGCGCGTTCGGGGTGAAGGAAACTTCCTTTTCGTCGAGCAAGTTTTTCAACCTCCTAGGCAATGAACCTAGTCGTTGTAGGGTAGTATTGGGTAAGCCTCGGGGATTGATATCGTTCTCCAGGGGAATAGGAATGCTAGTAAGAAATATATGACGAGAAGGTGGGGGTTGAGGATGACTCTTTTTTATCTTTTTTGGGGTTTTTAGAAAGCTAAGGTAAAATCTCGGGGTAATTGGTTTGGGGGGTGGTACTTCTATCGATTACTCTACTTAACTAATTATCTAATTATCTAGTTACTACGTGTAGCTATGTCTAATTGAAGTGTACTCGTATGATGATTAAAGATGTGTTTACCTAGATACTATTACTCCCTAGTTATCTTTTATTGATCGGTTGAGTTGTCACATCCTTTATCTTAACGCATTGTATTCCTAAAGGTCGTACGGTTTGCGTGGTCCCTAGTTTTTTGAGGTTATCTCTCGTATATGACCTACGAAGTCGGCAAGCCTAAGCTATTTCATCCATAGACTATATCGTCATAAAGAATACTCAAGCATTAAATACAACGAAGATGCCTAGTTACACTCCTAAGCCAATTTCAATTAAGTTAAGAAACAACCTAAAATTAATCAATAACTAGATTTCATAGATCGAAGCAAACACACAAGTGATTTAGCTAGACATGATAGACAAGCAAGCATACACACAATCAATCAAATACGGGATAGACATAATGATAATTTGGATTAATAAACTTATCGCGATGTGTAAAATAGGGTATGGGACACTAAGATACTGTCCAAGTCAAACTACAAACGATTTAGGGTTTTTTCCCCAAAAGTCTACCTCCTAAAACACAGAAAAATCAAATTCTATATATAGATTTAAAAATGCGACGGTGTCACCTTTTGCTTGGGACATCGTCAGCTCTCCAACATTAGGGTTTCGTTTTGGCCAAGTCATCGATGGGACAGCGTCACATTAGAGTTGTGACGCCGTCGGTCTTCAGTTAGGAAGTCGTCTTGATTCTAGATTTGGGCCGTCTGGGGTGAAAACTGTGAGTGACGCCCTCCATAATTAAAGCATGACGCTGTCAAGTTGTGTGACCAAAACATCCACTGAGCCGTCGCGTGCATGTTTTGATCAAGTCTTCATAGAGGGACGGTGTCGCCCTTTGGATGAGACGCTGTAAGGTATTGTTAATCAGTCTTGAGTGGCTTTGATCTTGACTTTGCCATTTTCTTCATGTATTTGCTCCTTTTCGTCCAAATGTGCTTCATTCCAGTATTTTGCTTCCAAAAGACCTAAAAAGTAAAATGGAACGAAATTATGCAGTAACGGATATAAAATGTGTCGAAATAGGGCTTAAATGACCCCCTAAAAGAGTACGTTTTAAATCCTTATCATCCATCATCAGAATTTCCATCAAACTTTCCTAAGTGGTCAATGGTATTAAGAATAGTGACATGACACCCAAAAGGTCTAAAAAATCTAGGGTAGGTTTCCTACCAAAGAACAACTCATTAGGAGTCTTGCCATAAGGCTTTACCACCAGTACCCTGTTCTGAACATAACAAGTTATATTAACAACCTCAGCCCAAAATGTTGTGGGTAATTTGGAATCTGCTAACATGGTCTTAGCAGCCTCTATCAATGTCCTATTTCTCCTTTTAGCAACTCCATTTTACTGAGGAGTCCTAGCTACACTGTATTCTCTTTTAATACACTTAAGTTGACAGAAATCATTCATCACTTGGCTTTTAAACTCAGTCCCATTATCACACCTAATGATCTTAACTTTCTTATCAGCAAGGTTTTATACTGCCATTATGTATGACTTAAGGATTTCACTAGTTTTATCCTAGGTATTCATGAAGAAAACCCAAGTAAATCTGCTAAAATCATTAGTCACAACCAAATAATATTTCTTATTATTCAAGCTGCTAATAGAGGTAGGGCCAAATAAATCCATATGCAGCAAATTGCAGTGGTTGGGTAATATAGTTAAAAACATTGGGCTTACAAGAGGCTCTATACTGCTTCCATTTTAGGCAAGCAATACATGTCTGTTTATTTTCAAATCATTTTAAAGGTAAACCTTGTACAAGGTTATTTTTAGCTAAAAGATTTATTACCTTAAAGTTCACATAACCTAGCCTTCTATGCCATAACATAGACTCATCCAAAGAAGATGTAGCAACTAAACAAGTAAGATATTCTTTGGGCACTATGTTTTTCATAATCACACTGTACAGATTGCTTTTCCTAGGAAACTTAAGTAGTACCTCATCTTCACTAGGCAACTTAAAGTTAGGGGACAAAACCAATCAATCAGTGTCTGTGAACAGAATAAAGTTCTTCTTATCACACATTTGTGACACACTGAATATATTATATTTGAGTTCTTTCACATAATACACATTTTCAAAATCAAGATTACCAGTCTTGATTGTGCCTTTACCAGTAATCCTTCCACCTACACCTCCACCAAAGGAAACATATCCTCCATCCATATCAGTAAAGTCTGAAAGGTATGATAGATTTCCAGTCATGTGCCTGGAACATCCACTGTTTGAATAGCCTTGATCACCATTGTTGTTGGAATGTCCCTGCACACAAGATAAAGGAAATTAGTTCCTTTTGGGGACCCAAGCCATTACTAATTTGGATCTTCCTCGTGCATCCATGTAATCATATTTCTTGAGAGTAAATGATGCACTATTGGGTTGAGTGGTCTTCTTAACCTAACAAGCTGAGGGCTTAACAACATTCCCATTAATTTCCCCAGCAGCACTGACTTTTGAATAAAAAGTATTAGTTTTAGGCTTAAAGGTATTAACTTTTGGCCTATCAGTATTAAGTCTTGATTCAAAAGTATTTACCTTTTCTTGTTAAACTTGATTTGTTCATTAAAGGACTTAAAGTTTGGTGCTGCTTTACCATAAAAGGGTCTTTGTGAAGTAGATGGTGAGTATTTTGAAAGGTTTTTTTTAGGCTTTTCACCAAATACTTTGGGTTGTGGTCTAGAAGTATTGACTGGCCTTAAAGCATTCAAAGGTTTTATACCAGTCTTAAGAAGCACTGCTCTTGGGGTCATAGTGGTTTGAGGTCTAGGATGCATCTTTCCCATTGAATGTTGTCTGCATTGAACCTGCAGATGAGTGAAACTTCCACACACAAAGCAAGATTTGTTAAACATGACAAACTCATCCCCTAATTGCTCAGATTTAAGATTGTTCTAGTTCCTCTGATTACCTCTAGGACTGGATGACCTATTTCTATACATCTCAACATATAATTTGACTTGATCTTCAAGTTCGAGTATCCTACGATTGGAAGATTGTTAGTCGATTGAAAGAAAGGATATTGCCTTTACGGTTTTGGGCAACTCACAGGGGTCATTCTAACATTTGTTGTCATAGAGGGCAAGGTCCTCTATTGTACCTCACGATTCTTTCGCGGTTAATTCAATAAGCTTACCACCGGCCGCTTGGTCAATGGTTTGCCTTGTGGAGAGATTGACACGATCATATAAAATTTAGACTTGGAGCCAAAGATCAATGTTGTGGTGAGGGACTTTGTGGATTAAGTCCTTGAATCAAGTCCACGCCTCTTAAAGGGTTCCGCCTTGACTTTGTTGGAACATCAAGATGTCATTCCTTAGCTTGGTGGTTCTCCACAGTGGGAAACTTTTGGCGAGGAAACGGGTGGTGAGATCATCCCTACTTGAGATGGATCTTGCGGGAAGTCGCTCAAGATAATTACTAGCTTGGTCCTGTAAAGATAATTGGAAGAGACGCAATCGCGTGGTCTCCCGAGTGGGAGCAACAAGGTCAATGGAATCAACAATTTTAAGTAAATCCTTGAGATGTTGATTAGGATCTTCGGAAGGAAGTCCATGGAATGCACATCCATTTTGCACCAACTGGAAGGTTTCGGATCGCAGGGCCTTAGTTTGAGCTTGAAGAGGAAGCTCAATGGTGTTCATATAGCCTTGATGGCTCGGTCTAGAGTATTCACCAAGAATACGGCCTCTTGGTGGGTCGAGTTGTGGTTGATTGAGTGGTAGTGGTTGATGTGGTGGTGTATTTTTTGGTGGATGGTCACCCATGGTGAAAAGTGACAAGTTTACGAACTAAAACACAAAGAAGGGGGATAGAGTAAGAGAAAGCTGATAAAAGAGAAAAAAGCTCACTTGATAGGAATCAAGCAAGTGAACCAACCTGAGATAGAAACCTAACTAGCTATTCTATTCCCCGGCAGCGACGCCAAAAACTTGAAATACAGTTCGAGGTCGAAAGACTTCCCTTTCCTCGAGCAAGCTTTACAACCCACTAGACAGTGTACCTAACCGATGCAGTGTAGTATGGGTAAGACCAGGGGGTTGATCGTTCTCCAGGGGAATAGAGATGCTAGGTAGAGATGTATGACGAGAAGGTGAGGTTGAGGGTGATTCTTTTTAGTCTTTTATATTATTTTAGAAAGCAAGTAAATATCTCGGAGTAAAGGAGTGAGGGGGTGGTACTTCTACCAATTTTAACTACTAATTCTTTAAAATAATAACTAATTAAACTAATGAAAAAGAAAAGATAAGCTATGTATTCATTTGTGTGTTCTTATGATAATTAAAAGTGTGTTTACTTAGATGTTCTTACTCCCTAGTTATCTCTTATTGGTCGGTTGAATTGTCACATCCTCGTTCTAATCGATGCGTTGTATTCCGTGTTGTGACAATTCGTATTTTCAGGTCATTCTCAAAACATTACTCATGTTTCATTATTTATCATTTATCGTGAACTAGGTTTACGAGCATCAAATTCACGTAACCGTAATGGTTTAGCTGTGAATTCATGATCATATCATCGAGGTCATTTCATATAGACTAAATGTAGTCTACATTTCATTATCATCATTATCATTATATTAGTTCATGCATGGTTTTGCATTTTACATTAAACGTATAATTTTCATATTAAATAAACGTTATCGCGTAATTAATTATTTTGACCAATTGATCCATTACTTCCAAAAATTATTCCAATATATTTTTATACTCATATTAAGTTTATAAAATAATATTATGAGTTTACACAGTGTTTTACATTTATTTTGTAACTAAATTGTTGTATTTATATAATTACGACGTTTTTCTTAAATTCGACACGATTATTATTATATCACTCAAATTTTGCAAGAGATGTATTTTTATAATTTTTATGACCTAAAAATATTTTATCTTGGCCCGTGAAAATTTATTTTTATTCAACGCTACCCTAAATATTTACAAATGACTACAAGTTACCATTTAACATCAAATCTTTTACAAGTAATCTACACTTATACATTTTTTAAAAAAAAAAAAAAAAAAAAAAAAAAAGAAGACACAAACAAATGATGACTTGCACCCCTTGTCGACACAAGGGGTGAATCATCAAAGATATTTGCAAAATATCAAGTTAAAGTATTACACAATACTTTCACTTCATTTTATCTCATTTCACAAAAGTTAGACCAAGTTTCCATCTTCTTTTCTCTCTCAAAATTCGGCAGCCAAGGGATCAAAAGAAAGGATCATTTCAAGTTTTCAAGTCAAGTTTAATTACACACTAGTATCATTTGTTGCTAAGGTTTTGTAATACAAACCTCAAGTGATTAGGAAAAACCTTTTGTCCTTAAACCTCATCATATCACTAGTAAGCATTCATAGTCATATTTTTATTTCATATTCATTTTTATGGTCATATCATTTTATTTGAGAAACATGCAAGTCTCATGATGTTTATACCATTTTTAAAGGTTTTTAAGGTTTTTATGTGTTAAATATAAATAATCCATCCTATAATTACTCCTTGTTATATTTTAGTTTTGGTGATGTCTAGGAACCCATGACACCCAAAGAAGGTGTATGGTAGGATTAGAATAGCTTCGGAGTTGTTTTAAATGGGTTAGAATAGGTTTGGCGCGAGAAAAACTCATTTCGACACGTTTTGAAAAGGGTCTGTCCTTAAAATTAAATTCTGGAAAATCCGACATTAGACAAAAATATTTGGCCTAGATATTTAGAAAATATACTTTAAAACGAAACCGTGGCCGCTTGAACGGATTAAAACGGAGTTATAACGAAGGAGATATGAATTTTTCAAGTTAAGCGACGGAAACTATAATTTCTGGAATTTCAGAATGTTATTTCCACTTTTTACGAGTCAAAAATGAGGTTTAGGCGTTATAAAAATGTGGCGATTTAACGAAAATATATTAGTTACTTTTGATAAAACATTTGGAGAACTAAAGTTTTGGAGAACTAAAACCATTTGGAGAACTAAAATAGTTGGAGAACTAAAGATTTTGGAGAACAAAATATTTGGAGAACAAACTTTTGGAGAACAAATATTTGGAGAACAAAATATTTGGAGAACAAACTTTTGGAGAACAAATATTTGGAGAACAAAATATTTGGAGAACAAACTTTTGGAGAACAAAATATTTGGAGAACAAACTTTTGGAGAACAAAATATTTGGAGAACAAAAATGGAGTACATTTTCTCATAAAAGTGAAGTCTTCTAGTAAAAGTGAAATCGCCAAGTATACTTTCCAAAATGTCCAATTGTTTGATTAGCGGAGTTGTAATGAATTAATTACGGTCGCTCAAACTTTGCCGAAAAACCATCCTTAAACTATATTTTGGACTAAAAGTACCATATTTAACCTCTATTTTCTTTATGTTCGAGACCTCTAGGATGAAAACTCACGTACTAAAACTTTGAGATTATCATACGAGCTTCCCAAAACCGTTGAGTTCGTTTCCTAACGCTCGACGTGCACCATTTTACGACTATATTTTAGAAGCTGTTTTTGTCATTTTCATGGAAATTTCAATAACATTATTTTACGACGAAAAGTAATATTTTCACAACAAATCACTAAATGATTATCGTCGGGTATCATTTCAACGCAAATACATGTGAAGTAATTTAAAAATAGTCAAGACGTTAAAAGATTATATTTTCGACGAGAAGTATTGTTTTCAAAAATTCATAAGTGGTATAAATATCATCCGAATCGCATGCATAACATTACATCATGACTTATTACATATCATATCATTCATAATAGGTCAATTTCGAGATCACGCTACATTTCGGTGTACTCAATTTTGTCATCACATCAATTCATCAAGTGAGTTTTCATAGCCCCGTTGTATACATTTAATACTTGTTTTCAAACTTACGGGGGAGAATACATTGCACATCATTTTATTACGATACCAAGTATATCAAATTCATTACATTGCTTAAGTTACCTCATGCCAATTGAATGTCCCCATTATGTAACATGAGCCGTTAATTTCATAGAAGCGAGGGTGAGTGGATAGATCTATCGAGGGTGACTCCTCCATCCGGGTTGGTAGATCCCAACTAGTCATACGGATGCATATCATTTAATAACATTATTTGAGTTGTTTGGCAAACACTCTGTTGGGGCGAACATCATGATCAGTCTAGTTTCGGTGTCATGGACTTATAGCAATTGTAACATTTTTGTGGCGACATTGTCATACATTATTTATACTTGTGTAGTCGTATAATTCATTTTCATAAACCTATGATTTCTCACCAACATTATTGTTGACCGTTTTAGCAATGAATTTTCAGGTAACTAAGACATACTCATCATGGCACGATAAGGAACCCTTTTAGAGTCGCGGCGTCGACTTATATCATTGTATATTATGGCATTTTCTTTCAAAACATCGTTTGGACATATTTTTGTTTTCCGCAAACTTTATCAACTTTTGGGACCTATCTTGTAATTTTGGATGTTTTATATAAATGTCAAACGATGTGTTTTTAAACGACACTTTAGGTCGTTCAATATAACTGTGAATGAGATGCTATGACAGTCAATCCCCAGGAATTCCATTCCGCTGCAAAACAGATAATTTGGGGGTGTGACACGTGTGGTCATAGGGGGGTGCCTAATTTCCTAGTTCTATGAATTGTAACTCTCCTCTAGACTATCCGGGATCACCATGTACCGTAGTATCTCCCCCGAGTACTCTATTATCCTAAAGCTACAACTCACACAATAAACATAACGATGGCTCAAGTGCACTCTCAAGCTTTATGCTATTTAGGACGTTCAATTAAAACAACTAAGTTTCATAAAACTAAGCAAACACAATAGTAATTTAGTTACTCATAATGGATAAGCATGCATACATACAAACAATTGAACATAGGATAAACATGGTGAAAATATGGATTAACAAACTTATATTATGATGTAAAAAGGGTTTGGAACCCTAAAATACTGTCCAAGTCGGACTAAACACGAACTAGGGTTTGATCTCCAAAATTCTACCACACTAAATGCAGAAAAATCGAATTCTATATATAGATTTACAAATGCAATGGCGTCGCCTTTTGCTGGTGATGCCTTCTGGTCGCCGTTATAAGGGTTTTGTTTAGGCCAAGTCATCGTTGGGACGACGTCAGTTGAGAAGTGTGACGTCGTCTGTCTTCATAAGGGAAGTCGTCTTGAGTTGGGTCTTGGACGTCTGGTGTAAAACAAAGAGAGACGCCTTCCAGAAAATAGGCGTGACACCGTCATGCTTTAGAACCAATTTTTCACCTGAGCCGTCGCTTGCAATCTATTAGAAAACCTCCTTAGTGACGACGTCACCCTTTGGTTTGGGACGCCGTCAGGCTTGCAAAACATCTTGTTTCTTGACTTTGCCGTTTTCTTCATTTTTTCGCTCCTTTTCGTCCAAATATGCTTGAATCCAGCATTTTGCTATCAAAAGACCTAAAATGTGAAAAGGAACGATTTTAAGTAATAACGGATATAAATTGTATCGATTTAAGGCTTAAATGACCCCCTAAAAACGTATGTTTTAAATCCTTATCACTCACGTTCGCCGATGATCAAGAGTGTTAGGGTTAACTCGTGTTCGAGTCCAAATCTCACAGGACCCTTTTTGTTCGAGTTCGATATTGGTTCTCATCTAACTTTGTCTAGCCGGAGCCTCGAGGTATATCGTAATCCTTATTATGACATAATTGTTATATTAGTCACAGGTAATGAAGCATTCGAAATTGGGTTTTGGTAATACTATAGATATTATGTATTTGATTATAACTTATAAAGAAGAAACGTGGGCATGAAGTATTTTTGCAAAGATTGATCTCTTATGTAATTTATATATTTTACATAGTTAATTCATAAAAATTAATAGTTATATATTCTTTTACACTAAATATTTTTGAATGCTTAAAATGGTGAATTGGAAGCTACGTCAGATATACCAATACTAATGAAGAAGAGAACTGAGCATGAATGATTAAAATAATTAACCTTTATATATGGTGTATCTTCAGCTTAAATGTATTTTATTGCTTTCAAAACTGTTTTCGCTATAAAACTGTTTTGGCGTTTGACAAATAACGGAATATTTTGCTCATTTCCAAAATCGTATTTACTATGGAGTTCGTTCCAGTTTAAACCAATGCATGTGTATTTTTAATCTTTATAATATGAAAAGCTGATTTTTCTTTTATAAATAAAGTTTCGAGGCAGCAGTTGATATTTGTTATGTACTCAGGAGAAGAGATCTAGTGAGAAGTAATATTGAAATGAGAATAATGAGAAATGTTTCCAACCACATATTTTAAATAGAAGGGAGAATTTTAAGGGGAGATGCATCTATTTTTGTAAGTGCATCTTATATGTGTGGTTGTAATTTCTTCTCACTCTTCTCATTTTTATTCTTTTTATCATTTGATCCTGTACTCAGTAGGTAAATTTGAACATCCTATTATAAGATACTAAGGCTGTAGTTAATGACTACAAAACCTTAGTATATTAAAAAAAACAAATAGAGTTAGTTCAGTATACTGGACATGCTTTACAAGTTATAGAATCATGGTCATGGATCAAGTATGAAACTTATTGATGTAAAAACGAACATTTGACACTAATAATATTAGGGGAAAATGAGGCAAATAAACCAGGCGTCCTGATGCTTATCACTTTTTGGACCACACCTTTTTTTAATTTCAAACTAGACCAGTTGCCCACCGATTTTCTTGGACCCAACCAGGGGCTGTCACGTGGCCGACAACTTATGACACAAGTACGTATTTTGAAAGTATATGTCATGTATTGTAATGTATTTTTTTTGGGCAACTTGTATTGTTTTTTGCGCATCTTTATATTTTTTGGCAACTTGTATTTATACACAAGGATACTTTGGTCATTTTAAATTTATACACAATCTTTTATAATTATCTACTTGATGTGTTTTATCATCGATTTAATCTGTAATTTTAGTTAAATTTGCATTTGTGGTTGTTCCCTTGATGAAAGTCAATAGGGTTATCACCCCTAAACCGAAATTCAGGTTTTGTAAATTTCTTAATTTGATGTAATTATCTTCTGCTAAAAAACATCTGAATCAGGCTCGGCATTTATTATTGTATCAAAATTATTATATCTTGTTTTATACTCTAGATATATTTAGGAGGAATGATGTTCTGAATGTGAGACATTGATTTGCAAATGGAGCAACTATAGCTTGTTAGGACTTCTTTTCTATGATATTTTAAGGTATTGATTGAATTGATATTCTCTAGCATACAAGTACTTCTAACCTTTAAGCTTTTATATCTTATCTTAAGCTTTTCAAGTAGCTGTTGAAGTTTATATCTACTATTTTCAGTCTAAAAGGGGCGTTTGGACGTACTTTTTATATGTCCGCAGCACTTGGATGTATGGGTTGATTTGATGTGGCTGTTTAGACTAGCCGATGCGGATTGGCTTTGGCAGGGTGTAATTTTTGCACTCAAATCCTAGATGGCAAAATGCCTACCACTTATTCAGATGGCACAACATACCCTGTGGCTTGTCGAGATGTTGAAAAGGTCAGTTTGGCAGACTCTTACCGTACAACACTACAGTTATAAACAACTTATAATATTCTGCATTTGTTTTATATATCAGGTGTAGTTTCCCATGAATGAAATTGGAAATCACTAGGTACTCGATGTGCTCCATATCCGCACTGACGTTGTTTACCTTTATGACTCTCTCTACTCAGCCGGAAGAGGTACACGGTGGCGGCGAGGTTTGAAGAGAAAGTTACAAACACATCTTAAATCGTACCTAACAAAGGCTGGGGATACTGCATAGTAAGGGCATATCACCGGGGGATTATATAATCACATACCAGTGTCCAAAAGTCCCACAACAATCAGACTTTTATGGCGATTGCTGAGTATGGGTGTGCAGTATTTTGTACAGATTGCTCTGTAACCAGCCTCTGGAAGTACACGACCCTCTTCAAACAACGTTAGCTTACCGTGAACGGATGCTTGAATACTTCTGGAAGCACAAGGTTGAATACACAAATTGATAGCCATCTTTCAAGGTACGATCCTTAATGTCCATTTGACCCATAATTATTGTCAAATGTGTGGAAAACTATAAGGGGAGGGGGGGTTGAATAGTTTTGCCAATTTTAAGTTAGTTTCAAAAACTTTAGATTCGATATTATGTGAAATCGTACGGATGAAGACAAAGTATAGATCTAATGGTAATGCAAGTAAATAAAGTAAAGTAAGGGATAGAAATGACGTAACCGATTTATAGTGGTTCGGCTACAAGGACACCTTCCTTGCCCTACTCCACTCTCCGAGTCACCTACTCGAGAGTTCAAGCACTATGTCAACAAATTCCTTCAACTTGGCGGAGAAGCCTTCACAACGTTGCTTACACCTTTTTCTGGTACAAAGCTAAATACCAAGTCCGTAACACGGTGGACCAAACCAACACGGCTATTACACAACAACCATGTGAAATATCAAATACAAGATGTTTGCTACAGAAATCTTGTGGAGGAATAAATCAATCAAGGACCCCTTGCTTGGATGACTTGTAGAATGCTCGTGATCTCGCCTTAGAGAAGGACCTATATGAGAATCACAAAAGAAAGAAACAAGAACAACTCTCTAGATCAACTGGTCTTTTATTAGAAGAGAATGAGAGTATATGAGAGAGTTAGTAAGAAGAGGGGTGAGTTAGAATGAAGAAATTGCTCTCTATTTATAGGTAAAACATGCCACTGTTCCCCGGATCCCACGGATCTCTGCCTTAAGGGATCCGTCTAGTGTAATGTTAAGGATCCGTGGGACGCTCCTCTTTGCCTATAGGTTTTTTTGTTTACGGGTCATGGGTCATGGGTCATGGGTCATGGGTTATGGGTTGTTCCATGGGTATTAGATTAGATACAGTGTATCTAATGGATGCAATGCATCTAGTCAAATGGGTTATGGGTTAATACCATGGGTTATGGATGTGATCCACGGGTTGTGATTTTTACCCATCCTAATAAACTATTACAACAAATGATTTATTACAACATTTTGTATTAAATGTCTATGTGTAAATGCTTTACAAAAATAACATGTATCGTTATAATTTTACTTATGATAACATTATATTTGTTATCAACAAAACACAAATTGATCGCTAAATATTAATAAACGTTTTTACGGTTTATTTGTATTAACAATCTCCCCCTTTTTGTTGATTACAAAACATAATGTTATGATGAGTAAAACTTTAGATTAGATATATGTTTTGAAAGACTAAGTTTTACTTCTTCTCCCCCTTTTGTTGAAACAAAAAGTTAACCAAATGAAGAAATAAAAGGTGGAAAAATAGTCCACGTATCGCTTACTCCCCTTGACGGTAGCTCCCCATCGATTGGGGCGTCGAGTGAGAAAAATAAAAATATCCTACAAAGAAAGGGTTAGTAATAACATGCATAAATAATCTTGGGATCGACGAGAATCAAGATTGGGACCCAAGGTATGTAAAAAAGGCCTTGTAATAAAACAACAAAATGTAGTGGTATTTATGCCACATACAAGCATGTAAAAGTAAGAACATGACTTGTTCTTAAAAATGACTCAAAAGAGAAATACTAAAAGTAAAGATAGTAATAATGATTCCTTCCATGCTTGCATAAGGTTATGGATGGAGATTTTGATGAGTGATGATGTTGATGCGATCAAGGATGGGGTTGAGTATGACTCGCATTTCTTCCCTAATTTATATTGCAATATCCCTAGTGGATTGGCAATGCTCACAATGTAAGTGATGTGGGTAATGAGTGCGAGTTTTCCGGGTTACTTTGATTTGTGAGATGCGGAAGTTGTGGTGGAAAAGTTGGAAAATATGGATCAAAGTCCGGAATGTTTGGAAGTGGTGGTGGAAAAGAACCTAGATGTTCTTGTAACACAATGGGAGCTAAAGGTGGTGAGGTTTCAAGGTCTTTGAAAATTGTATTTGGAGAAGTTGGAGGTGTCAAAAAGACTAGTTCTTTTTGCTTGGTTTGTTGAGATCTTGTTGGAGTCTTAAGAAGTTCCAAAAGAGTGACCTTAGGTGGTGATTTGATGGGTGATGAAGTTGGTGTAGTTTTTGGTGATGAACGTGGTGCTATAATAGAAGCATCTTGTGGTGAATGAGTGGTTGGTGATGAACCATTTGATGATGGTTTTGCTAAGCAACAAGGCCGGATGCTAATCCGTGCGGATTTCCTAGATTTTAGTTGTGATACTTTGGAAGGTGGGATGACAAAAATTTGGATTTCTGGAAAGGGATTGTTTGCACTAGGTGATTCATCTAAGTTGGAAGATCTTTTGGATGACATGATGGTGTTTGTTTGTTAAGTTGAGATGAATATGCAAGCATTTTGGGAATCCAATTTATAAAAAAAAATAATGCATTATAATGAATGCTTGACCCAAAGTATGGATTAAAATATAATGATTAGATATGAATTTAAGGCATGTTATCATGAGAACACAAGCATTGAATAACATACTAAAAAAAAATGATGAAAAATATTGAAGTTTTCATCAAAAGTGAGAAAAATAGAAGATAAAACTAGCTTCTGTCTCACGGATCCCACGGATCCTTCCCTTGAGGGAACCGTCCAGCATTAAGGCTGGGATCCGTGGTACTGGTAATTCAGCTAGCTCAAAATTTTTCCTTTTGGAAACATTTATGCCTAGTGTGTGCCTAAATGCAAACTATTTGGAGTTACGGTTATCTCGACTCCTAAAATAAAAGAAAAATAAACTAGAAGTGAAAAAGCACACTATTATGTGAGATAACCCGAGTGCTCCTAATTCATTGTTGCTTAAATGAATGTACCTGAAAACACATATTAGTTATGTGTTCTCTTTAGCATACAAAAGACATGAGATGCAATGAAAAAACTTTGTATTAATAATGAAAAAGGGATTTGTCCTAGACGTGAGAAATATATTTTGTGAAAGTGATACGGGAAGAGGTATCCTTGTAGAAAACGTTTAGAAAAAATTTTAAAAAGATTTGTGTGAATAAAACGTTTTACTCCAAAAACAAATATGTATGTAATTACGTGTTTGCAACATGTACTTATCTTGAAAAGTAAGAGAAAACTATGAGCTTATAAGTGAAAACTTATCTTTGGTTTTTAAAATTCCCGTATTGCTTGTGAGTTGTGCGTGAAATAAATATCCTATACTCAGAAAGAGGAAGGCTAGTGTTTACAAACCTTGTAGAGTTTAAAAACTAATTACGACGATTGTTCCATGAGACCAAGACCAAGACGAAGTAGGTTGAATTGTTCCCGCTTCAAAGGTTTGGTGAGGACGTCGGCTATGTTGTCTTCGGATGCTACCTTTTCAATAGAGATGTTCCCCTTTTGAACCTTGTCTCTTAAGAAGTGATGACGAATCTCTATATGCTTTGTGCGAGAATGCAATACCGGATTCTTGCTTAAGTCGATGGCACCTAGTTTTCACATAGAATGGCTATGTTACTTAGATGAATGTTGTAGTCAACTAACGCTTGTTTCATCCATAATGCTTGTTGGCATGCTTTGCCGGTGGAGACATATTCAGCTTCGGTTGTTGAGATGGCCAATGCCGTTTGCTTCTTTGAGAACCAAGATGTTAAGAAACATCCCATAAAAGAACATACTCCACTTGTACTTTTTCGGTCAACATAATCACCTGCATGGTCATAATCAGCATATACAATTGTTTCTACCCCCGTACCCTTAGGATAGCACAATCCTAATTGAGTTGTGTTGGGAATAATCTGTTATCACTGATAGTTGTGGTAGACACTGCTTGGATTACACTAGCAGTGGAAACGTATTACCACTGCTGGTACATCATTACCACTGCTATTAGATAATGGTTAGTATTCGTATAATGATAAGTATAGAAAAGATCTCCTGTATATTCTATATTGTTAGCTTTATACTTATCTTGTAAAGGACTCCTTGTACTATAAAAGGAGGTCCTAGGTCATTGTCTTAGATACTTACTTACATACGTTTTACATACATACGTATTATTCACAAAGGCTTCAAGGTGTAACCCTAGTGATAAGCAAGATCACTCGTATTATTCATTAATAATATTGGAGCTTAAGTTTTGTGTTTAATCTGTGTTTACTTACAATACATCATACAATACGTTTTCTCAGTATTGATAAGTATATTCCGCGTGCTTAGTAATATAACTCAAAATATCAATAACACAAGGTGTGTTTTCCAGATCCATCAAGTGGTATCAGAGTGAAGGTTCTGATATTTTGATTTAGAAGACTCAAGGAATAAGCTTAACCTACTCACTCAATTCAATGGAGATGGAAAACAACCAGTCAAACTCCTCTTCTACTCCAAGACTTCCTAAGCTCAAACTTAATGAGTTTGAGATGTGGAGCATGGTGATTGAGCAATACTTCCTAATACAGGACTATGCTCTTTGGGAGATCATCCAAACTGGTGATTCTTTCAAGTCTGTGTCGAAGACGTTAAAGGTTGGTGACACAGATGTTGTGACGTTTTTGTTCCTGAGTCAAGTATTGAAAAGGCACTAAGGAAGAATGATCTTAAGGCTAGAAGTTTGTTGCTGATGACTCTTCCTAAAGACCAGATCATAGCATTCAACAAGTTCAAGACTGCTAAAGAATTGTTTGAAGAGATTTGCTCAGTGTTTGGTGGTAATGATGCTACAAATAAGACTCAAAAGACATTGTTGAAGCAAAGTTATGAAAACTTCTCTGCTTCAAGCAATAACTCACTTGATAGCATCTTCACCAAACTTCAAAAGATTGTTACTCAACTGACTATGTTTGGCATTGAGGTAGAAAAGGAAGACCTCAATTTGAAGTTTCGAAGAAGTTTGCCTTCAGAGTTTCAAACTAATGTTACTGTCTGGGAAAACAAAGAAGATATTGAAACAATGAAGCTCAATGATCTTTACAACAACTTTAAACTCATTGAACAAAGACTGAAGAAGGCTGGGAAACTTAGTACAAGCTCAAGCAGCTTGGCTTTGATGTCAACCTCTATTGACAGTGATGATTCTGAAGATGACAGTGATGATGATGTTGCCACTCCTGGTTCTACAGTTTCCACTGGTAATGTTAGTGTTACCACTGCAGGTTCAAAGAAGAAGATTGCTGGTATTGGAGATCCTACCTTTTATGCTTTTATCTCCACTCAAGTCAATGGCTCCATTTTAACTCATGAAGACATAGAGCAAATTGACGAAGATGACTTGGAAGAGATGGACATAAAATGGCAAATAGATCTTCTTAGCATGAGAGCTAGGAAATTCTACAAGAAGACTGGCAAGACTATTCACATCAATGGTAGTGAAACTGCAGGCTTTGATAAGAAGAAAGTGGAGTGTTTTAACTGCTACTAGTTGGGACACTTTGCTAAAGAATGTAGAAGACCAAAGACCAAGGACAACAGGTCTACTTGGTACAAGCAAAAGAAGGAACCAACTGTGGAAGAGCCAAAGGCAATGTTGGCTATTGATGGTGTGAGCTATGATTCGAGTTTCATGGCTGATGAACATGAGGAAGAACATTCAGATGCTGCTCTTGTTTCTACTGAAGTTGCTCTCATGGCTTTCTCTGACTCTGAGGTACAAAACTTTAAAAGTTGTTCTAAAACATGTAGGGCTGCTAGAGAAGTTGAAAGGCTTAATGATTTATATTCTAAAACATGTAGGGCTGCTAATTATACTGTGTCAAATCTTAGGAGAGCCATAGCTGTATTGGAAAACCAACTAGAGCACTATAAAGAAAATGAGACAAAATATAATGATGATATGATTCTTCTTAGAAGAGAGGTAGAACATACAACAGCTGGGAATGTAGCATACCAAGAAGAGTTTGAAAAACTTAAAAAGAAAAATGAAAATGTCAATTTAACTTTAGACACATGTTATCATCAGTCTAAGTCAATTGATAAAATTTGGGATGCTCAAATTCAAAGTAAAGTTAAGTCTGGTATGGGTTATAATACAGTGCCTCCACCACTAAGAGGTGTTCCATCACCTCCAGATATTGATCTAGCTCATACAAGCTTAGAAGATTTTCAAGAACTTGAAAGAGAATATGGTCCTCTAAAAGAAACATTTGTGAAAAATGAGGAATTGGTTAAGCATGATAATGATGTTTTTGAGAGTGCTAGTGACTCATCTGTTGTAGATGAGAATGATAAAAACAATGTAGAGACTTCTATCCCAAAAGTTGTTAATGCTTTTACAGAGGAACCTAGGAAGCCAGTTAACAAACCTAGACAAACTGTAAGGTATGCTGAGATGTATTGGAACAAGTCACCAGCTCCTAGGGGTAACCAAAGGAGTTGGAATCATGTTAAACCTCAACAACTAGGTAGTGATTTTGTTATGTACAATAAGGCATGCTATATCTGTGGTAGTTTTGATCATTTACATGCTTATTGTGACTATCATAATGGGAGAAGGGAAGTTCATGGGAATAAAAGGGTGGTGTCTAACAGGTTTCAAAATAATGTACACCCTCATTCACACTGCAACATGGTCCCAAGAGCAGTTCAACTAAGAAGTGGCCTCAAACCTTTTGCCACTGCTAAAACTGTTAACACTGCTCACCCTAAGTCACCTGTTAAAAGTGCAAAGTCCAAAAAAACTTTTGCAAAATCTGCACAAACAGGGAAAAAAACTTTTCAAAATAATAAAGTTCATTATAACCAACAGTGGGTACCTAAAACCAAACCAGCAGTTTCCACTGCTCATTCAAAAGTTTCCACTACAAGTGTTGTAAACAAGAAAAAGGGGGACATGGGCAATGCTGTGAAGGCCTCAGCACATTGGGAATGGAAACCTAAAGGAACTACCTCATCAACCAATCCCAATGGTGTATCAATGACCTTTGATAGATTTAACTATATTGATACACGAGGCAGATCCAAGTCAATCATGGCTTGGTTCCTCAAAAGAAACTAACTCACTCTTTTATGTGCAGGAACATCCAAGGATAAAAAAGATCATATCAAGGTTACACAGATAGTGGATGTTCAAGGCACATGACTGGCAATAAGTCCTATCTCTCAGATTTTGAACATTATGATGAACAATATGTCAGTTTTGGAGGTGGAGTAAATTGTAATGTAAAATGATAACAACAAGAGTGATGCAAGAGATATTAAAGCAAATGGATCATTATTCATATTTAACAAAACTGCACTCTAAGTGCAGAGGTTACATCCATTAGGTTCATACTACCAGCATCATTACATTAAAGAGAAACAGAGCACAACATAAAACTACAAACTGATCACTAAAGCTTAACCTCCTGCCTCACAACCCTAACCTAATAACCATCTATCACCTATGGCTTCTTTGGTAAAGCCCACTTTCGCATCAATTTAGGATCCCCTCGCATATCAATCCAAGTATACACCTTAGGGCTTGCTAATCCCATCACCACTATCCCAGCAGGTGGTGAGGATGATGAAGGACCTACTGATGGTGGTGCTGATAGCAATGGTAGAGAAGGTGATGGTTGCAGCTCTTTAGGAGGGACTATTGCTGCAAGAGGGGGCACACTCAGGACTCTTCCTGAGGTCTCATTATCTGTATCTTATATAGAGATACATAGGAGCTGATCTCTGAGCTTTCCCCCTTGATAAGTGCATCCTGAGGCACTGGCTGTAGTGATGAAGGACCAGCAGAAAAAGGATTTGAGACAACACTTGAATGCTTTCTCTTCCTGGAAACAACCTCCTTATACTCTTCTTTCTCAACTCTCCTAGGGTTATTAAAAACAAAGTTATCCCAAGAACTATCAGTTGAACTGCTAGAAGAAAGATTAATTGGACTGGAATGACTCATGGTGTTGTTGGAGATATATAAGTCTTTGAGAGAGAAAGTTTTGGAGTATGTAATTATAGTGGTGTGTGAGTTTAAGGTCCTTAAATATATGTTAAGTTGGATTCAGTAAGTTAATGAGGGGAAGGTATAAGTGGTTGAGAAGTAAATGAAGTCTTTTGACCCTGGTAAACGAATCATTGACTAGGAGTTGACTTCATTAACTTGGAGTTTTGCCACTGCTAAGCTTATGGAATCACTCCTTGCTATTCTCTAACCACTGATACCTCACAAATGCTTTCAGTGTATGATTTATGTTTGTGACAAGCAGATTTGAAGGATTCTTTGTTTACATTGAAGATTGTTGCTGTTTAGTGCTAGTATATTTTATTGTCCACTGCATCTGATGAAGAAATTATGCCTAACAGTGGTAACTATAATGCAATCAGTGGTAACAGGTACTCTCACAAAGAAATCAGTAAAACAAAGAAATTTTATTCAAGTCATCATGATGATTCATTACAACCAAAGAGAAAGTGCTACTAAACATAAACAAAACATAAAAGGATGCAATCTAATCCTACACCCTACACCAGCTACTCCATTGGTTTCTTGCCTTAGCCCACATAGTCATGCTTGTTCTTCCGGGCTCTCTTTCTTTTGTTCTCAAAGGTTGACTGCATTCTTGGACAAGGAAGACCAAGAACTTGTGAAGGGGGCCTTGGGAGTCTTGCAGGCTTCTCTGGTATAGCTATATGCTTCATGTTTGAGAGGGTTGTCTTCAATGCTGTTGTCAGAGCCTTTGGCAAATCTTTGGCCAAGGAATAGGTCTCATCCTCATTCTCATCATCATCTGATGAAGTGGTGTAAAACTTAAGAGATGGTGCCAGTTTAGTAGCAGGTGCACGCTTAGCAGTCTCTTTAGTGTACTTCTTGGATGAAGTGCTTCCAGTCCATGGTGGAAAGTATCCAGCCCACCCTGATGCTTCTGAGGAAGACTCTGACTCGATCACAAACTCTTCCTTTGAATCAGAAGAGATGTTAATGGTGTTGGACGGATTGCTCATGATTATCTTTAAGGGTTTTGTGTGATTGAATGTGTTTTGGTAAAGATATCAATTTGCCAAGTCTCCTTATGAGTAAATATAGATATTATCGGGTTGACTTTGGAAGATATTTTTTTTAGTGGCTTGGTTAAAAGTAACTTTGGTTAAGAGCAAGTTGGTTATCTCTACTCTTTGAATTATGCTAACTTATGCAGATACATAACCAATCTTGGATGGGAGTTGATCTTAGAAGGTGTATAACTGAGATACACAACAAATGGTTATTGATTCACCATGTCTAATCCACATAAGAATCAACTAGTCCAGAGCAAACGGCTACTAGTAAAGACTTGACAAATCCGTTTATGGTAGATAGTTTACCAAAAACTATA
The DNA here is from genome assembly GCA_019973895.1 of Chrysanthemum seticuspe. Classification (NCBI taxonomy): domain Eukaryota; kingdom Viridiplantae; phylum Streptophyta; class Magnoliopsida; order Asterales; family Asteraceae; genus Chrysanthemum; species Chrysanthemum seticuspe. The sequence continues at coordinate 36,327,447 of BPTQ01000006.1, forward strand.
TGGTTATCAACTCACCATATTCTTTATGATAAGAGTTGGCTAGTCCATAGCAAACGGCTCATGGTAAAGACATATCAAATCCGTTGATAGCTGATAGTTTGCTAAAAACTATGGTAAGAGCAGACAAATTTTAATATGTTTTATTTTACCACTGCTCTTTGAAAATCTTTGTGAAAAATTCCCACTTCTAGTTCATAGTTTCCACTGACAGTGTTATTTTTACCACTGTTGTTCTAGCCGTTACAACTGACAGTGTCAGTAAATAAATTTTTACTAGCCGTTGAAAGAAACCACTGATTTCCATATATATAGGGTAAAATTTTAAGAAGATTATCTACTTTCCATATTGTTATTTACCCTCTTAAGATAAATATTTTCTAAAGATAGTCTTTCTTGCGCAATAATCTTAAACCCTACCTCTATATATCTTTCTCTCTCAATTGGCTAGTTATTCCTTTAATTCATACTGACATAATAAAAATTTTCAACAAACGATTCTATGGCACCGATCACTTTTGCAGATGAGCACAACCAAGTGGCCTACTTACAAAAGTCAAATGAGAAGAGTCACCTATATAAGGTATGCTTTACTTTTAAATCCCACAATCTATATCTCTCAAATCAAACAGTTTTGGACTTCTGCTCAGTCCATAACCATTGAAAATTGAGATACACATGAAACAGTGGATGCTCTTAGAGCCACTGTGGACGGGGTAACTATTGATGTTACTGAGGTATCCTTGAGGAGGATTCTCCAATTGGATGATCTCAATGGTATCATCTCCTTACCCATGCCCGAAATTCATATACATGTTTCTTCTATGGGGTATGATAGCACTGACAAAAAGGCTACTTTCAAAAAGAGTGGTTTTTTTCCCCATTGGAGATTTTTGATTCATACTCTTTTGCATTGCCTAAGTCCTAAGAAAACCTCCTATGAACAGTTCAGTTCAACCATGGCTTATCCTTTGGTTTGTCTTGCTTCAGATAGGATTTTTAATTGGTCAAACTATATTTTTACAAGTATGAAAGGCAATGTAAAGAGTACAACAAAATTTTTGATGTATCCAAGGTTTGTGCAAGCAGTGTTAAATGAGTTTCAACTGCAACCCCATACTAATGTTTATAAAATCCGTTGCCTAAAGACTAAAGTTTTTCAAAATATGAACAAAGATGGCAATATGATTTTACACCTGTCTTTCCTCAAATGCTTGCCAAGATTTTTCAGGTACAAAACACACCCATAATCTCTGTTCCAAACATTGATTATACTTCACCTGTTTCTCACACCTATGAGAGGAGGCGCAAACAACCAATTTCTCTCATGACAACACAACATGTTTCTGAACCTTTTGGTCTAGGAATAAGCAGTGGTGGTTCTAGACTTCAACCTAGTCCAACTAGGGAGGAATCTGAGCCATTGCCCCATGATTCACCTCTCCCAACATGTCACACAGTTGGAAGTGTTGATGGAAGTGGGCAACAATTGGAATTGCGGGTTTTGTGTACCAAATTAGCCATGCAGGTTGAATCTCTTCAAAAGGATCTGGCACATGTAAAAGAACAGCATGCCAAGGACATTACACACTTGCAAGAGGAGATTTAGACCTTGAAAGAAGAGTTACTGGGGTTAAAAAGGAAGAAGAAAAATGCAAAGCAAGTGATATCATCTTCATCCTCACCTAATGATGATGATTCAGCTGATTTTGATCAAGATTTGGGAAATTCTCCCAAACCGGGGAGGAAAACAGATGCTGGAACTAAGGGGAGGAAAATTGATTATGAAGATGAAGGTGTTTCTAGTAAAGGTGCAGAGGAAGCTGATACTCAAGAAGAGCAACAAGAGCAAGATATTTTCAGTACTGTAACTGCAGGTTTTACCACTGATACAATTTCCACTGCCGAGCCAAATATTCCCAATATTGGACATGATGTTGCCACTGCAAGTGAAGAAATTGAAAATCAAAAGAAGGATAAAGGTAAAGCTGTTATGCAAAGTCAGGAGCATTCAAGAAGAAAGATTTCCAAGAAAGAACAAATTCAAATTGCTCTTGATAGAGAAGTTGCTAAGAAGATTACTTAAGAACAAGTTGCTGAAAAGGAAAAGCTTGAAGTATTGGAGATTGCAAGCTTTATGGAGGCTAGAAGACCGAATATAATGGAAGATCCTCTTTCCACTGTTCAACCTACAATATTTAAAGAGAAAACTCCATAGTTCAGCTATGTACCTACAGAAGAAGATATTGCTTTCTTGATTGAAAATGATATAGATATCAAGAGAAAAGCAATTGACCTAGTTGCTAATAAGTCTTTAACTGAAGATCAAAGAACTGCTCAGTTAAGGGACTTTATTCAGATGAAGAATAGTCAAGCACTTCAAGATGTAATCAATTCAGTCAAAAAGGGTCAAAAGAAACCAAGGCAACCAACCAAGGTACAAATTCTATCATATATGAAGAGATGCGGGATCTTTCTACATCGCCCCATACAAAGAATCTCTTCTTTTGTTAAATCAGCCAGACCGTGCTGTGTATAGTATGTTTTATTTTTAGCTTACCATTCTATTCATGTTTTATTTTTAACTTACAATTATATTCATGTTCAACAGGTTTGTTTGGCAGAAGTTAGGGATCATGCTTAATGGGAATGAAGCTTTGTGGTTTTAGTACGCTGTCTGTATGGGAAGGAAGCATGGAGTGGTTAGCTTTTTTTGCGTACTCGCTGAATGTTATAAATCAAGTGGTTATATAATATGTAACCATTAAACTTATAATTAGGTAGTAATAGTAATATTGATAACGCTACACGCGTCGTTCGGGGTCAAGGAAACTTCCTTTTCTTCGAGCAAGTTTTATAACACCCTAGGCAGTGAACCTAATCGTTGTAGTGTAGTAATTAGGGTAAGCCACGGGTATTGATATCGTTCTCTAGGGGAATAGGAATGCTAGTAAGGAGTTACTACGCTAAGGTTAAGGTTGAGGAAGATTATTTTTTATATTTTTATATTTTATGAAATGGAAAGGTACGAATCTCGGGTATTGGATTTGGGGGGTTGGTATTTCTACCGATTACTCTACTATTATCTAATTATCTAAACTAAGGTTGTGGGAGTCTATGTCTAATTAATGTGTGGTCGTATGATAGTTTAAAGATGTGTTTACTTAGGTTGTACTACTCCTTAATTATCTCCTATTGATGGTTGAGTTGTCACGTCCTTATTCTTAGTTGCGTTGTGTGTCTAAAGTTGTAGGGTATGCGTTTCTCCCTAACTCTTTGAACTTACCAAAGGGTCTCGTCTACAAAACCCACTAGGGATAATAAACTCTTACTCTAAGGCACTCTTTGGATGGTTTAGCTTACAACTACTCAGGTAATTATATTCTAAGGTTCACAAAGATGAATCAAGCGTTAAGTACACAACGAATGACCTATCGCATTACTAGATCATTAATCAACTAAGATAAGAAACAACTAATCAATATTCAATAATTAAGTTTCATACTTCCTAAGCAAACACACAAATAAATTAGCCGGACATGGAGAACATGCAAGCATACACACAAATAATCAAAGACATAATTGAATTAATGAAGTAAATACTTATCTTGATGTAAGATAGGGTTTAAAACCCTAAAATACTGTACAAGACACCTTAGGTTCGGTTTTAGGTTTTCACCCCAAAAGACTCTCCCTAAAACTGAAAAATTCGGATTCTATATATAAGATTACATATGCGACGGCGTCACCTTATGTTTCGTGACGCCGTCGTGTCGCCGTCATTAGGGTTTCGTCTTGGCCACGTTAACCTTGCGACGGCGTTACCTTATGTCCGTGACGCCGTCCTCTTTAGCTTCTGACGTCGTCTGGATTGCATCTAGGCCGTCTGAGTAGCGACGGCCTACTCTTTTACAACTGGACGTCGTCACTTGAAAATAAGAGTTTTGGGTTCTGAACCGTCACAAAAATCCTCGGACGGGGTCGCAATTAGCACCTGACGCCGTCTCCTTCTAATTTCAGCTGCTGTGAGTGTCTCGATTTTGACTTTGGCCATTTTCTTCATATATTCGCGCCTTTTCGTCCAAATAAGTACCATTCCAGCATTTTGCCTTCAAGAGACCTAAAAAGTGAAAAGGAACGATATTAAGCAATAACGGATACAAAAGTGATCAAATAAGGACTAAAACGACCCCTCAAAATGGTACCTTTTAAAACCTTATCAAATATCCCTACACTTGTTATTTGCTTGTCCTAAAGCAAATGTGCTTTTAACCAATTAATTTATAAGTTAGGGGTCATGAAGCATTAATTCAAAACGGTCCACAACACATATAAGCCCCGCAAAAGTCATAACAAGCACGGAAATTACATACTAGCACCTCACATGGGGTGTTTGGATACTCACATCTCTCTCGGGTGTATATATGAAATATAACAAATAGGAAATGGAAGATAAACACTCATTAACTGGTCCTAGTACATAGATTACCATAGGCTTGAGAATAGATCAAACCTCCATCGCTTTGGCGTAAGCACCTAGGAAAGACTATCAAAGAAGTCTTTTAAAGGGTTGTAATGTTAGGCTTAGGGTAGGGAAACAAAGGGTTTGGTGGGATAGGCTATTTAGTGGTGGCAAGTCAAAAATCTCTATGTTAAATGCATATGAAGAATGGCGTTGCTAAGCCAAGACTCGACAATCTAAAGTCTAGATAACTGAAATAAACAAACATAAATTCAAAGATAGATGTAGGATGGTAGCCCATTTTTTTTTTTTTTTTTTTTTTTATTTTTTTTTTACACTATATTTTTTTTTCTTTTCTATTTTTCTATTTTTTTTTGATTTTTTTTTTCATACACTTTTACTCTACCATCCTCTACGATAACATCAAAATACTAGGAATTTATAGGCATATCCCTACACTTGAGTTTTTATTACTCTAACACTAATTTGACCCGATTTGAAAAGATCAAAACACTTGGGGTACATTATTATGCAAACAAAGTGAATTTGAATTTAACGTTCCCTTCCCGTCATTTCATAAACTTTAACTTTTCCCATGAGTCCCAATCGTCCCAAAACTGTATACAAAGGATATGACTCGACTTAGCAACTTATGCAAGCAACTAGATAATTGAACTAAGGGTTTAGGGCGATAACAAACATTTGCACTAAAAGTGAGTGCATAAGGGGTAGGCTAAGGCGATTTGGGTGTATATTTGGGGGTGGGGTGTAAACAATGCTCTTCATTGATATTCCGGAAAAACCGAAACATCACGAGAACCGCGAAAAGGATAGGCTCTGAGGGGTTAACTAGGGGTATCGTGTACTAAAGATGAGTACAACGCAAAAGGTGTGGGGGAATTACTCAACCGATATGGAAGAAGTAATTATATTACGGGTATCAAACAAGGGTTATCCTAATGCCTCTTATCATTTAGTTATTCCTAACTACACAAGTGTAGCCTCACTTGCGATCTCGGAATGCATCACAAAACAAGTTCTAGAATCTAATATACTACCGGTTCACACTCTAAGCATTGAAGATGAATGCTTTAATTACTACTAATCTAAGGGCGATCCTCACATTTTGGTGGAATTTGGGTGGTAAAGGGTTTTTGTGCTAGTCATGCAACTTCCTATCCATGAGATGCTTTTGTTAAGACTAATGGCCCACTCCTATATGTCATAAAAAATTTTAAATTTGGTGCCAAAATTACCCTAACCGACATTTCCTCATGGTTTATTACACAATCACAATTGGACAAAGCAAATAGTCAAGGATAAGCATAGTTTCAAAGTTCCCGTTTTATTTTCCCTCCCTACACTTAAACTGAACATTGTCCCCAATGTTCCCCGAAAGTATCAAAGTTATGATAATGGAAGGTAATTAAAAACGAAAGAAACTAATACTCCCCTGATTAGCTCGGCAGGATCCGTGTAAAGTGGTGGTTAAATCCTTTTCAAGAAGAATTATTGCGTGAACAGCTCCTTCCAATCTTATGTAACTTCTTCTTGACAAACTAAACCTGCACACTTGAAGCAAACAAACGAAACCTTCGCGTAAAATCGGCGGTAATAGTATATATAAGACTCGATTTAAACTAGGATATAATGCTTGTGGAATGGATGTTTACAGAATTTCTAAGAAAATTAAGACCTGGAAAATTCCAAAAATTTATAAGTAGCTCAGAAAACGAGAAAAAAGTAATTTGATGTTTTTACTCCTTCCTGACGCCGTCAGGTTGCAATCCTGACGCCGTCAGGTTATCCTGACAAAAACTGGTCTGCGATTTTATGGAAACAATTCTGGAAAATTTACATCTTTAGAATCTGGAAAAATTTCTGCAAAACATCCATTATGACTCGATACAAGCATTTGACTCGAACAAACAAACATAAATATCTTTTAGTTAATTGTTATTCTCATGTTTAGTTTCTTTTGAAAACGTGTGTAATCCTCCCTACACTTGTCCTTTATGTAAAATACCTTTATATGCAATTAAGACGAGGTTAAAAACAAAATAAAGCATTTTTACAAATTTAAACATGAGGATAAACAATTAATAAAAGATATATGACACTAACAAGCAAACAATTAAGCATGGGTTGCCTCCCACGAAGCGCTTTTCTTTATTAAAGAGTCTTGTAGCTAGACTCATACTCATACTTCTACGTTTTCTCACCTATCCTCTCGTGCTCATACTTAAGCCATTCCAACGCTCTTTCATTCTTTTTGTAATCATCGCCTAATTCAAGGCATTTTTTGTAATACCGCTTAGTTTTCTCATATGGGTACCTAAGCCCACTCTGCTTATCCCTTTCACTAAGCAATGGAATAGGGGTCATTCTATTACAAACCTCGATGTCCTTATGTTTAAACCTAGGATGAGCGCGTGGCATTTGGTAGATGAAATCTTCAACTTCATCAGAGAATGTAATTAGACCATCAATCATCCGTTCATTCAACCTAGTCAATTTTTTGAAAGGTTTTCCAAAAATTACTTGAGTGAGGTCCTTATCTATAAATTCTCCTAAGTCTTCTAAGACCATGAACTCTACCAAATAAGCAAAACTTCCGACAAACACGTGCAAATAAATGACTGCTTCAACAACATTCTTCCCTTGATAAGTTTACTCATTGACCTTGATTTTGTTGTATAGGTCCCTTGAGATTAAGTGTAAAGGTAAGAATGAATTCAAATAAGCATCGAACCCTTCTAGTCCTATTTTGCAAGGGAATTGCATGTTAAAGGGGCCATCTTTCTCAATCCTACACCTAGGGTCAAAACATTGGGAGGGGTCTTCCTCATTAATGACCTCTCCGCTATCAAGTGCCTCACCATAATCAAATTCCTCATCAGAATCAGAGTAATAGAAAGGACTTTGTTGTTTCCAATTTATCTCATTATGCCCTAGGTGATTACCAAAATGGTGAGTGGGTGAAGGGTTTTGTGGGATTGCGTTCTCAATCTCGGGGTTGGGAACGGGTAGAGTGAAGAATCTTCGATCAAAGATACGGATCATGGTGAGTGATGGTTTTTACGAACGAGGGTCACGAAGAAGGGGGATAGACTAAGAGAAAGCTAAAAATGAGAAAAATTTACTTGATAGGAATCAAGCAAAGAACCTAAACGAGGTGGACTACTAACTAGCTATTCTATTCCCCGGCAGCGGCGCAAAAAACTTGATAACGCTACACGCGTCGTTCGGGGTCAAGGAAACTTCCTTTTCTTCGAGCAAGTTTTATAACACCCTAGGCAGTGAACCTAATGGTTGTAGTGTAGTAATTAGGGTAAGCCACGGGTATTGATATCATTCTCTAGGGGAATAGGAATGATAGTAAGGAGTTACTACGCTAAGGTTAAGGTTGAGGAAGATTATTTTTTGTATTTTTATATTTTATGAAATGGAAAGGTACGAATCTCGGGTATTGGATTTGGGGGGTTGGTATTTCTACTGATTACTCTACTATTATCTAATTATCTAAACTAAGGTTGTAGGAGTCTATGTCTAATTAATGTGTGCTCGTATGATAGTTTAAAGATGTGTTTACTTACGTTGTACTACTCCTTAATTATCTCCTATTGATGGTTGAGTTGTCACGTCTTTATTCTTAGTTGTGTTGTGTGTCTAAAGTTGTAGGGTATGCGTTTCTCCCTAACTCTTTGAACTTACCAAAGGGTCTCGTCTACAAAACCCACTAGGGATAATAAACACTTACTCTAAGGCACTCTTTGGATGGTTTAGCTTACAACTACTCAGGTAATTATATTCTAAGGTTCACAAAGATGAATCAAGCATTAAGTACACAACGAATGACCAATCGCATTACTAGATCATTAATCAACTAAGATAAGAAACAACCAATCAATATTCAATAATTAAGTTTCATACTTCCTAAGCAAACACACAAATAAATTAGCCGGACATGGAGAACATGCAAGCATACACACAAATAATCAAAGACATAATTGAATTAATGAAGTAAATACTTATCTTGATGTAAGATAGGGTTTAAAACCCTAAAATACTGTACAAGACACCTTAGGTTCGGTTTTAGGTTTTCACCCCAAAAGACTCTCCCTAAAACTGAAATATTCGGATTCTATATATAAGATTACATATGCGACGGCGTCACCTTATGTTTCGTGACGCCATCGTGTCGCCGTCATTAGGGTTTCGTCTTGGCCACGTTAACCTTGCGACGGCGTCACCTTATGTCCGTGACGCCGTCCTCTTCAGCTTCTGACGTCGTCTGGATTACATCTAGGCCGTCTGAGTAGCAACGGCCTACTTCGTCACTTGAAAATAAGAGTTTTGGGTTCTGAACCGTCACAAAAATCCTCGGACGGCGTCGCAATTAGCGCCTGACGCCGTCGCCTTCTAATTTCAGCAGCTGTGAGTGTCTCGATTTTGACTTTGGCCATTTTCTTCATATATTCGCGCCTTTTCGTCCAAATAAGTGCCATTCCAGCATTTTGCCTTCAAGAGACCTAAAAAGTGAAAAGGAACGATATTAAGCAATAACGGATACAAAAGTGATCAAATAAGGACTAAAACGACCCCTCAAAATGGTACCTTTTAAAACCTTATCAAATATGTAGTAGGTTGTCTGTATGAAACGTTGTACGTCAACGTATTTACTATTTCCTCTGTTCTGTAATCCCATTATACATGTTTGTTTTTCTTGGCAACTAGTAGTTGTTTCCAAAAATCAATTTGGCAACTAACTGTTGTATGTAGGGCAACTTCTTTTACATATGGACTACTTTTATAACCCAATGAGTCCTTCTAGTTGTTACAATTCGTATTCTACAATCTACTAATAACTACCAACTAGTGACTATGCACACTTACAAAAAACAGATTTACCATTCAACAATAGTACAATATAACTAGCAGTTGTAAGTTTAATACTAGTAGCACAAAACGACTATGTGCCTATTCAGGCCCAGAATAGTAAGAACAACACCTACACAAGGGCACCAGAATGGTATCAGCAGCACCTACACACGGGCAGCACAAACACGGCCATACACAACAACATTAACGACTGTGGAATCATTTCGTTGATGTCTTCTATCACTAGCAGTTGTAAGCATATTACTAGCAGTTGTAAGTATACAGCCAATTCAACTATACTAGCAGTAGTAAAAATAAATAGCGGTAGTAAAAATAACTAGTAGTTGTAACTATACAACGAATTCATTTAATAATTTAAGATATTTAATTTAAGTAATCGAGGTTAAAAGCAGTGTAGCATTTTTTGTTGGATTATGCTCGTGTCATAATAAATAATTATATGGCTAGTCATATGTGAGCCTATGGGGTCACACACATATACACTTAGACACCATTATCATAATGTATTTATCGTATTTACATTATGTATAACCTTTGTTACATAAGGGAGTAAAGTGGAGAATTTGGACTTTGAAGGGATTAAAGTGTAACTTATGATTTGACATCAATTAGCATTAATGCTAATTGATGATAATTGATCATAATTGATGATTGATTAGAGGTTACATCTAGGACTTCAAATCTCTATCCCCCCTCCTAATGAAAAACGTCAAAAGACACACACACATAGGTTTTGTGTTTTGGTTTTTCTCTCCTTGATAATACTAGGGTAGTCTTGTGCAAGGATTGGTGAAAAGGTTAGACTAGCATCAAAGGGTGATTGCTTGACGTGTAGTGTGTTTCATTCATCGGGAAAGGCCAACATCATTGGTCTTTTGGTTTCTTGATTCCTTTCGTGGTGGTGATTGGTGTCTTGCAACCGGATTCACGCCTCAAAGGTATAAACCTTATGTTTGTTTTATTTGATTGATCATATGGCTATATGGATCCGTTGTTGGTGATGATTCCGCTGCGTTTATATGTTTACTATATGTTTATTATATTCATCATCACCTTTAGTGGTTTCAGAGCCAGCATATGTGCCATATGATTATCGGGTATGCGAAAAAATGGTCAAAAACGCGTGTTTTTAAGTGTTTTATGCAACCACTTTCAAAACAGCTCCGAGGGCTCTTTTTTTCATGGATTAGGAATATTATTAGTAATATAAATATCTGTGATTTTTGGTTCTATGGCCATTTGTTTCGCATACTATAATTAAACAATGTGTTCGGTACGCAAAAAATGGCTTTTATCGCGTTGTTTTAATCGATTCTTGAAACGATTTGAAAACAGCCCCTAAGGCTTTATTTACTGTGGTAAAATAATTTTTAGAAGGTCTAATATCAGTAGGTTTGAGAACCTAAATCCATTTTACTCGCGTACCAATCGGGGTTTTAATTCTTGTTGATTATTTCTTCGTTTCGTTGGCTAATTCTTTTATTTCATGCTATTTAAATTGTTCCCATGGCAAATACATGCATGTTTGCTCATGGGATTAGACAACACCTTGTTATGTTCATAATTTTATGGTATTATTATGTGTATATGCAAAGCCGATGAAAACCTAGACCACTTGTGCTATGAATGATTGTGATTGTCGTTTATTTCTTGTTATTTGGGGTTTGCCATTGTTTCGGCTTTTATGTATGAATTTTAATTTGGTTTTTGCCATTGTTTGGGCATTTTACAATAGATATATAGTAGATTACTTGTATTTTACATTCTATATATTGTAACCGATGCTTGGAATGGAATGGCAAAGCGTAAAAGACATAAAGACGCAAAATGGCTGCTCGTACAAGCTGCAGTAAAACGGAGTTTCCCGGTGATTGGTGGCATATTTTTTAACCAAAATTTTTCTGCAGTTAGACAACTCATGGGCCCACAACTTTGTAGTTTGGTGCTAAGCTCGAGGATGACTCCTTCTAGGCCGTTTGGGCCTCCGAATGCAGAAATTCTGGGCTGGGAGATTTACTTTTCATGTGCATAATGGGCTTCTACTTGTCCTAGCTTGCTCTTGGAGCAAGTGGGAGTCCTCCGTGTGGTTGTGGCTTATGTCCCTAGTTGACTCTTGGTTCTCGTGATGGCTCACGAGACCAAGCATAGGTTCTTTCATCGGTTGAGGCTTTGCATATTGTGGTTGTGTGTTGGTTGTTTGCTTATTATGTATGTTGTGAATGTATATAACTTGCAAATCGTTTTCTAAAACTTAAAACGCAACACAAACCATTTTCAAACTAAATCTTATGATTTAGTTTAACTAAGTTTAAATATGGATTTAACTTAAAATCATTGTTTTAATAATAACACTTAACTTGTTATGTATGTTATTCGATTTATGTATTGTCCTATCTCTTTTATAATCCACATAGGTTCTATATTAGACTTGAAAATGGACAACTTGACACACATAAATTAAAACAATGATTAGACTTAAGTTAAGAAGAGTTAAGTCATGCCGTCCAATCGCTTGAGAACACTTGCAATTACTTTTTGCCTATGCGTGGGACCTAGGTTGAATTGTAACCCAAGGTGATTATTGTCTATGTGTGGGACCTAGATATATTTTCACACGTTCTCAAATTGGATGACTTAATCGAGTTAAGCGGTGAGACCTTGACCCGAGGCAAGGATGGGACTAAACATGCCTACTTGACACTAGATGCTTGTTCACTAGTGCCATGAGTCCCATAAGGATCTAAGAGTTGCACATGTAATGCAATTGGTAATCGTCGCCTACCAATTGAATCTACTATTGCTAGCAGATCAACTGATGTGATAGTAGAAGCACAATGTGGATCTTAGCCTTTTTTCGTAAATTAATTGTTTTAAACATGGGGTAATTAATTTGTAAAAGGATAATTGTCGAAAATACTAAAAATTGAACTTTGAAAATTCATATTAATGATATAATGCATCACATCCGTAAACAAAAGTTTGTTCTTTTCTTGTTATAAAGATAAACTAAGTACTTCTTTCCTTGTAAGAAAGAGACTTGTTCCTATTTGTTTTCTTTATGAGGAAATACAATAATAGGAATATTTGAATTGTCCTAATTCTAATCAAACTCAAAGCACACCCACTCTAGAAATCGTGATGTCTTGCAAAAGTCAAAACGGTTAAGTGTGGTTGCACATCTTATTCTTTCAAGTTTGTTTTATAACCCTAGTTTCGGTTCTGAAACATTGAAGTAAGATGAGATATTTGGATAACTAGAGAACACGTTTTCTATAGCTACCAAAATAATATGAGTTTTAATAATTAGAAGATGGAAATATCAATAAACCGCAAAATGGTAAAGACAATTACTAGCATGATTACCTAGCAATTATCTTAACCCAATAAACCTAATAAGGTACTACACACCCTTGTGGTAAAATAGACCTTATGGAGGAATTGCATGCCTATTTTCAAGTTAAAATATCAATGATGGCTAGCCCGTCATCTATATGTTAGAACTTGATGCACTTCATTGAATATCTAAGTACATGTTTACTAGTCCAAGTGACTCACATTAGCAATAATGTGTAGATATTCAAAGAAAGAAGGAAAGTATCCAATTGACACTCAGTCTCCACTGGTGACATAACATTTATGATGTTGTATAATCCAATGGGAGCTATGTGACTTTAATACTGGTGACGAAACACATGTAATGTTGTCTAATCCAGTGGGAGCCGTAATCTTTATTACCTTGAAGGTTGCCCATATTATTTCTTGATTGTCTTGAAATAATACATTACTTTCCACACGTGAAGCATCATAGTTTATATAAGAACCATTGCATGAATTTTATTAGATAACTTGTCGCGTTCCTGATGTTGCTTCCTGAAATGTTATCAATAAATTGTTATGCATGATTCATTATTAAAACAATAAAGTTCTACATATCTATATTCTCATTTTGTATAAAATCATATCTGTGACACTGTCATATTACGCATGATGTTGTGCCATGCACAAGTGGGAGAAATCTTCATTGTGTGCAAGATACAACATATAACAATATGACTAATAGTTTTTCTTGACTTCAAGGTAAGAAAACTAGTATTCTACTAGGACTTCTACACATAAAATGTAAGTTGCCCTAATTAGAACAAATGTCAAGATAATATGAAAAGCTACTTCAACATATTCACCGAATTGTTCAGTAAATATGATTATGTATTATTGTAAAGTCATAATCTTGAAGTATGAATTTAACTTGAAATTACTATTGAGGCCAAGAGTCGGCACCCTAAATTGCTTTACTTGAATATGTTTAGGTCTCTTGTAAAGACTTAAACATCAAGTCTGTTAATTGTTGGAAGACTTATAACGTAAAGTAAGACGTTAACTTGTTATGTATTCTTGTTAAATACATGTACATGAAGTCATTAAATTGTTAATGACGTATGACGTATAGTAAAATATTAAATGTTTATGTTTTCTAGTCAAAACATGCACATGAAGTCATTGACTTGGTCAACAACTTATAAATTAAGTATGCAATAGGCTGAAAACACTATTGATGCCATCTGGTTTGACTTGGTTGGCAGATACGTAAGCCAAAGAGTATAAGTTCATCTAATGAGTTGTGGGATAGTCTCACAACATCAATCCTCATGGAATACCACATTATTATGGTATGTTCATCATGGAAAATCAAACTCTATTGATATTGTTTGCTCTTTGATGACTTAAACTCTCTTACCTCCAAAGAATTAAGGTTAGAAAATTGAATGTGCCATGGGTACACTCAATATGGTTCCAATCTGGAAGGTATTTAAGACGCCATTGTGTTATGGAATGGGATGAATTCCATTATGTCTTGATTAAAGTTCTTAATTTGTTAAATACCTTAGAGTAAGTAATTAACAAACCGGAGTCAAGAACTACTAATGTATTTTGGATATCCCAATTGAAAACAATTTATTGTTTCTCAAGATGCTGTGTATCTAGAGATTAGTCTCTATGTACAAAGCAAGTGGGAGCACCTTTAGATCTTGAAGTTGTTCAAGAACTAATATACACAACCTTCTAGGTACACTTGCTGATGTCACACTAAGGTTAAACATGCATATGTTAAACCATAGTATGATATCTCTCATTCATAGATCCGGAAGGAAACTTCTTGCACCTGAATGATATAGTCTTATATCAATGCTAAGGGATATAAGTTAGAGGGTCATTATGAACCTGCTAACTAAGAGCTGCATTATCAGATTTTGAATCTGATGAATGGCTCAAAGCTATGAATGATAAGATGCAGTCCGTGGAAGACAATCACTCATGAAGCTTGATTGATCTCTTACCAAATCAGTTAGACTGTGAGGTTAAAAAATGAGTTTCTCAATGAGAAGACTCAAAAGGACAAACTTGTACACACATTTAATTCACGAGTAGTGAAATGGGTTACTCATACTCAAGAAATTGACTATGATTAAATCTACCTACCTGTAAATATTAAATGTATAAAGATGGTGAATTGTCATACTTATCTTCATGAAATGTGAAAATAGGATTTTAAAACTCTTTTCTAATTGAATACATTTGCGAGGACGATGTGTATTCAAAAGGGTTTGTGAATATATATAATCTTTATTATGTCTACAAGATACAAGAATCCAAGTGTGGATTAGATAATGCATCTCCGAGCTAAGATCTTTAGTTTACCATAAAATCATTAATTTGATTTTGATTAAAATAAGATCAGTACTAAGTACACTAAGAGCAAGTGGGAGCACTGTATTTATTTTCTTAAATCTCATATGTTGATAACGTATTAGAAACATTATTCCATCTAAGCTAGAATTGTTTCCTTAGTTTGGAATGAAGTTTCTCTTGAGAGTTTTAGAACATAAAACATGCAACCTTGTTACATATGTTTGTTTGAATAAACATAAGCGGTTATTAAGTCTGACACAATATGAAACATTATTGAGAGGAGTCTCAATAATCAATCTTACCTGATGAGATTGAAAGCATGAATAGAAACCTTAAGTTTAACTAAAGGATTCATTATGTATATCATATTGTGCATTGGACTAATTATATCATTTGCATGAATGCAAGATGATTGATAACAACAAATATCTAAGTGAATGTCATTAGATAATTGTTAAACGAACATTCTAATGGACCTTCAAAGGACCAAATATATGTTCAACATTTACGGATATTTGATGATCTCTGTTCTGTTTGCATACATTGATGCTTATTTAACTGAAACGATGCTCAAACCTAGTCATGGTAGCATATCATCATGAATGATGACATTGTTGACTAGATGTGCTCGACTGAGAGCATTAATGTATTATACATTAAAAGAATAAGAATACTTTACAGTTTGAGAATCTGTTTAGATGAATGTCTATAGTAGGTGTTTTGCTAGTGTCAAACACCCTATGGAATGCATTGCTGCAATACTCGTATTGTACTTGAATGCACAATCATCATACCTTTCATGGATATTGAAACAAGTATTCTCAAGGTTTACTCAGATGACTACTTGTTGTCTTGAACAACATAATTTGATCATGGTGGGAACACCGGTTTCCGATCTATATGTAGTCTTATGCATATCTGTTTATAGTATTTGGATAATGGAATGCTAAGCAGTTTATATTTTATAATGAATTGATTTAATGGTTATTATCGTTTTCAGTTATATCAACTGTATTCTATATTTGCATGTTTAAATCCATGAATGATTTTCTTCATTCAAAACTTGTCCATTGTTGGTTGACGGTACGGGAGTACCATCAAATTAAGACAATTGTGAGTGTGTTGGTGACCTTTTTGCCAAACTCACATGTTGTTCATGGTGATGAGCATTGGACTGACCCAACCTACGAGTATTCACTGCATGGATCGGCGTCAAATAGTGAATCTCGAAAATGGTTATGTCTATTATCCTTAGACTTGAGATGAAAGCAGGTCTTGCATGTGTGGAGTTTTATTCCTTGATATGGTTAAACGCTGTTCTGAACAAGGTAGTTATAAAGGCCACTATCAGGAATGATTTGAAGCACATGAATGACACGTGTAGTCAAAATAGGATTTGTTCCTCCACAAGGTTTGGAGTTAGATACTATTGGGCCCCTCGATGATTTGAACAGATGTTTGTATGGCCGTACCCAAATGAGATTAAGATGAATCTTAATTCACTTGGTAATCTTGTTCAATATCAAGATCGAGAACATAATAGTTGAACAATTAGAATGACTTTTGATCCATGTCTAATATTCAACATGGTATCTGAAACAAAGGGATATATGACATATAAACCATTTAATGAAACGTTTGAGAAACTGATCTCACATATCACTAGGGGCATTGGCGTGTTGCTAGACGCTAACCATTGCTTGTATAATTACTTGTCTATTATGACGTCGCAAGTGGGAGCTGTTGGATTATGCTCGTGTCATAATAAATAATTATATGGCTAGTCATATGTGAGCCTATGGGGTCACACACATATACACTTAGACACCATTATCATAATGTATTTATCGTATTTACATTATGTATAACCTTTGTTACATAAGGGAGTAAAGTGGAGAATTTGGACTTTGAAGGGATTAAAGTGTAACTTATGATTTGACATCAATTAGCATTAATGCTAATTGATGATAATTGATCATAATTGATGATTTATTAGAGGTTACATCTAGGACTTCAAATCTCTATCCCCCCTCCTAATGAAAAACGTCAAAAGACATACACACATAGGTTTTGTGTTTTGGTTTTTCTCTCCTTGATAATACTAGGGTAGTCTTGTGCAAGGATTGGTGAAAAGGTTAGACTAGCATTAAAGGGTGATTGCTTGACGTGTAGTGTGTTTCATTCATCAGGAAAGGCCAACATCATTGGTCTTTTGGTTTCTTGATTCCTTTCGTGGTGGTGATTGGTGTCTTGCAACCGGATTCACGCCTCAAAGGTATAAACCTTATGTTTGTTTTATTTGATTGATCATATGGCTATATGGATCCGTTGTTGGTGATGATTCCGCTGCGTTTATATGTTTACTATATGTTTATTATATTCATCATCACCTTTATTTTTTACGTTTATAAATGTCGCATATAGCTCAAAATAATCAACTCAAGTGAATTTAACTCTACACATCTGAAAACCTGATGCCGTTATGTCCTTACGTCAAAGTGAAGACGTTGATGTTTTTAGAATAAGTGATGGTCTTTAAAATAGTTTCGTATGTTGATATAAAAATGTAGTCGAAGGTATTAACAATTAGGCAATTAGATTGATTTAATTATAAACAGTTTGAATTTATCGTTTTATTAACATACTTGTGTTAAATTGGACCCGAACCGGCATGACACGTCACAGCACATTGATCATGTAATAGGTTTTGTCCTTATGTTTTCGCATTAACAATTTTTTTGGAAGGCACTACCTTAGTTTTGCGCGTAGGTCCGCCACTGCATATTACCAT
Organism: Chrysanthemum seticuspe; assembly: GCA_019973895.1. Taxonomy (NCBI): domain Eukaryota; kingdom Viridiplantae; phylum Streptophyta; class Magnoliopsida; order Asterales; family Asteraceae; genus Chrysanthemum; species Chrysanthemum seticuspe. The sequence goes on from BPTQ01000006.1 coordinate 36,345,287, forward strand.
GGCTTACTAAAATATACCACTACGTAATATTTTAGAGGCCAAATTTGAAAAGCTTGTATCCTGGGTGCGCGAATCAATGAACCAACCCAACAACCACATTTAATGATCATAATAACACACCCTCGTTCTGACCATCAATTGCTAATCAAAAACCCTCATCCAAAGGCTCCTGTCGAGAATTCAAAAAACCAACAAAATTTCCTTGAACACCATGTCGTTTCAAGCTAATGTTAACACGAATAGGAGAGATTATATTAGCAACATGCCAGATATAGTGATGTGTAACATTTGAATCGGTTGCCAACAAAAGAAGCGGTGAGTACCTCTACTTTATCTACAAACTGGAGGTTTAAAAGGACTTTGTTTATCGAAGTCATAATTGATGAGGATTTATTTTATTATTTAACATATAAGTTTGATGGGAGGCATGTTACTAAATTATTAAATCAGCTTACGGGTCCCATAAAAAAGTTTATCTTTTCTATAGATCCCAAACCATTCTCTGGAATGGAAGACTTGAATTATGAAGAGATTCGTGATTAGCTAATGTTTTTGGCACTACAAGGAATTGAGGACCTGACAATCAGAAACTGGTATGGACAACCAGTTACATTGCCATCCCAACTTTACTTTCGTATGGAATTGAAACATCTAGAAGTTCATTGTTGTGCTTTTCTGAGTTTGGTTTTTTTACTATTTTTCCAAATTTATTGAGCTTAGAATTGTGTTTAGTCAATTTTCTAACCGATACAGTTTGGGATTTAATTGCTTGTTGTCTATTACTTGAGTCTCTTAGAATGGATGTTGAGAGTACAAATGGGATGAGAATATGGAATCTTGCAAGTCTTAGGGATTTGAAGAAGTTACATTTGGCATTCGGTATTTCGAATGCTGTCGCGACAATCATAGCATCTGCTATCTTTCACCTGACAAGACTTCCATCTCTTGAGACCCTTACATTGGATTTTGACGATTGCACGGTAAGACCGTTTTGAGTTTTACACTTCTAATTTTACAATGTTAAAGATATGTGTAACTCTAACGATATTTAATCTTTAAAACTAACCCAAAAGTCGACCTGTTGTAGTTGATGCGTGATGGTAATTCAGGTTGAATGTCCCTTTGCCATTTGTATCCCTCATTAATCTGAATCTAAAAGGAGTTGAGTTTGGCGATATTGTTATCGTGTCACTCATCGTCTAAATGATTCGCGGATCTCCAAACTTGAAAATGCTAGAAACCAGAATAAGTGTAATACTTTATTTCATACATATCAAATAAACATCCATAAATTGGCATGTTTTTGTATCTCAATACTATTTGATTTTCTAGGCTACACACATGTTTTGTGCTTTACCTTTGGAACAAGTTTCAATAGATTTAGGCACAACCACATTCAGCCATTGGCAGATTGAGACTGTGCTTTTTCGATCCTTTCCTAGATCAGAGAATGAATTACACATACTTAAGTTTATACTTGCTTGTTCCACGTCGCTAAAGAAAATGTATATCAGGGCCAGCGATTTGGTGGATGATGGTTATGATAATAGCAAGAAGAGTTGGGAGTTCGCTAGGAAGCTGTTGAAACTCCCCGATCTTCCGTCACAGCCGTTGTAGACTTGTTTTAGTGGTTGTAGATTTATTCGTGGGTTGAATACCCTGTGTCAATTAAATTTTTTTACAGAAAGTTTGGTGTGTCTGTATATCAAGTGGTTATATAATATGTAACCATTAAACTTATAACTATGTAGTAATCGTAATATGTAGTAGGTTGTTTATATGAAACATTGTATATCAACGTAATTACTATTTCCTCTGTTGTAATCCCATTATCCATTTTTATTTCATCTGGGCAACTAGCAGTTGTTTCCAAAAATGAATTTGGAAACTAACTGATGTACGTAGGGCAACTTCTTTTCCCTTTGGAGTTTGGACTACTTTTATAAACCAAGGAGTCCTTCTAGTCGTACAAGTCGTATTCTACAATCTACTAATAACTACCAACTAGTGACTATTCACACTTACCAAAAACAACTTTATCATTCAACACTAGTACAATTTAACTAGGAGTTGTAAGTTAACTACCAGCAGCAGTAAACGACTATGTGCCTATTCAGGCCCAGAATAGTAATAGCAGCACCTACCCAAGGGCACCAGAAACACGGCCATACACAATAACACTAACAACTGTTTCATTATTTCGTTAAGGTCTTCTATCACTGGCAGTAGTAAGATTAAGTAGTAGTTGTGAGTATACTACTAGCAGCTGTAAACCAGCATAGGCGTATTCGGGCCGATAATGGTAATAGCACCACCTACACAGGGTCAGAAGAAAAACGGCCATACACAACAGCATCAATGACTAGCATAATTTTGTTGATGTCTTCTATCACTAGCAGTTGTTAGAAAATCTAGCAGTTGTAAGCATATTACTAGCAGTTGTAAGTATACAACCAATTCAGTTTTACTAGCAGTAGTAAAGATAAATAGTGGTAGTAAAAGTAACTAGTAGTTGTAACTATACAACCAATTCATTTAATAATTTGAGATATTTAATCTAAGTAATCGAGCTTCAAAGCAGTGTAGCATTTTTTACGTTTATAAATGTCGCATATTGCTCAAAATAATCAACTCAAGTAAATTTAACTCTACACATCTGAAAACCTGATGTCGTTATGTCCTTACGTCAAAGTGAAGACGTTGATGTTTTTAGAATAAGTGATGGTCTTTAAAATAGTTTCGTACGTTGATATAAAAATGTAGTCGAAGGTATTAACAATTAGGCAATTATATTGACTTAATTATAAACAGTTTGAATTTATCATTTTATTAACATACTTGTGTTAAATTGGACCCGACCCGGCATGACACGTCACAGCACATTGATCATGTAATAGGTTTTGCCCTTATGTTTTCGCCTAAACAATTTTTTTGGAAGGCACTACCTTAGTTTTGCGCGTAGGTCCGCCACTGCATATTACCATGGCTTACTAAAATATACCACTACGTAATATTTTAGAGGCCAAATTTGAAAAGCTTGTATTTTGGGTGCCCGAATCAATGAACCAACCCAACAACCACATTTAATGATCATAATAACACACCCCCGTTCTGACCATCAATTGCTAATCAAAAACCCTACCCCAAAGGCTCCTGCCGAGTATTCAAAAAACCAACAAAATTTCCTTGAACACCATGTCGTTTCGAGCTAATGTTAACACGAATAGGAGAGATTCTATTAGCAACATGCCAGATATAGTGATCTCTAACATTTGAATTGGTTGCCAATAAAAGAAGCGGTGAGTACCTCTACTTTATCTACAAACGGGAGGTTTAAGTGGACTTTGCGCTTACCGAAGTCATAATTGATGAGGATTTATTTTTTTATTTAACATATAAGTTTGATGGGAGGCATGTTACTAGACTATTAAATCAGCTTAAGGGTCCCACAAAAAAGTTTATCTTCTCTGTAGATCCCAAACCATTGTCTAGAGTGGAAGACTTGAATTATGAAGAGATTCATGATTAGCTTATGTTTTTGGCACTGCAAGGAATTGAGGACCTGACAATCAGAAACTGGTATGGACAACTAGTTACATTGCCATCCCAACTTTACTTTCGTATGGAATTGAAACATCTAGAAATTCATTGTTGTGCTTTTTTGAGTTTGGTTTTTTTACTACTTTTCCAAATTTATTGAGCTTAGAATTGTGTTTAGTCAATTTTCTAACCGATACAGTTTGTGATTTAATTGCTTGTTGTCCCTTACTTGAGTCTCTTAGAATGGATGTTGAGAGTACAAATGGGATGAGAATATGTTATCTTGCAAGTCTTAGGAATTTGAAGAAGTTACATTTGGCATTCGGTATTTCGAATGCTGTCACGACAATCATAACATCTGATATCTTTCACCTGACAAGACTTCCATCTCTTGAGACCCTTACATTGGATTTTGACGATTGCACGGTAAGACCGTTTTGAGTTTTACACTTCTAATTTTACAATGTTAAAGATATGTGTAACTCTAATGACATTTAATCTTTAAAACTAACCCAAAAGTCGACCTGTTGTAGTCGATGCGTGATGGTAATTCAGGCTGAGTGTCCCTTTGCTGTTTGTATCCCTCATTAATCTGAATCTAAAAGGAGTTGAGTTTGGCGATACTGTTATCGTGTCACTCATCGTCTAAATGATTCGCGGATCTCCAAACTTGAAAATGCTAGAAACCAGAGTAAGTGTAATTCTTTATTTCATACATATCAAATAAACATCCATAAATTGGCATGTTTTTGTATCTCAATACTATTTGATTTTCCAGGCTGCACACACGCTTAGTGCTTTAACTTTGGAACAAGTTTCATTAGATTTAGACACAACCACATTCAGCCATGGGCAGATTGACACTGTGCTTTTTCGATCCTTTCCTAGATCAGAGAATGAATTACACATACTTAAGTTTATACTTGTTTGTTCAACGTCGCTAAAGAAAATGTATATCAGGGCCAGCGATTTGGTGGACAATGGTTATAATAATATCAAGAAGAGTTGGGAGTTCGCTAGGAAGCTGTTGAAACTCCCCTATCTTCCGTCACAGCCGTTGTAGACTTGTTTTAGTGGTTGTAGTTTTATGCGTGGGTTGAATACCCTGTCTCAATTAAATTTTTTTACAGAAAGTTTGGTGTGTCTGTATATCAAGTGGTCATATAATATGTAACCATTAAACTTATAATTATATAGTAATCGTAATATGTAGTAGGCTACCTATATGAAACATTGTATGTCAACGTATTTACTATTTCCTCTGTTGTAATCCCATTATCCATTTTTATTTCATCTGGGCAACTAGCAGTTGTTTCCAAAAATTAATTTGGAAACTAACAGATGTACGTAGGGCAACTTCTTTTCCCTTTGGAGTTTGGACTACTTTTATAAACCAAGGAGTCTTTCTAGTCGTACAAGTCATATTCTACAATCTACTAATAACTACCAACTAGTGACTATTCACACTTACCAAAAACAACTTTATCATTCAACACTAGTACAATTTAACTAGGAGTTGTAAGTTAACTACCAGCAGCAGTAAATGACTTTGTGCCTATTCAGGCCCAGAATAGTAATAGCAGCACCTTCCCAAGGGCACCAGAAACATGGCCATACACAATAGCACTAACAACTGTTTCATTATTTTGTTGAGGTCTTCTATCACTGGCAGTAGTAAGATTAAGTAGTAGTTGTGAGTATACTACTAGCAGCTATAAACCAGCATAGGCCTATTCGGGCCGATAATGGTAATAGCACCACCTACACACGGTCAGCAGAAAAACGGCCATACACAACAGCATCAACGACTAGCATAATTTCGTTGATGTCTTCTATCACTAGCAGTTGTGCATATACTACTAGCAGTTGTAAGTATACAACCTATTCAGTTTACTAGCAGCAGTCAGAATAACTAGCAGTAGTAAAAAATAACTAGAAGCTGTAAGTATACAACCAATTCATTTTATAATTTGAGATATTTAATTTAAGTAATCGAGCATAAAAGTAGTGTAGCATTTTTTTTTACGTTTAGAAATGTCGCATAAAGCTCAAAATAATCAACTCAAATGAATGTAACTCTACACATCTAATAACCTGAAGCGTTATGTGCTTACGTCAAAGTGAAGATGTTGATGTTTTTAGAATAAGTGATGGTCTATAAAATAGTTTCGTACATTGAGTCTGACTAAACGATCTAGTATAGAAGCTGACTAAACGAACATGATGCAGGTTTTACTGACCAGGTGTTAGGATTTAGTAAATCCAGTTATTAAAGTGTCGGTCACCTCAACTATATGTAATCTTTAGAAAGCTCGTAGACGTAGTTATTTAATGTTAAGTAGTATTTAGTTATGTAACACCGTGGAGGACGGACGGGTCTTTACCCACTGTATGCCTGATCCACAGCCCGTAGATGGCGTTTATGTAAGAAACTATAAATACCCTCTACCTCCCAAGGTAGAGGGTTGGAGCTCATAATAATACTTTTACTTTCACTCACTAAGTTCCCAAACCTCTAACTCTTTCTCTCTCCAAAACCTTAAGTTATACGCCTATTTGTAATCATGATTTGATGTGTTTGTGAAATCCAATATGTTACAAATGGTATCAAGAGTCATGGTTTGATCATCTCTCTTACATATCCTTGGATTTCTAGTGGTGGGTTTCAAAAAGTTTAGTGGTTTTTGCATCATTTGGATCATTTCTTGTGTTAACGGTTGAATTTTGATTGTACTTTTGTGTTTAGAATCATTGTATGTGCTTGGGTTTTGAGTTGGAACGCTTGAATCACTGTGGTTAGGCTTGTTTTGGATTGAAAAGGCTTGTTTTTAAGTTTTTCTACCTAGCGACTTGGTTCTCGGATTACTTTTCTTTGTAGCGACTTGCTTCATTAGTTTGTAGCGACTTGTAGTTGAAGTGGTAGTGATTTGAGCCCTAGCGACTTGTCTATTGAGACAAGATGACAAACAGTACAAAGTCGTGGAGACACCACTTCGACTAGCGACTTGGTTGACGTAGCGACTTGTCTTTATTATTTCTAGCGACTTGTCTTTGTTGTGATTAGCGAGTTGCTCTTTAGCGACTTGATCTCTTAGCTAGTTGTTCCATAGCGACTTGCCCACTTAGCAAGTTGCTCTTTAGCGACTTGTCAGCTTAACGATTTGGTGCTCTAGCGAATTGTGTTTAGCGACTTGGTTCATAGCGACTTGAGCTTCTAGCAAGTTGTTACTTAGCAACTTGGTGTCTAGCGACTTGTCTTCAAGGGTTATAGTGACTTGGTTGATTATTGTTTCTAATACGGTTTTCTCTTGATTTAGTAAAATCCCATGAAAGAATCTATTTCCCAGTTTAATCATAGAGTTATAAAATCCCGTGAAATCTGCAAACATGTCTACCAACGTGCCTACAATCATCTCTTCTGTAGCTGAGGACGTTCAAGTAGCTGGATCAGATATTCGTCCACCCATGCTTGACAGAACTGACTATGACTCATGGGCTCAACGAATTAGGTTGTGTTGGGAATAATCTGTTACTACGGATAGTTGTGGTTTACACTGCTTGGATTACACTAGCAGTGGAAACGTATTACCACTGTTGATACATTATTACCACTGCCATAGGATAATGTGTTTAGATAAGTATAGAAAAGATCTTGTGTGTATATTCTACATTGTTAGGTTTATTCTTATCCTGTAAATAACTCAAGATATCAATAACACAAGGTGTGTGTTAAAGATCCATCAAGTGGTATCAGAGAGAAGTTTCTGTTATTTTGATTTAGAAGACTTAAGGAATAAGCTTAACCTACTCACTCAATTCAATGGAGATGGAAAACAACCAATCAAACTCCTCTTCTACTCCAAGACTTCCTAAGCTCAAACTTAATGAGTTTTAGATGTGGAGGATACTGATTGAGCAATACTTCCTCATACAAGACTATGCTCTTTGGGAGATCATTCAAAATGGTGATTCTTTCAAGTCTGTGTCGAAGACTGTAAAGGTTGGTGACACAGATGTGGTGACAGTTTCTATGCCTGAATCTAGTGTTGAAAAGGCACTAAGGAAGAATGATCTTAAGGCTAGAAGTTTGTTGCTGATGACTCTTCCTAGAGACCAGATCATAGCTTTCAGCAAGTCCAAGACTGCTAAAGAACTGTTTGAAGAAATTTTCTCAGTGTTTGGTGGTAATGATGCTACAAAGAAGACACAAAAGACATTGCTAAAGCAAAGTTATGAAAACTTCTCTGTATCAAGCAATGACTCACTTGATAGCATCTTCACCAAGCTTCAGAAGATTGTAACACAACTGACTGTGTTTCGTATTGAGGTAGAAAAGGAAGACCTCAATTTGAAGTTTCTAAGAAGTTTGCCTTCAAAGTTTCAAACTAATGTTACTGTCTAGGAAAACAAAGCAGATATTGAAACAATGATGCTCAATGATCTTTACAACAACTTTAAACTCATTGAACAAAGACTGAAGAAGGCTGGGAAACTTAGTACAAGCTCAAGCAGCTTGGCTTTAATGTCAACCTCTGTTGACAGTGATGATTCTGAAGATGATAGTGATGATGATATTGCCACTGCAGGTTCTACAGTTTCCACTGGTAATGTTAGTGTTACCACTGCAAGATCAAAGAAGAAGGTTGTTGGTATTGGAGATCCTACCTTTTATGCTTTTATCTCCACTCAAGTCAATGGCTCTATTTTAACTCATGAAGACATAGAGAAAATTGATGAAGATGACTTGGAGGAGATGGACATAAAATGGCAAATAGCTCTGCTTAGTATGAGAGCTAAGAAATTCTACAAGAAGACTGGCAAACCTATTCACATCAATAGGGATGAAACTTCAGGCTTTAATAAGAAGAAAGTGGAGTGCTTTAACTGCCACAAGTTAGGACACTTTGCTAGAGAATGTGGAAGACGAAAGACCAAGGACACCAAGTCAACTTGGTACAAGTAAAAGAAGGAACCAACTGTGGAAGAACCAAAGGCAGTGTTGGCTATTGATAGTGTGAGATATGATTGGAGTTTCATGGCTGATGATCAAGAAGAAGAACATTCAGATGCTGCTCTTGTTTCTAGTAAAGTTGCTCTCATAGCTTTCTGTGACTCTGAGGTACAAAACTTTGAAAGTTGTTCTAAACCATGTAGGGCTGCTAGAGAAGTTGAAAGGCTTAATGATTTATACTCTAATGAAAGACAAGATTTGTATACTGCTAATTATACTGTGTCAAATATTAGGAGAGCTATAGCTGTATTAGAATAACAACTAGAGCACTATAAAGATACTGAGACAAAAGATAATGATGATATCATTCTTCTTAGAAGAGAGGTAGAACATACAACAGCTGCGAATGAAGCATACCAAAAAGAGCTTGAAAAACTTCAAAAGAAAAATGAAAATGTCAATTTAACTTTAGACACATGTTATCATCAGTCTAAGTCAATTGATAAAATTTGGAATGCTCAAATAAAAAGTAAAGTTAAGTCTGGATTGGGTTATAATACAGTGCCTCCACCACTAAGAGGTGTTCCATCACCTCTAGGTATAGATTTATCTCATATAGGCTTAGAAGACTTTCAGGAACTTGAAAGAGTATATGGTCCTTTAAAGGACACTATGGTGAAATGTGAGGAAGAGGTTAAGCTTGATAATGATGTTTTTGAGAGTGCTAGTGACTCATATGTTGTAGATGAGAGTGTTAAAAAGAAAATAGAGACTTCTATCCCAAAAGTTGTTAATACTGTTACAGAGGAACCTAGGACACAAGCTAATAAACCTAGAAAAACTGTAAGGTATGCTGAGATGTATAGGAACAAGCCACCAGCTCCTAGAGGTAACCAAAAGAGTTGGAATCATGTTAAATCTCAACAACTAGGTAGTGACTTTGTGATGTACAATAAGGCATGCTATATATGTGGTAGTTTTGATCATTTACATGCTTATTGTGACTATCATAATGGGAGAAGGGAAGTCCATGGGAATAAAAGTGTGGAGTCTAACATGTATCAAAATAATGTTAACCCTAATTCTCACTGCAACATGGTCCCAAGAGCAGTTCAACTAAGAAATGGCCTCAAAACTTTTGCCACTGCAAAAACTGTTAACACTGCTCACCCTAAGTCACCTGTTAAAAGTGCAAAGTCCAAAACAACTTTTGCCAAATCTGCACAAACAGGGAAAGGAACTTTTGGGAATTATAAAGTTCATTATAACCAACAGTGGGTACCTAAAAACAAACCAGCAGTTTCCACTGCTCATTCAAAAGTTACCACTACAAGGGTTGTAAACAAGAAAAGGGGGGACATGGGCAATGCTGTGAAGGCCTCAACACGTTGGAAATTGAAACCTAAAGGAACTACCTCTACAACCAATCTCAATGGTGTATCAATGACCTTTGATAAATTTAACTATATTGATACACGAGGCAGATCCAAGTCAATCATGGCTTGGGTCCCCAAAAGAAACTAACTCTTTCTTTTATGTGCAGGAACATCCAAGGTCAAAAAGATCAGATCAGGGATATACCATATAGTGGGTGTTCAAGGCACATGACTGGAAACAAGTCCTATCTCTCAGATTTTGAACATTATGATGGACAGTATGTCAGCTTTGGAGGTGGAGTTAATGGAAAAGTTGTTGGTAAAGGAGTAATCAAAACTGGTAACTTGGACTTTCAACCTGTGTACTATGTTAAAAAGCTTAAGTACAATATTTTTAGTGTGTCACAAATGTGTGACAAGATGAAAAATGTTCTTTTTACCAAAGATATGTGCTTTGTTCTCTCTAAGGATTTTAAGATGCCTAATGAAAGTCAAATTCTTCTTAAAATTCCTAGAAAAGGCAATCTCTATAGCTTTGATATGAACAACATTGTTGCTAAAGATGATTATGGGAGCCTTTCTAGAGAGAGAAAGTAAACAAAAGAAAGAAGGTTAGATTAAGTAAAAGGTCCAACCCTCTACCTTGGGAGGTAGAGGGTATTTATAGTTACATACTACACGTCCTCTTTCGGACTGTGGATCAGGCATACTGTGGGTAAAGAGCCGTTCGTCCTCCACGGTGTTACTCTAAACTAAATAACTAACTAAATAACAAGTAAATAACGTAATGTCTACGAGCTAACATATGCTAGACTATAGTTGGGGTGACCGACACTTTACTATGGAATTTCCAATTCCTAACAATCTCCCCCTAAGGGAGGTCACCCCATGAGTTACATTTTGAATCCTAGCATTCTACCATTGGCTTTAGTTCTGAGCTCGTAGACTTCAATTCTTCAATTTCTGCAATCTTTGTGCTTTAGCAGTGATTCTTCAAAGTCTGATTGCTTTGTAGTTTTAGTGGAGGTCTTTTGTTGATCCACGTTTGGTGATACTTTGAGCCAGGTTAGAGATCATCAGCCACAGCAAATCTCTGACTCATCCTTTTGTTGTATCGCCATTGTGTGATGTTGTGACTTTTGGACCGACATGCTCACATTCTGGATCATGATTTCTTCTCATCAGAGTGGCGGAAGCTTTAGTTGATTCATGATATTTGCAGCAGCGTAGCAGAAGCATGGAGTGAAAATATCAGAGTTGTTGATGCGTTTATCATGATTTCTTTAGAGATGAATGTGTTATGTGAGCATGCGGCTATGGATTGACTTCTCCATTCTGATCAGGTGCAAACGTCGGGTGTACCTGCATACAACAGTTAGCAATAAAGCGCACGAAAGTGTCTTTGATCACTTTCATTGAATTGAGGTACACGGCCCACGGTTCCCCGTTGAATAGTACAAGTACTACCGATGATCAGGTATAATTCTGAAGAATCTCCTTGATAGGGTTTCGCAGGTGCTCTAGATGTTCTCAAACCGGAACATCTCAAAGAAGACAACACAGAGTGAGTGAACCAGCGAATTGAGATTCACTGATTGATGAAAAATTGATTTGAAAACAATCGCGTATTGCTTAGAAGAAAGAGTTTTGCAATAGGACAAAGGTTTTATGAGAAAGATCAATTTAAAATCAAAAATACCTTTTGTATTTGAAAAGAGTACACATCCGATGTGCTAGAGAAAAGAAGAGATTCGCACATCGAACGGTTTTTCCAAAAGTATTTTTTCCAATCAGAGATACTTTTTGTGTTTGAAATATGAATACACATTCGACGTGCTAGAGAAAAGAAGGTTTGCACATCGAACGGTTTTTCCAAAAGTATTCATCAATTCTAATCCTGGACCAAGGTTGATTCACGAGTGAATCGCCCCATTGTTTCTATCCAGTTGCCACAAGCTTGATCTTTAGAAAAGATCTCGCATGCCACACACCAAGAGCTTGTTTGATGTTGGCTCTAGAAGGCTTTCCATCTTCATCGTGAATATATATAATATATCACTCAGATGTTCTGGCAATACCACAAGGATAATGCGTAGGACTCTTAATATATTCTTACTTTCCACATTGTGTGAAACATCAAGTCTTCATTAATTTAGTGTCCTAATGAGATATTGTGGATGATCTCTTGGCTCTAGACTCAATAGTGCTCATTTGGTTCCTATGCCGGAGACTAGGGAGAGGGTCTCCTTTTTCAATATCAACAATCTCTAAGAGAAAGTCGATAGATTATGTAGGTTCCCCGTGAGAATGAAACAAGCCCTTTTAAGAGGAACTTGAGTGGCTTGGGAAGTTTAGTGTAGTACATCACTGGGTCCATGATGTCTTGTCTTTAATACCAGTGTTACCTTAGTAACCACCAGTAGCATATGTATTGAACCCGGTTACTCTCCTAAGGTTGAATTGTTGGAGGGCTATTTCTTTTCACCCTTTTCACATTCATTTCTTTTTCATTCTTCAACCCCTTCAGTGCTTACCGAGACGTCATTAAATAGAACTTTGTTGGGTTTATTCCAGTTCTAGTTCTAGCTCTATCTCAGTCCGCACTCTTCCCATATCTCACTTTTCTCCTTTTTTCATCATACCTAAGGACTCTACACTATCTAGTGGATTGTCCCTGGGTAGATCCCTCTGGTTCTGGTGGATCGTGGGAACTAATATTTAACCTCACCATCCTTATAACACCATACATAAAGTAAAATGGTCGGTCTTTTGGTACAGTTCATTCTTCCTTGAAACCAATTGAAAAATACCAAAGAGTGGATCCATCAATATGTAGATCCACTTCCCCCCTCAAAAATTGCATTCGAAGTTGCCATTTTTGATTTGAACAAGTGAATAAGAGTAAACTCCAATGAATGTAGATCCACTTGATGACAAAACGAACATGGAGAAAGGCATGAAGCTCGAAGATGGAGAATGTAGATGAGAATGGCCATTCACGAGAGAATTTCTCTTTAGCTGAAGATTAAGCGCACAAAAGCGTACACCTTTCTTTTCTTTGAGGAACGAGGCCTGAAGTGTTATCTGCAGACACCATAATGATGAAGTACGAGGCCTGAACTAATGTGAATAGACGTCATAATGTTGAAGAATCAATGTTGAGTAACTTGAACCCGTGAGTTATGAGATATCAATCCTTTTGTTATCCATACTTTAAGCCAGTCCATGTATTGAAGGTCTGCAACTGAGTAAGGACTACCTGCACTAATAATACAAACTTGATTGCATAATTTTTGGTTAGTGACATCAGTATCCAAACCCTTTAGGGTTTCACGGTCAACTTTGAGATTGTCATCAGTAAATAACTTTTCGGTAGGAATCCACTTAAGTCCAGCATCCTTAAACATTCAACCAGACGGTATCCACTTATGGCAAGGTCTAGGATTGTTAGGCTTCTTATGTGATTCGTTGTGAAGTGAGTGGTGAAAAACACAATATCAACGTATATCAAAATAACCGTAAAATTCGACAAATTAACCCTTTGGGAAAAAGGTCAACGTGCCAAACCTCACGGGTGTGATAAAAGTGATACCGGAAAAGTGATTTCCCGGGTCGTGTCCCAACGAGGTGTGAATGGAAGGATTCGTTGAGTTTCGTGATTTGAACTTGAATTGGTTTTTAATGATTTGGATTTGATTACGAATTCTACAAATTAATGAACGGGAAGGCAATTAAGGCAAGGGAACCCTAATAAACTAAAAATAAACTATCACTAAGCCTAAGGAATGATAAAACGAAGCTACACTAAGTCCTAGGGTGCTAAAACACAAAAACGTAAAAACCGGGAAACAACCCGAGCCATAAACGTAAAAGTTTTGCAATTTAAGGGCTACGGGTGTGAAATCAATTTTCCTACGTTCTATTTGACTAAAAATAATTTTAGGAAAAAGCGGAATATTTTTTTGACTTTTAAAATAATTACTACGAATTAAAAACTATTTAACACTAATTAAATTTTTAAAATACTAAACTAATTAAGAAAAATCTGAAAATTTCACAGAAAGTGCTTCAAGTATTACAGGTTCTGAGAAAAATAAAAAAACGTGGTGGTGCTTTGAGGAATAAGCAGGAAATAAGCTCAAAAGAGCTTAAAGAACAAACTGCCTAAGAACCCTTATGTATTAAATGTTGCAAAGTGTAACTGATAAAGACCCAAGGGCGCGTTGGTTGTGTGGTGTTGTGTTGGTGCTTTAATAGGCAAGAGGTCAGGGGTTCGAATCCCACCTCTTGCTTATTTTTGAAAACTCTTCTTTTTTTGAAATCTCTTTTTGAAACTTAAAGAGCTTATCACAATGAAGACTTTTTGTAAAGACTAACTTTTTGAAAAGCTTGAAACAAACTGTTTGACTCACCCTATTCTAACAGTAAGCACAAACAAACACCCTTTTAGCAGCTCAAAAATGGACACCCAAACACCCTCTTAAACAATTTTAAAACACCAAGTTAAGGTAAACTATGGAAAGCACTTGGATAAGAAGCAAATGAGCTATCTACTTAACTAAAATAAGCTATAGGAGAAGCTAAACTGATTAGTTAAAGGGGGGGGGGGGGAATAACAGTTGGCAAATTAGCTTAAACTAGGAAATCTTAAAACTAGTTGAAATGAGATAA